>BLSH010468094.1:1735900-1759646 GCA_018402905.1 Glandirana rugosa | reverse complement strand
GTCCTCAGAGCAACAGCACAGACAGCAGTAGTAAAGTAATCTATCTCAGGATGCAGGATCAGGTCTTAAAATGTCTCAAATCTGTCCCTCACGCAGTCAGCTACCTCTCCCTACACTAACCCAAGGAGCATGTGACTGCAGCACTGTGACTCCAGCTTATAAAGAGGCTGGGTCACATGATGCACCGGCCAATCACAGCCATGCCATTAGTAGGCATGGCTGTGATGGCTTCTAAGGGCAAACCAGTGAAACGCTTGTTGATTGGCTGCCCTGCAGCTTCTCAACACGTGGAGTAAAATAGCAGAACCCCGGACCGAACCCGAACGATTTTTGAAATGTCCGGGTCCGGGTCCGTGCCACGGACACCCGAAAGTTCGGTACGGACCCGAACGTTACAGTCCGGGTTCGCTCAACACTAGTCTTCAACACTCCAGTACTACTAGCTGAGAATGGAGTGTCACACAAATCAGTCCTGATGTTGCTGTCTCTCATTTAGAAACTTACCAAGAAATTACAGTGTACAGTCTGAGTAAGTGATGACTGGGGGGCAGAGAAAGGAAAGTTTTCTCCTGCCTGCCACAGGCAGACTGTTTCAGAAGTAGAAATGTTTGTAGAGCGCTGGATCCCAACATGAAGGAACAACCCCAGTTCTGAGGTAAAGGCATCTATCAGCCCAGAAGTGTTCTTGGAATGCCAGTATAGTGGAAAGACAAGAGCATCACAGGTGTATAAGTACAGTAGGTCTTTATGAATGCCACAATGAAAGGTTGTAAAAGTATCCAGCACATTTCAGGGGTTCATCAGTCCTCCTTTATCATTCTTATCTTTTCACTATACTTCCTGCAGCAGTCTGATGGCATCAATCTTCCAGTACGCATTTTTTACGCCTAGACTAAGTCACTTGAGTTACCTTGTCCGCTCAAGGGCTGCAGTTTTTGGTAAAAATTATACTTAGCTGGGTACTGAAATATGTCAAGGATATATTCATGTAAAGATACTTATAGTTGCACTGTAATACCTAATATTGTTAAACTTTTGCTACTGGGTTAGAATTTCTGATGTGCATTGCCCATCAAAGTTTTTCCTAGTAAATTTCCATGGTACTTTGTAGTTTGCCATTTTGAAATGTTTGCAGCAATCATCATTTTTACTGTCAAATAGGACTTCCCACTTCTATCATCTATCTAGAAACAGTTACAACTGTTGTTTCTTGTTGTTCTTATTGGATGAATTGCTTTTTCTGGCATTGTACACTTTTAACCCTTTCCTGTGTTTTTTTTATTGTAAAAGCTTGAAACAAACCGCACTGATTGCAAAATCAACAGAATAACAGAAGTGCAACAAATACTACTATGTGATGCCTAAACCAACAGTTAAAATAGTATATTACTCATCTAGGTTGTAACTTATATGCCTCCAATGCAAACATGGGATACCAATCAATATGGCAAGCTGTCATATTTTTAAGAAAGAAATCCCAATACTCGCTTTTCATGGAAAGGGAACATGCAAAAAGATACAGAGCTAATGAACAACAACCGAGAATACTTACACTTGCTTTTAAAGCTCAATTCCAGCCAAAACATGTTGTTTTCTTGTAGATAGAGCAGGAAGGGTTATCGCTTCTGCCAGAGTTGTATTGCTAATTACAACTTTCCGAGTAAGAGTCAGAACTTCTAACAATGTTTTATTGTAGCCAATGCCTGCCTGACTCAATGACAACTGCACCCCCCATTTCTTGTTCTAGTGTCACAGGTACAATATTTGATGCAAAATATACCCAGTGCTTTCAAAAACAGGAATAAAAACCTGAAGTCATACTAATGTTGCTAAATGTGACTGAGATACACAGCTTCCTTTTTAGGATTGCTAGGAAGCCTGGTGTCCTAGCAACCAGTAACACATCCACGGTCCCATTTATCTGGCAGCTGAGACATTCCAGGACAAAGGCTGAATGTAAACAAACGGGCAAGGATGTTGGCTAATACCATAGGCATATTTGGTCAATGGTGTAATGGTAAAGCATACTGGGCATTCCAAACAGGCGACCATGTTGTTCAGAGGTACTAAACAGCCACAACAGTTTGTAAAAATAAGTTGACACAATAACAGAAGTGATTCTTTGTACACCCCCTCCCCAAATACATGATACATGCCACAAACTTTAGGCTGCCTTCCAGAATATCTTATCAGTTCCCTGAGAGGACACATGCAGACCCTCTCCAGCCTATTACCTGAATCCACATTTCAGTATAGGTGCCCTCATAAAACCATCAAACTTACAAGCTTGAGCTTCAGGAAAGCAACCAGATATCCTGCCTGATCACCCACTATTATAAATACCTGCGGTGACAGTGTGTGTACAGACATTTATTTCGTTATAAATTGTTATTGCTAATATAGTGAACAGGTGATAGGCTGAACCCCCTATCTGTCAGCAGGGTAAAAAGTTAATTGCTTAGTTAAAGTGGTAGTAAACCCTCCTATCATTTTCAGCCAAGGAAGCTGCCATCTTGGCCTCTGTTTAATCTACAACTGCCATGATGCTGCACATGTAATCAGCTATGACACCAGCCATTGGATGGTTTGACAGTTTGATTTAGAGCACAACCAATGGGAGTGTTACATTTCCAGCACGTGCCGGAAATGTAACTGTTTTTTAAACTGTTAAATTTACCGCTTTAACTACACCTAGTGACAATAGCTCTCAGTCCATTTGAATTTAGATTGTGGTCCCGCAAGCTGGAAAATCTTTGTGCAGGGTGAGGCTGAAAGTGCCATTGTTGCATATCAGTGACAGAGCGGTGTGAGGTTGACCAACCATTTGTTTCAAGTTGATAAAAAGGGCAGTGGTCTGGCCCGTGTTTGTCGCAAATGGCATCAGCCAGCATCCTCGCATGGGAACTCCTCAAAATCTATACCAGACTCTCATCAAACAAACCAGCAGCAAAACATAATTTACTGCAAATGGCTTTTTACTTCTACAACATGTCAGTTTTGCTGAAGTATACCTTACACATCCTACAGGTGTGCCCTACTGGCAGGTTAGGACATCCCCCAATCATGTTATTTAACCCGTCCAGATCCGCGCTATAGCCAAAGTATGGCTCCAGCGCGGATCTGAAATGCCGGGTGGACGTCCATGGAGACGTCCTGGCCATGTGCGCGCTCCTGGCGCGCACTCACAGGCGGCGGCGGCGCGCGCCCACGCCCGCCGCACACTGCATGGCCGTACCCGCAGGTCGGGCGGACTCGATGTCCGCCCGAGACCCGCGATCCCCTGTCAGACCTGCACAACGGGGAACCGCCGTTGTAAACACGGCGGTTCTCCGTTCTGTGACAGGGGACATGACAGATCTACTGATCCCTGTCACTGGGATCAGTTAGATCTGTTATGTCCCAACCAGTCCCGTCCCCCCACAGTTAGAACACACCCAGGGAACATTGTTAACCCCTTCACTGCCCCCTGCAGGTTAACCCCTTCACTGCCAATGGCATTTATACAGTAATCAGTGGACATTTAAATTTCTGATCGCTGTATAAATGTCATTGGTCCCAAAAAAGTGTAAAAAAAGTCCGACATAACCGCCCCAATATCGCAGTCCCGATAAAAATCGCAGATTGGCGCCATTACTAGTAAAAAAGAAAAATAATAAAAACGCCATAAATCAATTCCCATAGTCTGTAGACGCTGTAACTTTTGCGCAAACCAATCAATATACGCCGATTGCGATTTTTTTTTTACCAAAAATATGTAGAAGAATATATATCGGCCAAAACTGTTGAATCATTTTTATTTATTTTTTTTTTTTTTGGATATTTATTAGAGCAAAAAGTAAAAAATGTTGGGTTTTTTTCAAAAACAACTCCACCAACAAAAAACTCTATTTGTGGGGAAAAAAATGATATAAATTTAGTTTGGGTACAACGTCGCATGGACGCGCAATTCTCATTCAAAATGCGACAGCGCTGAAAGCCAAAAATTGGTCTGGGCAGGAGGGGGGTTTAAGTGCCCAGTAAGGAAGTGGTTAAAGGAATTTTGTATGTATAATGTTTCACTTTAAGCATTATTTAAAGAGCTGCTCCATGCCGAAGAGGCTTTAAAAATAAATGTTTTTTTGCATTGATAAATGTCACTGCCCAGTTTCCCAGTCTTTTTTTGTCAACTTCTTGCCTATTAACCTTGAAATTGGCCAGAACTGATTTTAAAGATTCAGCTCCTATTGACTTAATTTCAATTTAGGAGCATTTGGCGGCAGTTGGCTCATCACTAAAAAAAAAGGCAATACTGTAAATGGCGACAAAGCAAAAGTTGAAAAAAAATTGGAAAACTTGCTTCATTCCAGGGCATCCATACCCATATATCGCTGCAATAAGCTTTAAATATGGTTACACTCCTCTACATGAATGAGATATTTTTTTGGTTGCCTTCAATGGCTTATTACAACATTAAATGGATATAAATTCCCTGGGATTCAACTAGCTTTCTAACCCTTTTCTTTTCTGTAATGACAGCAATTATTGCTTTTATATTAGTTTTGTATATTTGCACTATATTGGTTAAGATGTTCACAGTTATGTTTGGTATGATGGTGATAAGTGTTGAAGATAGGACACTGCAGGGGTATATACTGGCCCAATTGGGGTAAATTGGGAGAAAGGGGAAATCACACGCCTATTGCCACATCCCAAATGAAATAGCAACAACACACATAATTATCTCTGGGATTTTAAAGGCAGAGGTACCCCAAGTAAGTTAGAGTGACATAGTATAAAATGTATCAATATTTATCTCAAATGATTAAAATCAAAAATACAAAAACTACATAAAAGCAAGATTGCAAAAGGTTGTATATTACATATTGAGTGCAATACAGGTCAGTAAACGCAATATTGCAATGAGGTACAGACATGTTTTGTAGATTTGTTTTTCATTCCTTCCTCAGGGGACACAAAGCGTGTGCACTTTGTAATCTAAAGGTATACAACATATCAATCATAAATACATAATTCATTGTGAAAAAACATTTGAGACAAATATGTCTAGATATAGATACAAACAAATGCTAATGGACATCAAACAAATGCATATAGCATATAAAAATGAAAAAATCATACACATTACAATATGTATTAGACTAGAGAAGGTTACATATTGATGGCAAGGAATACTAACAAACACAATATGAAACATCACAGTGTAAAAAAAAAAAAAAAAAAAAAAAAACATAATATATACTACTTACAAAAACAAACTATATATTGTCAGATGTCTCTGGCCTACACTCTCTGGACAGTCTTGCCTACATAGACGCAATGTACCAAATAGACAACTTCTGTTGTTTGCCAATTGGCATAATGTTTGGACACAAATCTATGGCCATTTGGGAGAAGAAGAGTTTTACACGTATCCATATATTGGCAATAGGAGCAGTAGCCATATTGAAAAGTGCCCAGGGTTTTACAAGGTTCCCAGCGCGTGGCACCTCGGAACTCACGATGTACCAATCAATCCCCCACAGATGGGACACGTCTATAGGTGATCAATGGCATGGGAGGAACAAAAGGACCTATCTGTGGGTCTGTCATCAATATATGCCAATATTTGGTAAGGATTATGTTAATCTTTTTATGTTGTGTAGAATAGGTAGTTATAATTCTACTAGCTGTTTCTGTTTTCTCTTTGCTTTCCCTTTGGTCAGTAAATAACAGGTCTTGCCTTTTAGTGCCAGTCACCCTTTGGTATGCCTTCATAAGGCATTTATGACTGTAACCTCTCTCTAGTAATCTTGACTTGAGAGAATGTGCCTCACGTTTGAAGCTAGCCTCATCATAACAATTCCTCTTGATTCTAAGGTACTGGTTATAGGGGATGGAGTTCATCAAAGGGTGAGGGTAGAAACTGGAGGAGTGGAGGATGGTATTCCCTGCTGTCGGTTTCCTAAAAAGTTTACAGGAGAGTAGATTGTCTATATTTTTATAGATTTCTACATTCAAAAAAGTGACATTGGTCTTGCTGTAAGCCATAGTAAACCTAAGATTATATTCATTGGTATTCAGGGCCATCAAGCATTCCTCCAGAACCATCCCACAGTACAAATACATTGTCAATGTAGTGGAACCACATTGCGATGTGGACCGCATACACAGAGAATTCCTGGTTCAAAAAGATCTCCCACACCCCCTGCACCTGGAGGAAGTGGTAGCCACCGAAGGAAAAAATATACTGTTTGAGGATATGTTCCAATGAATCCACAAAAAAGTAATTGAAGGATTGTTCATGATGGCTAGTTTGGGCCAATACTCTCCGAATGCAAGCCACTCCCCTATCATGAGGTATTGAACTGTAGAGGGTCTCCAAGTCTATAGTGGTCAAAATAAAATCACCAGAGACGTGGGTGCCCTCCAACACTTGTAAAAGATGTATCGTATCCCGGATAAAATATGGTAATCCCAAGACAAATGGTCTTAAATGTTCATCTATCAGCCTTGATAGATTTTCATTAATACTGCCGTCTCCAGAAACAATAGGTCGTCCTGGGGGGTTGGTTAGATGTTTATGAATTTTTGGTAAGGAATAAAACATAGGCACCCAAGGAAAGATGGTTCTCACAAACTCCCAGGTTCAGTTGGAGATGGTGTTATTATAATATGCTCTGTCCACTAAAAGATAAAAATCTTTGTAAAAGGTGTCAATTACTGATATATTAATGGGCAAATACCAATCGGTATTACTTTTTGTTTTTATTTTGGTGCACATAGTAGCATATTGAACATTGTCCATGAGGACAATGTTCCCTCCCTTGTCCAAAGACTTTATTGTAATCTGGGAATTGTTTGGAGTGCCTTCTTTTCTTGTGGGGTCAAGTTGCTGGTTGGATTAGGAAACGTTTGGATTGGTTTGATTTCCTGACAGACCAATTTCAGGAATACAGAGATACCATGATTGGAGCTGGGGGCAAGGTAAATAGAAGACTTTTTCTTTAATGTGGATTTGGTAAGTTGTTTGGATGTTTCTGCCCGAGGGGTCATCGGGTTGTGATAGCATCGATACAATATCGATGCTGTCAATAAGATCACTAGGGTCGCTTTCCTCCAATAGACTGACCAAATTGGTGAGGGTCTGTCATTCACTTTAGGTACATGATTCTTCTGGATTGGATGCACTTTTATCATACATACTCTTCAGAAGAAGTTTTCATGTGTACAAGTGGATGTCTTTTATCAACTCAAATGTGTCCAGTTGGTGATCTGGACAAAAAGATAGCCCTTTAGATAGAACACTCATTTCATCTGAAGTGAGTACATGTGAGGAAAGATTAATGACATTCAATTGTGGCGTGATAGTGTCAGATAATTGGAGGTCTAAACTGGTGGGAAGGGAGGCGTGGGATTTTCCTGTTTTTTTGGAAAGAAAATAGTGGGATTTTTTTGTGTAGTTGAAGATGTAATAGGAGTGTTAGTACCACCACCACTAGACAAGCCGGAATTACATAAATCACCTCGTGTTGGGGGATAGCCCCTCCTACATTACTCATTGAAGGAAGAGAAGAGTGCTTAGAAGACTGTTTGTTAGGTGCTTGTGTTGAGGGATTTTTGGTCTTCTAGCGTGTCTTTGCTGTTTAGAGGAAAGGCGAGAGGCATTAGAAAAAATAGATGAAACATCAGACATGTCAGATTGTACTTGAGACAATCTGGGGCCCTGTGACTTTCCCTTAAAGTTTTACTTCTGATTCCATTTGAAGGCTCTGCCTACCTGGAAGGCCTGTTTGTCCCTTAGAAATGTATTCTCTTTTAGAGAGTATATTTCTATTGAAAGATCCCAGGTGTATTTTTAATTTGTCATTTAATTCAATATAAGTGGTTTGATTCTGTAGTGGTATAATTTGCGTATAGATCCGATCAATGTTTTTATTCACATCGGTCAGACGTCTTTGGTATTCCTCAGTTAGGAGGGCCATCATTTTACTGGAATATAATTTAAGATTGTCTTCCCATGCCTGCTTGAAGGTGGGCTCAATATCTTCAAAAGAAGGGAAAATCTGTATTCTAAGCCCTAAAGGATTGTTATTCTCTTTCTTGTATTCCTCAAAGGTTTTAATATGCCAATGCATTAAGGATTTTTTCTCTAGCCATTTGGTAACATTTTGCAACAAAAAGGATAATTCTGACTCATGGGATTCCTTTTTGCCATACTCCTTTTGGAGGTTGGACACAAAGTCTTCTCAAGCTTGTCCTTGGTAAGATTCCATAGCACAATTATGTATCTATAGAATATATTACAAGCAGTGAAAAAAAAAGGGGGAGTAGGGGTAAGAGGGGTATTTACTACCCAGACATGAATATTGAAGATAGGACACTGCAGGGGTATGTACTGGCCCAATTGAGATAAATTGGGAGAAAGGGGAAATAACACGCCTATTGCCATATCCCAAATGAAATAGCAACAACACACATAATTACCCCTGGGATTTTAAAGGCAGAGGCACCGCAAGTAAGTTAGAGTAACAGAGTATAAAATGTATCAATATTTGTTATAAATGATTAAAAGCAAAAATACAAAAAGTACATAAAAGCAAGATTGCAAAAGGTTGTATATTACATATTGAGTGCAATACAGGTCATTAAACGCAAAGTAGTATCAATCTGGCAACAATATTGCCATGAGGTCTCGACATGTTTCGGAGATTTGTTTTTGTTCCTTTCTCACGGGGCACAAAGCATGTGCACATTGTAATCTAAAGGTATGCAACATATCAATCGTAAATACATAATTCATTGTGAAAAAACATTTGAGACACATTTGTCTAGCTATAGATACAAACAAATGCTAATGGACATCAAACAAATGCATATAGAATATAAAAATGAAAAAATCATACACATTACAATATGTATTGGACTAGAGACGGGTACATATTAATGGCAAGGAAAACCAACGAACACAATATCAAACATAACAGTTTGAAAACAGTTTTTTCCCCTCTTTGTGAGCAACCACTAACACGCACCCTTTTTTTATTTTCATCCAAGTATTTATAGCATTTTGTATTTACATAAAACAACCAGTTGTCTCCATACAGCCCCCGCCCTTCCGATTAACATACTTTCTATGCCTCCAGCATTCAATGATCCAATATCAATTTAACTGATGGCTATTGAATGCTCGCATTTGTAATCTCGTTATGTTGTCTGCTCTCTGGTGGCTTGCAATTAACCTCTCTGACCACCTTCAGGTTGTTTCTTATATTCCTATGGCCTGTCCCCTTTAGACCACCAGGTGGCGCTGCTTGGTTCCAGTCTTCCCCGTCACACGTAGGCCCTTTGGCATTCACTTACCATTGGGCACACTTTGGCGGCTTGCTATGTGCTATGATCCGGATTGGATGGGAGGACCATTGCGCATTGTGCGCCGTGTCTCCTCCTCCCGCCCCCACATCGCGCGTCGACGGCCGTGTGGCGCCCGGCACGCCGTGCAGCTCATGCGCGGTGGCGCTGGACGCCGCTCGACCGATGGATCGCCTAGGAGACGTAATCTGGATGTTTCGGCGGTGCTCGGCTCTCTACGCACCAGCTGAAATAATGAGCCCAAAGCACACCTGTGCTATTTGTTACTACACCCTTTATCCCATTGGCCCAGCAACTTACCAGGGGGTGGCCCTCCTATTCGAAGGCCCCTATAAATACGACCATACGTCTCTGGTCAGATGACGCCATCCAGGGTCCGGGAGCTCTAGGACAGCCATTTCTTAGACTGACACTGTAAGTATACATGCCAAACCACTCCTATCCTGACAGACATTATATTTTTGGGCTCCAGCACCTTAGTAGGACACCCCCTCCAGTATAACTTCTTCATTATTTTTGTTGTATTAAATAAATGACACATGTTTTACACAAGTAGTGCAATTGATTGCTTTATTTTGAGGAACTGTGCTAGTTTAATATCTATTTGTAGTTTGTCCCTGGCCAACATTCTAGGTGGTGAGGTTGATCTAAAGAACGATCAAATGGATTAATTGATGTTTTTACATTTTCTTGAAATTCAGCTTTTCCCACAGGTATCCAGATAGAACATCCTGTTTGATTGTTTTAAGTACAGACACTGTGTATTCTTGCTCGTGCGTTTTAAACGTGGGAGTGTCATGTCATTTTAGTATGGACCTGTGATTGTTGAGTCCTGACATGCCCAGCAACAAGATAAATATCCCCCAGAAAAGGTTAAAGTAGGGAGTAGGGATTTGGCTAAAGGTTTGGTTAGCTTAGTGTTAAGCCTCATACACAAGTGTCGACGATCGTACGACTGAACGGCTCAAATCGTATGTTGGCTGTTGTACCTCCCGTTCTGACTTGCACTCAATGGTCGTACAAGCAATGTGCAACCAAGCCGAACGTAATGACGTGCAATGAGCGTATAAAGAGGATGTGCTGTTATCGTGCGCCACCCTTTGGGCTCCTTCCTCTAATTTCGTGTTAGTTGAAGTTTGGTGTTTGTTGATTCACGACTTTCAGATTGTTCTTCAGTTCGTTCTTCAGATTGTTCTTTGGATCGTTCCTGACCGTTCATTCGTCAACTATGTTCCCTTCTAGAGATAGAAATCTCTCTATTGTGTGCCTAGGAGTCCTTGTTTGGACCCAAAATCAACGTAGGAGAAGGAGGGAGAGGAGTTGTTGGACCAAAAATTGGTTACTTAACCGTTATCAATTTGGTCATATGGCTTTAGTCAGGGAGCTCCAGGAGAATAATCCTGATGATTTCAGGAATTATCTTCGGATGACGGACCCCTGCTTTAACCACCTCTTGGCATTGGTGTTCCCCTATATCCAGAAGGAGGACACATGCATGCGCCTTGCTATCACCCCAGAGCAAAGGCTCATTGCCACCTTGCGCTACCTGGCGACGGGAAGAAGCCTCCAGGATCTCAAGTTCACTGCAGGCATCTCCCCCCAGGCTCTTGGAGTCATTATTCCAGAGACATGCTCAGCCATCATTCAGGTGCTGCAGAAGGACTATATTAAGGTATGTTTCATGGTAATACCACATTTTATGTGTTTCTGTTTGATAATATAGTACTATTTGCCCTTTTTGCCAATACCTAATTAGTAACATTACAATATGCTGTGAATGTCTTCTTTGGCCTCATGCATGCTCTAAGCTTTTTTCACCTCCTTTTTTTCCTCTACACGCCTCCCCAGCATGTTTTTTAGTGTCCATACACACTCAGAGGGCCGCCATCAGGGGGTACAGGCAGTACTGTTGTAAGGGGCCCCAGTGTCTCAAGGGGCCCTTACAACAAAGACTTTAGCAGTCTTTAACATTGGAGTCTATGGGAGGGGGGCATTCAGTTTGGAGAGACCATTCTCTTGAACCCTAGGTGACAAAAATAGCAAACTTTGCCCACAAGGAGAGGACCCCCTGGACCACAACTAGTTGAAATTTGGGACCTGCAGCACCTATACTTTGGTACAAGTCTTATTGCAAGCATTGAGTGAGGCTGTGTTGCCTGTGCACTGCTTTTTGAAGCCCTTGGATTTCACACTAGCATGCATTGCACACTTCACTGGGTCATGCTTGGCAGGCTTCTCGTGTGACAGGGTGTATTGTTCCTACTGGGGCTGCAACATGTGTACACCCCTGGTCAGTGGGCAGATGTGGTGGAATGGCCCAGTGTGAAGGCCCTGGGTAAGGTTGGTGGTCAGAAGGGGGGCAGGTTTAAAGCTGTGTAAGGGGCCCCCAAATTTTTGATGGCTGCCCTGCCCACTCAGCCTGGGAATGCCACAATTATTTATGTCAGATGCAGTTTAGGCGTTCCCCCCTCCCCCTAAAACACATTGTTTTGCCACATTATTTTTGGCTTTCCAACCAGGCCGAGTGCTTGAGGTGTTCTTATTATGTGAAACCTAATCCCCATGCTCCCAAAAAGTTACATCATTTAAAACTACTGTATCTCCAGAAATGTAATCTTCTATACACACTCTCCATCTTTTGCGGGTGACATTTCCCTACTAATTCACCAAAACATGTAGTGCAAGGGCTTGCTTGATTTGCTACTAATCTGACCTCATGTGATCTCTTTTGTTTGAATATTGTTAGAAAAGTGTAATTAGCAAAGTATATTTTCTGTAGGTTGTGCTTCTCCCATGTCTTACATCTCCACTGTGCTGGAAATGGAAGTGTAGCCTTATGTTGCCCTTGCATTTGTAGGTTGAAGAACATTTTTATGTTTGTTGGCAAAGTATAATTTTTTTTTTTTTATCCACAGTTTCCTTCCAATCCCTAGCAGCGGCAGGAAGTTGCTGCTCAGTTTATGCAGCAACGGGATGTTCGGATTGTACCACCACCCAACTCGGGCTCCTATTATTTCAATTACAAGGGGTTTTGCAGCATTGTGATGCTTGCCATAGTGTCTGCAAACTATTAGATCTTGTACCTGGACGTGGGGAAGAATGGCCGCAACTCCGATGGAGGAGTCATCATGCAGACAGAATTTTATAGGCGGCTTCAGAATGGCACCCTGAACTTGCCACCTGCAGACCAAAACGTGGAGGGTCTGAACTTTGTGTTTGTTGCAGATGAGGCGTTTGGGCTTGGTGAACATGTTATGAAGCCATTTCCGCAACGAAACCTGACCCCTGACCAGAAGATTTTCAATTATAGACTTTCGCGTGCTAGAAGGGTGGTGGAAAATGCCTTTGGAATTTTGGCCAACAGGTTCCGTCTCTTTTTGATGCCAATCAACCTGGCCTTATATAAGATAAATCACGTGGTACTGTGCTGCTGTATCCTGCATAATTTTTTACGCAGGAATGCCACCAATTATCTAACAACTGTGCCCACTGATGTTGATGCAGCCCTGCCAGGCCCAAGTACATCCACTGAAGGTCGTCCATCGTTGGATGCAATGGCAGACATTCAGAGTAGACGTGGTACCTTGGCCACCCAGGATGCAAAGGATTTGCGTAACAAATATATGCAATATTTTGTGGGGAGAGGGGCTGTGTCCTGGCAAAACATGATTCCTGATCTGTTTTATTACCCTTATAAATGAATCCTTCAGTTTAACTACTCTTGTCTGTGGTTTTTCAATGTGTAAAAGAGATGTTCTATATGTGCTTTATTTTTGCACTTGCTCCAAGAGGGAAATCTAACCTTCATTTCTCCATGAGATCACAATATCAGCTTCAGCAAAGTATTTTTGTGTGCAGGGGTTGTGCTACATATACACAAACACAAACACACAATGTTGTTGGTGTTCATGCATTCCATGCATGAAGAACAAAAACATGATGCATTAACAACTGGTTTAAATGTTTCGAGATTAACTACATCTGTGTTGACCACATAGAAGAGCACATTTGCTCTGTAAAGACCTAAACTTTACGGAACTCACAGGCATACATAAAGTAAAGAAGAAGCCACACACTGTTAGTATCAAACCTTTATATTGGTTGCACATTCTGAGGTGCTTTGCAACATTTTAAAAACTGATGTCAAACATATAAAGCTGTTAGGCCACAAACAAAAGCGTGTAAACATGTACTCCATCTCATCAGGGGTTGTCAAGTGCCATCTTTCTGGGTGGGCAAACCCCCCTTCCCCCAAACTGGAGTTACTTGGAGAAAGGGGTGTTGCATCTTGGAAATGTGTGAGTTGATCCCATCAGGGGTTCTGAGCCGACCCGTTTTGGGGATGGCCACGAAACGCGTCAGTCAAACCCCTGATGTGATCAACTCACACATTTTGCAGATGCCACACCCCTTTCTCCAAGAAACTCCAGTTTGGAGGAAGGGGGGTCTGCCCACCCATAAAGATGACACTTGACAACCCCTGATGAGATAGAGTACATGTATTCATGCTTTTTCAGGAGGCCGTTTCAAATGGGCAACAGGCCCTAAAATGGGGTCCCCAAAAACCAGCCAATTGCAAGAAGAATTGCCTTAAAATTTAGCAAGCATGTCCCCAACATCCGTCAGTCACTGTTGGAGGTTCTGCGCTGCCCTCTGGAGTTCCTGCGCTGCCCTTTGTATGTCCTGGAGCTCCACACAGCACCACTGAATATCCTTCCTCAGTCTTCCAATGGTGAATTGTGGAAGCTCATGACCTGTTAAGTAGAGGAAAATGCATAAGGGCAATGATGGTCAAGTGGCTGAGGGCCAACATAGTGATTTTTGTTATTTTGGTTGTTTTTTTAAGTGATATCTTGACATTGATTGGTATTGTATGCCCGCGCTGTGATTGGGTGGAGGCGCAGACCTGGAAGAAGGATGTCGCCGGTCACAGCGGGGTGCTTAGACCACTCCAACAGCTTAGTTCCAAGGTAACTATTTCAGAAACTGTACTGCATAATAGCTGATTATGCCTTGGATGGGCCTATTTTTTGGGGTTGGTTGGGAAGGAGGGGGTACACTTTCCAAACACTTTAAAGGCAACAATAATAAAGGCCATGGCCATACTTTAGAAAAAAGTAAAAAGGTGTGTTGGTTATTAACTGCGGTCTGCTGTCCCGTGTACCAATAGACATGTCAATACACAAGAAACAATATTAGAACAGTATTTATAAGGGCAAACGGCAGGTTCCCTCACAGCTTGTTCCCTCGGGGAATCCGGTTCTTCTATAAAAAAAATCAAATGCATTCATTGAGCATCCCAAAGTCACTACAGGTTCAACACATACATTGTGGGATATTTTTCAAATGTACCAACCTTGCAATTGGGCTGGGCTGGGTGCAACTGGTGAACTTGCACCGGCTTGGGGGCCTCTGTAGGATTTTCTGCAAAAAAAACAACAACAAACGGACGATGGTGCCATTTGCCACTGCCAAAATACTTGACAAGTGGCAACATTCGTCAACTCCTACAGCTGCTCCCCTCCCCCTAGCTCTTATGGGATGTGGGCTGTCTGCTATCCATCATATGCATTTGTGTGCCTTCCAGCACTGGGGGCTATCCTCTAACCATATCTGCACTAGCAAGGCTGGATTAATGGGTACTGATGAATCAGTCAGCAGCCAGTAAAGTGATGCTTATCCTTTAATTTAGGCCTGAAACCCCCGCCCTTTTGTCCACCTAGCAGCTCCCCTGTCTGTGGCACAATTTGTATAGTTGTCATTTAGCACTTACCTTCTGGGCATGAAAGTGGGCTGGATTCCAGCTCTGCTGACGGGCCAGGGGTGGGAGCATCCATTGGTCCCTTGGGGGGGTGGATCCTTTGGTTTTTCTGTTTCCCTGTTGCAAAATACAAAAAGAACATAAGTGCAAAAGCTAAAGGAATGTCTAAAATGGTATTCTTCATATACAGTATGCTTGATTTGGAAATTAAATTTGGGAACCCCAAGGCATACAAAGAGTTAAAAAATTCACAGATAATTCTCTCTAGCTACTTTGACCAAGAGCAGATCCAGACACCGAATTTACACATCTACATATTGGTTACCAAAAATATTGCTTACTTTTTTCAAGGATTCGATGGATCCGGCGCAGCTGGTCTGGTTCCCCATGTTTCAGATCAGACCAGCACTTGCGGAGCTGATCCTTGGCCCGCTGGACACCATATTTTTGAGACAGCCACTCTATGACCCTGTCTAGTATATAATCTTTATGGCTGTTTGGCCTCTCATACCCCCCCTTACAATCGTAATCCCTGGCCTCCATGATTCCCACCATGTCAACCATTTCTGGCCTGGTCATGGGGGTGGCCTTAATTTTGCGGTGGCTCCTGCAGGTATCCGCCATGGTTTTTGCTCGTTTTTTCCGATCGTGGAGTTGCGATCGTTCGTTCGTTCCGTGGAGGCGTTGGTACGTGTCACGCCCCAGCGTCACGACGCACCTGAGAGTGGTACGCATGCGCAATGTATAAAAGACGAATGAACACTCAAGGAAAGGGCCATAGATAGGAACGTTATCTGAGAACAAACGCGTGCGCTCACTGTTCAAACGAAGGTTCGACTGGAACTTCTGACATAGGTGGGTCGAGGCCTATACTGTTATGCTTGGATTGGATTGGGAAGAATGGCTTATACTGCTTGGCTTGGGGCCTAGATTTGGTGGAGCTTTTAGGGGTATGCTGGGTGATGGGATGATGCTTTGTCTTGTGTCTTGCAGGCATAATGAGCGACAGTTTCTTCTCCCAAGACTTCCTGCCGCAGTTCATAGACATGTACAGGCAACTGCCCTGTCTGTGGAATGTCCACTTGAAGGACTATTTCAATAGGGCCCGAAAGCTGGCAGCTATACAGCAACTGGTGGAGCTGTGCAAGCTAATAAATCCTGATGCTACACCCAAATACGTCAGGAACAAAATTGCGAACCTCAGGACGACCTATGGGAGGGAGGTGAAAAAGGTCCAAGTCTCCAAAAGGTTCGGGGCCGCAGCATCTGCTGTGTTTGTACCAAAGCTGTGGTACTTTGACAGCCTGCAGTTTTTAAAACATCCCTCTGAGGCTAGGCCATCCCTTTCCAATCTTCCCTCTACTTCTGGTGAGGCCATGGCTCCTATACCTCAGGATGAAGATGAGGAGGAGGCCATCTTGACCCAGGTATAGTGTTGGTGAACATATTGTAAAGATAAAATACAATGATAAGAACTAAACATTATTGTCCAAACATTTGAGTCTTAACACATTTGTTTCTAGATCCAAACCCAGTTGTGGCCTAAAGTCATTTTAAGGATAAATCAAAATGCTGGTGCCAGAATGCTAGTGTTTGTTATTTCTAATTATTCAATAAGCAACAGTCATGAAATGTAAATTTGTTTGGATTCATCACCCACCCAAACAAACATATACTAATAATGTCACTTTTTTATACACTGGAAAGTGTCACCGAGACGGTGACTGAGGAAGAGGCAGCTGGCTCTTCCCAACTTTGCCAAGCGCAAAATTCCTCCACTTGAGGTTGGTAGGAAAAGGAAGAAGAAAACTCATCACGTGGATGAAGCCACTTCAACCTTTTTCCAGCAGGCCACACAAATCCTGCAGATAGACCAGGACCAAGAGGAGACATTCGCTGCTTACGCAGCAGCAAAACTTAAAAAAATGGCTCCATCACAACAAAACAAGGCTGAGGAGCTAATAAGCCAGGTGCTGTTCAAGGGAGCGATAGGACTCCTTACAGAATCCACGGAGCTCCACGAGAACGTGCCTCTGCCTCCACCACCTACCCCATCTCACCACCCAACCCAAACACCACACCAGCATGCTGACCAGTGGCAATTTTTCCCCACGGCCCCCAACAACCATGGTCTGGGGATTATGGACAATACATTGAGGTATTTATTTATTTTTCTGAATTTTTGTTGTTGTTTTTTTCGTTTGTTTAATCTTTACCACATTTTGCTGTGAAGAAACAGGTTTTTTTCTGTTATATTTTATTTGCATAAAAATTGCTTTGATAATTTATTTTCTGTTCTTTATGCTTTAAAAATAAATAATATTTCAAATAACAATACTTGCCTAAGTTTATTAACCACTTGCCGACCGCCGATCGGCATCTGACGGCGGCAAGGTGGTTCGATAACGCGGATCGCCGTCATATGACGGCGGCCGCGAGATCGCGCCTAGTGAGCGTGCGCCGCCGGAGGCGCGCCCGCGCGCTCACTGTGTTCGGGGAGGGCCAGGGAGCGGGTGCGGCGGAGTCAATCTCCACCGGCCACCCGCGATGCCCCCCCCGGAGTGAAAGAACGGAGGTCCGTGTAAGTAAACACGGACCTCCGTTCTGTGAGAGGGGGAAGGGAGTGATCACAGCCTTCCTGTACATGAAGGCTGTGACCACTTCCTTTCCCCAGCTAGGGCAGTCCCCACACAGTTAGAACACGCCCAGGGAACATAGTTAACCCTTAGAGCGCCCCCTGCTGGTTAACCCCTTCACTGCCAATGGCATTTACACAGTAATCAGCGCATTTTTATAGCACTGATCGCTGTATAAATGCCAATGGTCCCAAAAAAGTGTCAAAATGGTCCGACATGTCCGCTGCAATATCGCAGTACCGCTAAAAATCGCAGATCGCCGCCATTAATAGTAAAAAATAAAAAAAAAATAAAAACCCCAAAAATGAATTCTCATCATCCGTAAACGCGGCACTTTTGCGCAAACCAATCAATAAACGTCGATTGCGATTTTTTTTATCACAAATATGAGGAAGAATATAAATCGGCCAAAAACCGATGAAAAAAAATGTTTTTTTATATTTTTTTTTTGGATTTGTATTTTAGCAAAAAGTAAGAAATTTGGATTTTTTTGCAAAATTGTCGCTCTTCTTTTGTTCATAGCGGCGATCAGAAATGACGCAGCGGTGATCAAATACCACCAAAAGAAAGCTCTATTTGTGGGAAAAAAAGGACGCAAATTTCGTTTGGGTAAACCGTCGCACGGCCGCACAATTCTCAGTTAAAGTGACGCAGTGCCGAATCGCAAAAAGGGCTCCGGTCCTGAAGCTGGAAATCCTTCCGGTCCTTAAGTGGTTAAAGAAAATGACAGGTTTGAAGTAGGCAGTTACATTAGAAAGAAAAGTTAGAACAAATAGCAAGGGACCACAAACAAGTTCAATTAAAAGAATTATTATATTTCAGAGATTATAATATTGGGGAAATGTTAAATAGAATAAAAGAGATTAAAAATAATGCAAATTCTATTAATATCACTACAGAACAGCTGTCTTTTATTACATTCGTAATATGTGTATCACTAGCAATGCATCTTCATTATTATCCCATTGAAAAAGATGCTAATGTGCGCTGCATTTCGTTATTTGAATTCAATTGCCAATAGATGAACGAATATGCATTGTGAAATAGAAACGTAGGTTTACACAAACGGACACTTCCGACCGTTCCTGACTTGGAGCATGCATGTTTTTGCAGGTACAACTTGTTGAACCAACTTCTCTGTACACACGATACAACGGTCGTATGACCGCTTGTCGTACTACCAAATGTTTGTAGTCTGCTCATCCAACTTCTGTAGTACGACCGTCGTACGTCAGCTGTTCTAATCGCACGTACTAACGATCTATTTCATATACAACGGTCGTTCGTACGACCTGTTGTATACGATCATTGAACCGTGTGTACGAGGCTTTAGGGTCCTTTTACATTGTAGGGTTTTGTAAATACATGCAAAATCACACATTTTTGTGCATGTTTCTGAAACATGGTAAAAATATGTGTCGAATTTGTGGTGTCATTCAATGGTAATGGCACTCTAAACCTGACAACATATCTAGCAAAATATGTGGTAAAGAACAAGCAAAAATGAATGCTGGAAAAAGCTGCATGAGCTACTTTGCTGTGTAGGGCAGACCATTAAAATGAATGGAATGCACTATGCATGTCACACAAAAAATGCATGTCTAGCAAATGCTAGGTGTGAGTGGCTCCTTAGGGTCAAGAGTTTAAGTCTAATGGCTAATTCACACAGTGTGCATTGTAAAATGTCTGTCACCACAAGGACACACAGGCAACACTTGTCTCCTATGTGACCCATTCACACTGCGACACAAGATAGGGCTGGACTGCAGCGCGCTGCGATAAAATGCAGACATGCTGCTTTTTATCGTAGTGCATCATACAGAAACACATGGCACTGTACGGCAGTGCAGCAAATTGTGCAGCTGTACAGCACCATGAATGAAGTGTATGTTTTGTACACTTCAAATAAAGTTTGTACAAAACAATGTAAAAAAATAAATAAAGGGAGCCACGTAATCCGCTGAATTGTGCACCACACTGCCCCCTTCTGTAGCCAGGAATGGACAGCTGCCAGAGAGGTAAAGGACTCCTACAGCTGTGCGTTCCAGTGTGAACAGTTAGGCATAAGGTTAGAGCTTGCAAGTTTAACTGCTAGCAGTACTGGCATACATAGCTGTTAAAGGTTCCCTGTGAAAAAAAAACTAATTTTGGGTTCTCATTGAATTACTGTCCAAATTCAAAAACACATATTCACTGTAAAAGATAAATAGATATCTACCCCCCCCCGGCGCTCGCTCACTCGCCCTAACCCCCCGGCGCTTGATTAAGCAATCAGGAAGGAGGCGATCCCTGGCCTTACCTTATGCAGGGAGGTGCAGGGAGGAGGTTGCAGAGGGAAGACCTGAGCTGGAGATGTTGCTTCTACCTCCGGCCAAACAGGAAGTGGGTCCTGAGACCCGATTGGCCAGGAGTCCTAAGGCTTGAAGGAGAAGCAGGAAGACATTAGCGAATATTAAGGGCTCTGCGCCCCGAGCCCACCCTTTTTGAAGCCAATTAGAGCCTCTGGCTCTAATCACAAGCTTCTAAAAAAAAAACATTGAAATCCATGCGCTCGGTGCTTTGCATGGAGATTAGGGGCCGTGTGCATGGATTGGGGGGCAGTGCCCCTAATAAGCAGGCCACCACTGGTTAGCACCCCTGTCAGTGTGAAATGGTTTGTCTCAACACTCTAGTTGTCACTTTTGGTGAACGCTTTGGTGTATTAACCGGTTCCCGACCGGCTCGCTGCAGAGTGGCATGAGCCTGCAAATCGCTGTCTATAAATGGCAGTTTGCTCGTGCGCGGCTAGCGGGCCGGAGCGGGCCGGAGCATGCCACTGGCAGCACACTCTCGTGCCCGCTGCACTCTCCAGCAGTATGGCCATGGGATCAGTTAGATCTCTTATGCTCCTGGCAGCCCAGCCCCCTCACAGTAAGAACACGCCTAGTAAACACAGTTAACCCCTAGATCGCCCCCTGCAGGTTAACCCCTTCACTGCCAATGACATTTATACAGTAATCAGTGGATTTTTAAATTGCTGAACGCTATATAAATGTCATTGGTCCCAAAATAGTGTCAAGAATCTCCATGTCCACTGCAATATCACAGTCCAATAAAAATTGCAGATCGCCGCCATTACTAGTAAAAAAATAAAAAATAGTAAAAATGCCAGAAATGAATTCTCGTGGTTTGTAAACGTGGCAGCGTTTGTGCACACCAATCAATAAACACAGATCGCAATTTTTTTTACCACAAATATGAGGAAGAATATATATCAACCAAAACTGATGAATAAATGTGTTTTTTTATTTTTTTTTGGGATATGTATTATAGCAAAAAGTAAAAAATATTGTTTTCTTTTTCAAAATTGTCGCTCTTTTTTTGTTAATAGCGGTAATCAGAAGTGACGCAGAGGGGATCAAATACCACCAAAAGAAAGCTCTATTTGTGGGTAAAAAAGGGCGTCAATTTTGTTTGGGTACAACGTTGCACGACTGCGCAATTGTCAGTTAAAGCGTTGCAGTGCCAAATCGCAAAAAGTGCTCTGGTCCTACAGTGGGAGATCCTTCCGGTCCTTAAGTGGTTAAAGGAGGTTAAAAAATAACAGACTTACTAACTGGATCAACAGGTGAAAGTAAAGTCTTAAAAAAAAGATTGGTAAGCTACAATGTGATTTTTTTTGTTTTTAAGTTTAATAAAATTTTAATGTTTTTGTGTAGTGACAGGGTTCCTTAAAACTTTAATATCTTTAATAATAACGGGACTAAAGGGTGCTTTATAAAACAATTAGAATTACTAACTGCATGTAATCTGAGAATGCTGTGCTTAGGAGTTAAACCTCAAGGCAGTAGATCTACAGTTAATGCCATACTGGAATCTGCGGCTGCCTATGCAGTAAGAAGCTCAGAGGAACAGGTGTCAGTTCTCAGACGGTGGTCTTGCAGCTGGGCTGGCAGCCGCATGCAAGAGATCCCTCTTTGTCCTGTTCATGGGAAACATATGCAGAACACATGTACCAAACAAATTAGCATAGCCAAATTAGACTTTAGTCACAGACAATGCTTTAGGTCCTTTACATTTCTGGAGGGTTATCAGCTATGCGTTTGATCCTTCTAGCATTTGGAAATCCCAGCAGCACAAAAAGGAAAGCTTTTTGCTAGAATCAAGACTATGTATGTAAAATATTGTGCTGGCTTGGCTGCATGCTTACTTAAATGTGTGTGAAATGGCTTGGTAGAGACTACAGTGAGAATTGTTCTTTCAAAGACCTGCATTCAGCGGCTTTTGGGCATTTAAAGTTAGGTGGTGTAGTTCAGGGGTCACCAAACTGTTTAAACAAAGGGCCAGACCGTGGCCAATGGGAGTAGAAAACACCCTGGCATCAGTAGGAGTAAACAATGTCCCATTTTTGGTATTGGGGGGAATTATTGGAATAGTGTCCCATCATTGGTGTCAGTGGGAGGTATACTGCCCCAACATTGGCGTCAGTGGGAGGACTAGTGCCATATCATTGATTTCAGTGGAAGGAATAGTGTCCCATTGTTGGTGTCAGTGCAGAAATCATTGCCCCATTGCTGATGTCCTTGGGAGGAATAGTGCCCCAAGGGCTGGACATAGGCAAGATGTATTTGGCCCCCGGGCCACAGTTTGGGGAGCACTTCCCAACCACACTATAGCCAAAAGACGTCTACAGCACGGTAGCCCAGTTCCGGGAGGATGTCCTCCCAGAACCACACCCACTGAGCACCCGCTGTGGCATACACCTGATGCATTCTGTGATCACTATGTCCTTCAGACACAGCTGATCACAGATTGGGGCAAAGGGCCAATCCCAGCAACGCTTTACCATGTGAGCAGCTGTGTCCAATCACAGCTGATCACAATGTAAACACACTTGCCAGTTATCGGCATTCTCTTCCTCACACACTGTTACAGCATGAGGAGAGATGGTAACCTGCAAGTATGACAGTGGACATATACACTGATAATCAGGGCACTGATCATAAGTGTCCTGATTATCAGCGCGGTCCCAACAGTGCCAATCGGTGCTGCCTATCAGTGCCCATCAGTCCTGCATATCAGTGCCCATCAGTCATGCTGCCTATCAGCTCCTCCTCATCAGTGCCCAACAGTTGTGCCTATCAGTGCCCATCAATGCTGCCTATCAGTGCCCATCACTGGTAAATATCAGTGCCCATCAGTACAGCCTAGTTAGCACACATCAGTGAAGGAGAAAAATTACTTATTTGCAAAATGTGCAAAAACAAAACTTTCAGTCTTTTTTCCTTTAACAAAAAATAAAAATCCCAGTGTTGATTAAACACCACCAAAAGAAAGCTCTATCTCTCTCAAAATAACAATAAAAATTTTGTTTGGGTACAGTGTTGCATGACCATGCAATTGTCATTCAAATTGTGACAGCGTTGAAAGTTGAAAATTGGCCTGTGCAGGAAGGGGGTGAAAGTCCCAGTAGGCAAGTGGTTAACATTACGTATATTACAATAAATGTTATATCTTTCATAATATATATATATATATATATATATATATACACTGTGTGCAGAATTATTAGGCAAATTAGTATTTTTGACCACATCATCCTCTTTATGCATGTTGTCTTACTCCAAGCTGTATAGGCTCGAAAGCCTACTACCAATTAAGCATATTAGGTGATGTGCATCTCAGTAATGTAGTGGATTATACGAATTAACCATCATCCGAAAGCTCGGATATGTCGAACCTCATTCTGTTGTACGTATTTCTCCTACTACACCAGTTTTTATGATTAAACGGATTATTAAGACGTGTGTCACATATATATATATATATATATATATATATAATACTTTCTATATTGTAAATAACATTATATGCATTACAATTGGTGAACGGATGACCCTGAAAGTGGGGGAAGGACGTGTCCGGTTAAAAGTTGAAAGTTGCGACAGTGTTAAACTTACTGTTAACGTACCAGTACGTTGTGACATGGGTTTGTTTTAAAAATAACAATAAAACTCTCTCT
>BLSH010468094.1:1688032-1701482 GCA_018402905.1 Glandirana rugosa | reverse complement strand
ACAAATGCACACCACACTTTTCACATATTTATTTGTTAAAATTTGAAAAACATTTATCATTTTCCTTCCACTTCACAATTATGTGCCACTTTGTGTTGGTCTATAACATAAAATTCAAAATAAAATACATTTACGTTTTTGGTTGTAACATGACAAAATGTGGAAAATTTCAAGGGGTATGAATACTTTTTCAAGGCACTGTATATACATGTAGGGGGTTAGCATACAGTGGCGACAATAATTATTTGATCCCCTATAGATTTTGCAAGTTTGCCCACTTACAAAGAAATGAAGGGTCTATAATTGTTATCATAAGTGTATTTTAAATGATAGATACATAATATCAACCAAAAATCCATAAAAAAACTCATGATACAAATGTTATAAATTGAGTTGCAATTCAGTGAGTAAAATAAGTATTTGATCCCCTTCCAACTAACAATAATTCTGGCTCCCACAGACTGGCTACAGTATGTGCTCAGATTAGTCCTGTCAATTTAAGAAGATGCTCCTAACGACAACTCGTTATGTGTATAAAAGACACCCGATCACAGCACGGAGGTTGAAACATTATGCTTTGGGGCTGTTTCTCTGCTAAAGGTATAGGCTGACTTTGCCACATTGAGAGGCCAATGAACAAGATCACATATTGTAAAATCTTGGATGAGAACCTACTTCCATCAGCCAGAACACTGATGATGGGTCGTGGATGGGTCTTCTAGCATGACAATGACCTAAAACATACCACCAAAGCAACAAAGGAGTGACTCAAGAAGAAGAGCATTAATGTCATGGAGTGGCCTAGCCAGTTTCCAGACCTTAATCCTATAGAAAATTTATGGAAGGAGCTGAAACTTCGAGTTGCCAAATGACGGCCAAGAAACCTTAAGGGTTTAGAGAAGATCTGTACAGAAGAGTGCACCGAAATCCATCCTGAGATGTGTGCAAACCTGGTAACCAACTACAAGAAACGTCTTACCTCTGTGCTTGCCAACAAGGGTTTCTCCACCAAGTACTAAGTCATGTTTTGCTTGGGGATCAAATACTTTTTTACTCACCGAACTGCAACTTAATTTATAACATTTGTATCATGTTCTTTCTGGATTTTGGTTGATATTCTGTCTCTATTATTTAAAATACACCTATGATAAAAATTATAGACCCTTCATTTCTTTGTAAGTGGGCAATCTTTCTGTGTGTGTGTGAGTGTGTGGGAGGGGGGGGGGGGAGAGTCAGGGATAAGCCAAACAGCAGAGATAAAGCATATTCTAGTGGCAACTACACCATGGTAAAAATATAATTTTCTTCCAGATGCTTCTCCACAAGCTCTCCAGATGGGTCTCACAAATTCTTTAGCCACACTCTACTATTGGCATACTCAACTCTATGTGTTTTGCTTTGCAGGTAAGCATAGTTCCTACTTATTGTTTGTCTCTCATTTGGAGCCAAATACCTCTGACTCTTGTTGTTCCCCAGTTTTCCCTCATTTTGATTTGATTCATAGACCTATATATATTAACTACCAAAAATATTATTGAATTTAATAGTTTTTAAAGCCAGTTTAAATGAAAAGCAGTAGTGAAAAAAGGGTTTAACCAAAAATTTTTTGCATATCAGTACTTTGTAGTCTGTAGTTCCTTGGCATGGGTGTATTCTTTACCTACATACTTTGTACTAAAAAGCATCAATTTCTCTCATTTCAGAAAGTTGTGAGGTATGAGAAATGTACATATAATGCATACTGGGCACGTGTTCCTTTTCAATTGGGAAACATAATCATTGTGTGTGTGTTTTAATATAGTTGTCCCCAATCAGGTATTCATCAAGCCCCCTTGATTAAACTACACTGCCTAAAAAATTATTTTGGATCCATGCTCCTTCAGTTTCCAGAAGATAAATTACCAATACATTTTGATTTTAGGTCTTCTTAGCTCCCTTGTTAGACCGAACAGGGAACTGTGTGTTTTAGTTTGACATATGCTGTTGGTAATATAAAGCTTAGCTCATGGTTTCAATTATCAAAACCATATGTACATCATCAGCCATTTCACTGTTTCACTGAAGATCTTTTCCGCTATAATTCAATCAAGGCACTCGTCCTATTGGTGGAAAGCAACATTTCATGACTGCATGCACAGAAAATGGCATGATGTATATGCATGTTATGTAGATGATGTTGAACAGGGGTTATAACATTTCCTTTGCTGATTCATACATAGTTCTTTACAGTAAGTTAAGACTGGCTCCATTAAAACCTCATTGTCTTCACATTGTTGAGGCATAATGTCCATTCATTTATTTCAGGTACTTATACAGAACTGCCAATTTAAGCAGTGCTGTACATATATATTGTACATTTACATCAGTCCCTACCCTCAAGGAGCTTACAATCTAAGGTCCCTAACTCACATTCATACATACACTGGGGCCAATTTAGACAGGAGCCAATTGACCTACCAGCATGTCTTCGGAGTGTAGGAGGAAACCCACACAGGCACAGGAAGAACATGCAAACTTTGTGGAGATAGTGGTTGGGTTTCGAACCAATGACCCTAGTGCTGTTAGACAGAAGTGCTAACCGCTTAGCTTCTGTACTGTAAAATAGTTAGGTAACAGATAACATAATGTATGGAAAAGCTTATAATGTTGCTTAAGTGCTTATGTGGTAGCAAAAATAGGCTCAGACAGGGCATACACAAAATAACTTTTAGTAAATGTCAGAAATGTATACATTGGTTTGCGATATTGTGTATATACTCTGTTGCCTGGTAAATAAAACTTAGTGTGGTCATATCTTATCTTTTTGATCAACTTCTGTTGAAGGGACATGCTGGAATATTTTTCTGAAGTGTCTTACACACAGATCATGTCCACCTGTCAATTTTTCAGGAGGATATTAAAGGGTTAAGGTGTCGCACTGTGTGCTAATATAGGTAACAGTGAGCAGTTTATGTACAAAAAGTGAAATATACTGCATAATAGAGTTTTAAAAAACAACAGCAGTGCACACTGCGCTCACCAGCCAATAAGGCTTTATATAGGGATAAGGGGTAAATAGAAGTGGGTATTAACAATAAAATGTACAAGTGTTGACCAGCAACTATCACAGTCACAAATAGTCCATAAAAGGTCGGTGTAGAATGCTCCTGGAGGCTGCACGCTTGTAAAGAGCAGGAAGACTCTAGAGAAAGGATGAGAGGACAAAAACAGCAGCGCCTCTAAGTGCAGAATATCGACCATTTATCGATATACTGCACTTAGAAGCACTGCTGTTTTTGACCTCTCATAATAGAGTTTCACAATATTATCATGTGGCAATGAAGTCAACCTAAAAAGTTCATAACAAAATTCATGCAGGTTTTCGATAGCGGTTAACAAAACAAATAGTTAATAGAAACTGGACGAAAAAGGGTTTTCTTATCAGATGTCATGTGCAGGCTTGAACCATAAAGTGCCACTGTGCTCAAGGGGAACTTCTGTGATCAATTCCACCACCATGCAAAGGTTTCGCTTACCACAAGTTGTTGATCTCTTATTACAGGAGATCAAGTAAAGCCTGTGTATATATCCTCCTAGGCATATGTCATTACACCGGAATTGAGCCCAAATAGACTTCCACGGTTGTGTCTAGATTTTTATAACATGCTCTCTCCCCAATATAGGAGTGTTGGATATATTAAGGAAAAAAGAAAATTCCCATAGCGTAATCCAGTAAAAACAAGTGTAGTTTAATAAAAAGTAAAGCACTTACAATTGCATAGATAAAACAAGTATATCAACCCAATCTCCTCAAACAGATAAAAGCCAGAAAGTCGAGGTGTGAGTAGGAGCTATAACCTGACTGGTTTCGTCACTGAAGGACTGCTTCCCGGGGTATCAGTGTCCGTTCCTTAACACCGCTTAATATACTCTGAGAAAGAGACATGTCTCTGTTCATTTGCGGCCATTTCCGGAAAGGAGCCAAAAGATAAATAAAAGATAATAAATTAAAACATTTTTTGTGTTGCAACAAAAATAATTGAAAACGCAGCATAACGCCTGTGCATTTTCACCGGACTTAAAAGGAAATAGTTGTCCAAAAATGAATTCCCATCCCAGTCTATGTTCATACCCATTGGGGCATAACTCTTAAGGATGTAGATCCATTTTGTTTCGAGTTTGGACAACTCCCTGACTTTAAGGCTACCTCTCCAATGTGGTGAAAAATAATCGATTCCCACAAACAGGGTGTCGGAGGGGTCTCTATCGTGTACCAAATCAAAATGTCTTGAGACACTATGGTTCTTGTATCCTCTTCTGATATTTGCAATGTGTTCATTCAAATATACATTGAGGCTTTGTGTGGTCCTCCCTACATACTGTAGGCCACACCTACATTGTAACATGTATACCACATGTGTGGTTCTGCATGTAATAAAGGATTTGATGAGGGCGTGTCCAAGATGGCGCTGTGAGCAGACGTTTCTTCTTGGAGCTCTGCTAGGAACTTCTGCTTTTGCCCGTTTCCAGTGCCTGCTGAGCCCGGACTCTCCCGCTACTCACTGCCTGATGCGGAGCAGATCCTCGGACGGGAGGCGAGGTGGGGGAAAAGGCTGTGGTTCCCTGCAATTCCGGAGGAGACTCCACTGTCCCTCTGCCCGCGTGTAGAGACCTGCTTGGTGTGGGGCACGAGTAAGGCCTCCAAGACTAGCCACATGGCAGAGGAAGACCTGCGCCCGCTGTGGCTGGCAGAGGGGATGGGGGCTATAGATACCTGCCAGACCGCCCTTACATCCAAACTGGAGGCAGTTCAGCTGGAAGTTAGTCTGATCAGACAGGATCAAGACAAGCTGTTCTCCAGAGTCTTGGAGACAGAGCAAAGGATAGGGATGGCTGAAGATGCCATTGCGGAGCATGCTGTCTCTCTGAGCAGCCTCCAGGTGAAGGTGCGGGCATTAGAATACAGGGCGGAAGATGCCGAAAATAGGAATAGGAGGAACAATCTCTGCATTATTGGATTGATCGAGGGGGTGGAGGGGAAGGATCCGACAGGTTTTGTGGAAGGCCTTTTGAGGGATCTTTTACTGGACGCACGCCTGTCCCCCCACTTTGTAGTGGAAAGAGCCCACCGTATTCCCCCCAAGCCTGGACCTCCGGAGACCCCTTCCCAGACATTTATCCTTCGCCTACTGAACTTTTGGGACCGAAATGAGATCCTTAAAGCATCCAGGGCCCTCGGTGACTTGCGGTACCATAACAGCAGGATACTCATATTCCCAGACTATTCGGTGGAGACACAAAAACTCAGGAAGTCCGTTGATCAAGTGAAAGCAGCCTTAAGGGCCCGCAATATCTGGTACAGTGTCCTATTCCTGGCTCGCTTGCGAGTCCAAGATGGAGAGATGGTTTGCTTTTGTTAACACTCCAGGACAGGTCTCCAGTGGCTTGACTCCTTCCCAACTGCCCGCTGACTCAGGACCTGTAAGTGAACAACCTGATTTTGCTTTTTTTTCTACCTAACCCTTTTGTTTATGTACTGACCACATGTCAGGGCCGGGAATTGAGAGGCGACCCTGGAGGGTCTATCGGGCCTTCCAGGGTTCAAGGATGTTTGTGCTGCTGGCCTCCTTCCCTCCCCCGCATTGATGTGAACTATTCCTCCTGGGCACCCTATGGCCCTTAACCGCCTGTTGGAACTGGACTCGGCGGCCCTCGCTGTGTGCTGGGGTGCTGCAGGGAGAGGGGGGGCGCGAGTTTGCGGGGTGCCTGGGAGCCCCGAGCTTTGTCCCAGCACAGTTATGCCTTCAGGATATCCTACATGGAGTTGGTTGCTCCAGCTGTGACTGACTTGGTCTTACAGTTTGTAATCTAAGTGTGTGCCCCTGACTTGTTCAGGTGAAGTTACTACGCGCTGCTCTCATAACTGTCTGGCGGGAGCAAATGGATCCTTCTTCTCGCTGGATTACAGTGATTTTTGTTTGGCAGATCCACTTAAGTGCGTTATACTGAACTGCTACAGACCTTCTTATCTGCCATTCTTCAAATTTTGGTACCTGGCGGGGCCAGGAGCACCGTGAGCGTGCCTGCTGACACTGAACTCCCCTGAATACACCTTGGGGGCTGAGGCCGCATCTTGCACAGGACCCCACTTTGCAGCCAGTGTGCTGATCGGTTTTTGGATGGAAGCCCTCCTCAGTTTTGGGGGGGGCTGGTGGGGGGGGAATGTTGCCCCTTAAGGGCTAAGTTTTATAGAGGGGTTACCTTTGTAATATGTATATTGACAACTGCACTCTCTGTGTGCCTGCTACCGCTTATTTCCACATGGTACAGTTTATTGATCTGTACCATCTGGGTCCAGTGGCTCTCCAGTGGAGTAGCTGGGTATCTGGATCCTGTTAGGTTTGTCTCTGCTGCCTCTCATGCCCTCCCTTAACATTTTGTCCTGGAACACCAGGGGACTGAACTCCCCTATTAAGCGTTCGCTGGTGTTCCAGTTCCTAAAAACGTATAATCCGCACACATGCGTGTTCCAGGAGACCCACTTGGTGGGCAGAACAAACCCTAGCCCTTAAAAAACCATGGGTGGGCCACCACTACCACTCCACTTACTCCAACTTTGCTAGGGGGGGTCAGCATTCTGGTGCTCAAAACTCTTCCCTTTCAGCTCCTGGATCTGACCCTGGACCCGGATGGTAGATATGTTATTATTCATGCACTGATCTATTCCCTCCGGTGGATTGTGCTGGGAATTTATCTGCTTCCTCCGGCATCTTTGTCGCTTTTGAACCAAATTGCGACAAGGATGGCGGAGTTTCAGGCTGAAAACACGGTAATATTGGGTGATTTCAACTTGGTCCCTGACTCGGGCATGGACAGACTCAGAGGCGTAACTAGAACCTTCAGGGCCCCGGTGCAAGAAATTATGAAGGGCCGCCCTGACCCCTAGCCAGGGCCCTTCCCTCTTCCCGCTGATCCTGGGGCCCTTTACTCCCATCATGGGTCCCTTTATTATGGTCCCGCAGCAGCACCCTTTCACAAGTTCTGCAACGGGCCCCCTTTCTGCCATCTTCAGGCCTTCCCATGGTGGTGAAATGCCAGGGACCGGTCTCAATTGCAACCTTTGCAATCCTGATAGTTCCCTCATTTTTATTTTTATTTTATTATTTCTTTTACCATTTCATTTTATTTCTTTTACAATTTTATTTTTATTATTTTTTAAATTTTTTTTAGGAACTCTGTTGGGGGATGTGATGAGATATCAGGGGTCTAAACAAACCTCAGCCCTCAATCTCCATCTGTGTAGCCTCAGCTGCACAGAATGGATGGATAGGAATAGTTGAGTATCGAGCCTCCCATTCATTCAGAATTGGAAGTATAGTAAAAACAGTTTACTATGCTTCAGTTATGAATGAACCAATTGGTACCAACCACTGACTCTGTCCATTCAGAAAAAGAAGGAGCCGTTAAATGACAAATTTACAGACCCATTCCCATCTCTCCATCATGACACATCTTCTACAGCAGTTGGCAGGAGAGGGGGGGAAGACAGCAGCTCTGTGGGGAAGCACACAGGGACCCTGGGAACAGCAGAAGACAAGTACACTGGATAGGAGGTGCGGCGGGGCAGCATACAGAGGAACCAATCTCCTCCATTAGGAGGAAAATGGAGGAGATTGGTTCCTCTAAATGTTGCCCCCGCCATCCCTCCTATCCAGGTGTACAAGGGAGGCGCACGGGCCCCCTGGAGCATTGATCCCGGTTGCAATCGCAACCCATGCAACCCCTATCGTTACGCCCCTGGACAGATTGACAGCATCCGGACCACAGAGCTCTGGGCTCATTGCTTTGGCGGAAACATATGGAGGTGGAGGTGGCGACACCCACACGCTCGGGAGTTCACATGTCACTCGGCTTCCTACAGCACGTTTTCTAGAATTGACCTGGTCTTCGCCGGAGATTCTGTCCTGCTTAGACTCACAGATATCCGGATCTTACCCCGGGGCATTTCTAAACATGCTCCGCTCCTTCTCTGGCTGGAAAACCTCTGTGGCCCCCGTGGACATCCTGTGGAGGTTATCGAGGTTTTGGATCTCGGGTGAGGGCGTGGTGTTCAGGGGAGTGTTGCCGACTAACTGGGCTGCTGACGGGTTTGCGGTCTGGGAGGCTTTTAAGGCTTTTGTAAGGGGCAGTATCAGTCACTCATTGCTAAGGTTCGTGGAGAGAGAAGGCTAGATTTGTGCAGGGCGGAGAGGGCTGCCAGGGAACAGGAGGCTCTTTATGTCAGTTCTAGAGACCCACAAAACCTGACAGGTGAAGTCATGCGAATCTGCACCTCCCTCCCGCAGAAACGGTTATTGGCACAATCCCAGCGTATCTTCGAGCAGGGGGAGCGATCAGGGAAATTGTTTGCGTGGCTCTTCAGAGAGCAGTCGGGTGGCATCAGTATTCCTCACATTCGCAACTCCACGGGAGACCTTTTAACTACCCCGAGTGATATTAACCATAGCTTTGCCGCATTCTACGGGACGCTCTTTGTCACCCGAGTGACATACGATCAGGAGGAACTGACCTCCTACCTGGCGGAGGTAGATGTCCCGGTCCTGACCACGACATATAATAGGCTAGACACGCCCATTACTGTTGACGAAATCCTTAAAGCACTAAAAACACTTCAGGAAAGACACGGAATTCCAGTTGAACTCTATAAACAATATGCGGATGACCTAGCCCCCAGACTTCATACTATGTTTTGTGAAGCGCATTGAGCTAAATCCCTACCGGCATCCATGGGAGATGCGGTGATAGTGGCGATTCCTAAACCAGGAAAGGACCCTTTTCAGTGCTCTTCGTATCGCCCCATCTCCCTGCTCAACACGGATGCTAAGGTCCTGGCTAAGGTCCTCGCCCTCAGATTGAATACAGTTATAATGCAACTGGTCCACCTCGACCAGACGAGTTTTATGCCAGGTAAGGGGACAGATATTAACATTAGAAGACTCTTTACCCACATGCGGAGAAGGCCTTCGACTCTGTGGAGTGTTGACCAAATTCAGGTTTGGATCAGCCTTTCGGACATGGTTGAAAATGTTATACGCTGCCCCACGGGCCCGAGTCCACATGAATGGCACTCTTTCGGAGCCCTTCTCTCTCGGTCGAGGCCCGCGTCAGGGTTGTCCCTTGTCCCCGAACCTGTTTGCCTTGGCCCTGGAGCCGCTTGCTGTGCGGATCAGGGCCGCAGAGGGAGTGAAGGGTGTAGTGCCCCCGCTGGAGGAAAAAATCTCTCTCTATGCGAATTATACCCTCCTCTACTTAGCTGACGCCTCTGGGTCCTTGCAAACGGCACTGGCTCAGTTTTCCGGAATATGCATAAATTGGGAAAGTCAGTGCTGTTCCTGCTTCACCTCTCGAACCCCCGCCCGGCCACGGTCACCCCCCTTCAATGGGTGGACCAGTTCACCTACTTGGGTGTGAGGGCTAGTACAGACCTTAGGGAGTATTTGGAACATAATATGCAACCCCTTATGGCACAACTCCTGACCAAGTGCATGGCCTGGTGGACTCTCCCCTTGACGCTGGTGGCAAGAATTAATTTGCTAAAAATTATATTCCTTCCAAAATTTCTTTATTTTTTCCGGAATACCCCAGTCAATTCCCAAGTCCTTTTTTAGGAAACTGGAGGGGATGTTGATTTCTTTTATCTGGGCCGGGAGACCACCGAGGGTTGTGAAATGGATCCTCTATTTACCCTTATCTGGGGGCGGATTGGCGTTCCCAAACTTCCAGTTGTACTACTGGGCATCCGTGCTGGTTACGGTGCACTGGTGGTTCTCCCAACCCAGACAAAATCTGGCAAATAACCTAGAAGTTGCCATTCTAGGGTCCTGTGCAGCCCTGAGCAATGTGGCATTCAGAGGGGCGAAAGCCCACTCCTCTATGACCACTCCCATGAGAACCACAGTGAGAGTCTGGCAGGAAGTGAGGGCGATCTTTAGGAAGCCTTGTCATCCCTCCCCGTACACACCGCTTTGGGGCAACTCACTGCTCCCTCACATACAGACTATTCCAGACCCCTCGGTGTGGGCCAGTTGCGGGATTACCACTTTGAGACATGTGATCGGGGAGGGCAAACTTATGCCCTACCAGGAACTCAGGTCTTCATACTCACTCCTAGGTCCTTGTGTTTTTCGCTACTTTCAGCTGCAACATGCCCTTAGGGCACAGTTCCCGAACCCCGTAGTCCTTGAATCAGATTCCATAGAACGCCTGCTGATATCTAGCATGATGGGGAAGCCGATCTCCACACTCTATCTCTACCTAATGGTGGCACATGACACAAAACCCACAAGGTCCCTGGATAGATGGCGAGAGGACATACCTGCCCTGGGGGAGGAGGAGTGGGAGGAATGTGTCTCCACATATATTCTGTCTATGATCGCGGTGAAGGATAGATTTATTCAACTGAAATTCCTCCATAGAGCCTATTATACACCCCACCGGCTAGCCCAGATATACCCCCAGAGAGATTCTAAGTGCCCTCGGTGCGGGATGGAAGGAGGAACCTTTATGCACGTGGTATGGTCCTGTCCCAGAATTCAGGCATATTGGGAGGCAGTTACTAATACACTGATGGACTTATGCAACACCCAGATACCCATGGACCCCTTAGTACTTCTACTTAGCCACTTGGAGAACATAGAGGGAGACAGATATGACAAACTTTGTATCACCTTCTCTCTCTGCTATGCCAGGCGGGAGATACTTTTGAAGTGGAAGGAGAATGACCCACCCCCCTGTGAGGAGTGGAGGCAATTGATTAGATTAGTGCTACCTATGTATAAACTCACATTTGAGAGCAGACAATGTCCAGCCAAGTTTGATAAGGTTTGGTCCAGTTGGGTGGATGCAAGTGGATAGGTGCCCCTGTCTACTTCCCCCCCACCCTCACCCCGCTGGTGGATGAGGAGGTTGTGGGCCTCAGCCTGACAACTTGCATTCATGTACTGTGTAGCTGGATGCTGTATTACGCAAAGTAACGTCAGTATTGATGTATACCGCTTTGTAAAACACTGTTGGAGGGATGCCCCTTGTATGTAATGACCATTCTGTTATTATACTGTAATGTGCTTGAAATTACTTTCTGCAATGACATGCTCTGCAATGCTGAATTGTCAATAAAATACCTGTTAAAAATAAAAAAATAAAGGATTTGATACTATATTTATTGGAGGTTACAGTAGAACAAAAATCCACAATTTTTCTACCTCCACAGCTATTCAAGCCCCACACCTGGCAATTGCCGCATTTATAGTAGCCTGTTAAGTTGTGGAAGAGAGAGGAAATGCTGCTGGGGGGATCAAGAATATTATGGGCAATTTTATCCCTGAGGGTAGGTGCTCCTCTGTAAATGACCTAGGGTGTTGGGGGAATTTTTGGTCCCAATACCCTATCGTTTTGCAGAATATGCCAATATTCATCCAATATGCATCCATAAACTCAAACTTTACACATACGCTGTGTATACTCAGGTATACGCTGGTTTGTGATACTGTGTATATCCTCTGTTGCCTGGTAAATAAAACTTCTTTAATAAAAGTATAATGCTGATTATACAGTGATCATACACTGATCAAAATTTAGCTGATCCAGCAAGGTATGGTCATATCTTATCTTTTTGATCAACTTCTGTTGAAGGGACATGTTGGAACATTTTTCTGAAATATCTTACACACAGGCTTCCGATCCGATCGTGTAAATCTGTCATTTTTTCAGGAGGACCTGATCAGAAGTTCCGTGCAAGTCTATAGGCAGGTAGGTGTAAATGGGCATATGTCCTTTTCCATTCACCTACCTCCGAGTCTGTCTAGATCCAAAAAACAAAAAAGGACCTAAACATGATGGATGAAAGGGTGCCTGATGTAAACAGACACTAGTCTGCTTACATCTGGCAGCCCATAGATCCAACACAGTTCTGCATATGGTTTACTGTCGAAATGTGGACAAGAAACTGAACGGGCATGGATGTCACAAAAGTGACATTCATCCTCTTCTACTCAGAATCAGCAGATTATCTGTTCATGGACCCCCTGCTGAATTGAGCAGATCATGCCTATGTGAAAGGAATGCTCCAAAACTTGCAAGGCAGCTCCTTTATGGGTGATAGTATCTTCTGTAAAGGGTATTATTGTAGAATGGAATAAAATAGCTTCTAAAGGGTAATCACATTGATACAATATAGTACACTTATAAGTAAAGGCTCACCTTGATAAATGCATGTTTATACAAATCATCATGGCAATAGGGCTTTATAGAACAGTTGATTTTTTTTTCTTTTATTGTAGCCCTTTTTCCTGAAGGGGCTGTTGGATTTGCCCAAATTTCCTACTCGGTGCAGAGGCAGCCAGGCAGACAGCAGAAAATGGTCTAGGGGATATATTCTTGAGGTGTATTGCTGTAGAACGTGAACAGGAAAACAATGGTGAATGGGATACTCTAAAACAGTGTTCCCCAACCCAGTCCTCAAGGCCCACCAACAGGTCATGTTTTCAGGATTTCCCTCAGATTAATCAGCTGTGGTAATTACTAAGGCAGTGAAACTGTTCAAATCACCTGTGCAAAATAATGGAAATCCTGAAAACATGACCCGTTGGTGGGCCTCGAGGACTGGAGTTGGGGAACACTGCTCTAAAACACCTGAGTGCCAATTTAAAGTGATACTAAAGGTTGTTTTTTTTTTTTTTTGTTTTTTTTTAACAACAAACATGTTATACTTTCCTACTCTGTGCAGTGGTTTTGTACAGAGCAGCCCATATCCTCCACTTTTTGGATCCCTCACAGGTGCTCCTAGCCCCCCCCCTTCTGCTGAGTGCCACCCACAGTAAGCAGCTTGCTATGGGGGCACCCAAGCTGAGCTGCTGCTCTGTCCATTCAGACATGGAGCCTGAATGGCTCCAGGGCCAAGCAGCCCCCTGAAGTATCAGCAGTCCATCCTCAGGTAGGTAGGACCAGGCACCAACTAACTCTGTCTGCCCAGGTTCCAGGCTATTTATCCCTTTCTTTGATCACCTACTGGGCACACCTCCACAGGAATTGGTCAGAGGGCAACAAATATTTAAGCTGAGGATTTGTATTTTCCCTCCCCAAGCTCTGAAAGTTTTTCAACAGAACTAGAGAGAAGCAATGAATCCCAATGAATCCCACAGCTTGTGGAACCACAGCAGACCAAAGCAGACAATCCAACTCCTCTGACAACCAAGTGAGCCAAAAACGGAAAATTGTATACTCACCTTTCCGTAATTTTCCTTTCCTGGTGCATCTTCATGGCAGCATACACATGGGTTGTGGCTCCGCCCCCACAACATGATAGGACTGTTTAACTATAAATCAAAGACAGACCCGGCTCACCGCATTCTCTGTAACTCTCACCAATTTGGGCGGGAATCTGTATGCTGCCATGAAGATGCACCAGGAAAGG
>BLSH010468094.1:1655390-1670385 GCA_018402905.1 Glandirana rugosa | reverse complement strand
AACTTTCCCCCCCAACAACCAGCTGCTCTCTCTCTATCTCTGCCTCCCCAGGAAAAAGCATGGCACCGACAGCCTTCAAAGTGACCCACCCCAAGGTAAGCTCTACCCCTGTCACACTTAAAATTTACTCGCTTAATGCACAGGGGTTAAACATCCCAGAAAAAAGGAGCAGTGTTCTCACTGAAGCAGCAAGAACGAAAGCCCAGATCTTATTCCTTCAGGAAACCCATTTTAAAACGGGATCGGTTCCAAGACTCCACTCAGCTCGCTACCCAACAGCCTTTCACTCTTTCTGCACAATCTCAAAATCTAAGGTTGTCTCTATTCTTTTAGCCAAATCTGCCCCATTCACTATCACAGACCACCTGGCAGACAGGGAAGGCAGATATATCTTTCTTAGAGGCACGTGGAGAGGAAAGCCTATCATGCTAGCCAACATCTATTGCCCTAATACCCGGCAAGTCCCGTTCCTAAGAGAAGTCGCAACACAACTGACCCTTTTCCAACGGGGCATGGTAATTCTGGGAGGGGACTTCAATACCCCTCTGGATCCCCTTCTAGATACATCCACAGGGACCTCATCCCTCCCTTATTCAGCCTTGAGACAAATTAAAACGCAATTAGCATCTTTGGCTCTACATGACACCTGGAGAACTCTTAATCCACGAGAACGCGATTATACGTTCTACTCCCCATTACATTGCAGGTACTCCAGGCTGGACTACATCTTCCTCTCCCAACCTGACCTACCATCCCTACACCAGACCTCAATAGAACCCATGGTCCTCTCAGACCATCACCCAGTTACCCTCACTCTATCTTTTCCAGAGCGAACCACCCTCACCAAGACCTGGAGACTGGACGCATCCCTCCTCTCGGATCAGGTGGACAACTGGGCTCTGAGAGAGGGCTTGACAGACTTTTTCACTCACAATGACACACCTGGGGTGTCTCCCTTAACTCAATGGGAGGCACACAAGTGTGTCATCAGGGGCAAGCTTATGGCATTATCAGCCAAAAAAAAAGAAAGAACATAACGCTAAAATTTTGGCACTCTCCCACAAAATTGCTACTCTAGAAAGGCAACATAAATGATCGCTCGCATTACAGACAGCACAGGAGCTCTCAGAAACCAGAATGCTCCTAGTGGAGGAACTACATAAAAGAGCCCGACGCAGATTTCTCCTCTCGCATAAATTATTTTATGAATCGGCAAATAAACCCGGGCGTCTACTAGCTAAAGCGACCCAACAGAGGACTCTGACGAATACAGTCCACCACATCACTGACTCACAGGGAAGACACCATCAGAGCAACGTGGAAATTGCCAAACAATTCCAACAATTTTACAGCAAACTTTATAATCTTAACCCGACAGAACCCAAAACCCAACCCACGAGAGAAAATCTCATTAGAGAATTTCTCCACCAGCATGGACCCAAAGCTCTTTCAGAAATAGAGGCGCAGGCACTGGAGGCCCCTCTGACTTCTGTAGAACTGGCCACAGCTTTAAAAGCCATGAAACCGGGCAAAAGCCCTGGGCCGGATGGCTTTCCGGTCCAGTACTACAAAAATTTCATCGACCTGTTAGCCCCCAGATTTCAATGCAGCCTTCAATACTCTAGCAGACACACAATACGACTCGCAGAGATTATTGGAGGCGTACATTGCGGTAATACCTAAAGAGGGGAAAGACCCGGCGTACGTCGCAAACTACCGTCCCATTTCCCTGCTAAATGTCGATGTGAAGTTATTTGCCAAAATCCTAGCTACCCGCCTAACCTGTCACCTGCCCACCTGGATCGAGCTAGACCAAGTTGGCTTTGTCCCTGGCAGAGAAGCCAGGGACAACACCATCAAAGCCCTGAAATTACACCACTGGCTCACGAGTACGCAACAAGAGGGATTCTTCCTGGCCATGGACTCAGAGAACGCTTTCGACAGGGTGGCTTGGGACTACATGGAGGCTACTCTGAACCATCTGGGAATTAAAACTCGGATGTGTGCCTTCATCATGTCACTTTACCACAACCCAAGCGCCAGAGTTAGAGTTAACGGCCACCTGTCGGAAGCCTTCTCAGTCCACAATGGCACCAGACAGGGCTGCCCCCTATCCCCGCTACTGTATATTCTAACAATGGAGCCCTTTCTTAGAGCAATCAAAGCAAACAAAAACATAGTGGGAATAAATGTCCAAAGCAAAGAATTTAAAGTTGCAGCTTTTGCTGACGACATTCTTCTTTTCCTCTCCAAACCAAACATTTCTCTCCCCAATCTCATGGTAGCCCTAAAACAATTTGGTATAATTTCCAACCTCAAAATCAATTACTCAAAGTCGTTTGCTCTAAATGTATCCCTTCCACCTGACCAACAAGACTGCCAAAGGAATTTCCCTTTCCTCTGGCAAGAGGACTGTATCACCTACTTAGCTATCCTATTGCTCCGTAAGCTTTCCGATCTATTTCATAGGAACTTTACGGCGGCACTGCAAACAGTCTGACAGGACCTACTGAAATGGGACAAACTCCCAATTTTGTGGTTCGGCCGAGCAGCCCTTCTCAAAATGGTAGTTCACTCCCGGCTCTTGTATAAATTACAAACGATTCCGATCGCACTTCCCCACTCCTTCTTCAGACAATATAAAACACTATGTCGCTCGTTTCTTTGGTCGGGTAAACCAGCCCGTATTGCCTGGTCCAAACTCATCTTGACAAAGGCCCAAGGTGGTATCGGTCTCCCAGACCTCCACAGATATTATCGACCGACCCACTTAGCCAGGATTGTAGACTGGTCAGTTCATGCACACTGTAAGGGATGGGTATCTCTGGAAAGCCAGATAGCACAGATGAATCTAAAATCCGCCCCCTGGCTGCACGCAAAATATATCCCCAAGACGGCGCAAACTCACCCTCTCATTAGCGCGACCCTATCAGAATTTGACAAAGCCTGCTCAACAGACTCTGTATCTTCAAAACTCTCCCCCCTCACCCCCCTCTGGGGGAACCCGGAATTCCCACCGGGGATGTCCGGCAAATTCGCCAGAACGGAATGGCCCCATGAATCGATGACAGCTCAACACTTTTTTCGAAGGGGGAGACTTCTGAAGCATTCGGATTTAGCGGGATTCTCAAATACAGGCTCCTTCCCCTTTTGGTCCTACATGCAAGCCAAACATTTTCTTGAGGACAATTCCCGCAAGGCCCACTTCACGAGACCCCCAACCCTCCTAGAGTCACTTTGCTCCCGTTCTTCTCCACAAAGCCATGTAATAGCTGCCCTGCATTCTTCTCTGTCCGCCACACCCGAGACACTCTTAAAATCTGAAAAAGCCTACTGGAACGGCATAACGGGTAGGGAGTTGGAGAAAGTGGACTGGGACCGTATTCATCTTTATGTACATAAAGGCTCCCTAAACGTTTCCACACAGGAAAACGGCTACAAAATCAAAACACGGTGGTACAGAACCCCGGACCTAATACACAAATTCTACCCCTCTGTGTCAGACAGATGTTGGAGATGCGACATAGATAAGGGTACATTCCTCCACATCTGGTGGGACTGTCCCCTCCTTCTCCCTTACAGGTCTGAGGTCCATGCACTGGCCACACAAATTTCAGGCCTCACACTAGAATTCAATCCAGCACAACACCTGTTGCATTGTTCCTCGATCCCCAAAAAAACGTATTTCAAATCAATAGCAATGCATTTGATCAACGCTGCAAGGATGTGTATCCCCGTGCATTGGCGTTCAACATCACCCCCAACAATCGCGGAATGGCTCCTAACAGAGTAGCTGAAACGGAAGAATTAATACACACCTCACAGGACAACGTCCTCAAATTCTCCAGAACATGGGAACCCTGGCTTTCCTTCAAGCTTACAAGTAAATTTTCTGACCTGTCTACCACACCTTGAGATGCAGGGTTGTAAAAACCCGTATACGCGCTAGAACAGGCCGTCTCATACATGCCCTATCTTTTGTGAGACATCATACACAAGAGAGAGCAGCTGGTCCTCCCCCCCCATCCCTTGTCCTAGGACTCATTACGATACCCTGTCTTAGGACGCCCATCCATCCAACGGCTCAGCCCCGCTGTATCCCTCCCCCTTTGGCCCTTACCTTCCCACTCCCTGACTCTCGACCCCCTCCTGCACCCTCCCCCTTTCCTCACTGCCCCATATTGCGCAATACGAACTCCTACATGCCTCAGGCTATTCCCTGCTCCCCTCCCCGGGCATACCTACTCCCTAAAAAAAAAAAAGAATTTGACAGAGGTCTTAATAGGGACAATTCTAGAATACTGTGCTCCAATTCCCGAGGGAGTCGAGAACAAGATGGAGGTACCATTTGGGAAGCCTCTGCTTACTCCAAAGTCTGAGCCTAGGTCGTGACAGAAGGTCTGGCCTGAGGGGAATGGGCTCTGGTTTCTGGTAGCTGATCCGCGCTAAAACAGGGAGCCATGGCGAACACGGCATCTCTGCCTCTACCTCCACGACTTCTGTTTTGAATCTTCACAAAAATGGAACAGGAAGAATCGCATAGGTCCAGCTGCATATCCAATAATCCGTCAGACCCCTGTCCTGAAGCCTTGGAGATACCAGCCCTGCGTATATGTTAGCAGATATCATGATATCATGCGCTGGAAGCTTTTGAGTGATATACTTTACAGAATACTTTACTTTAATGGAGAAATAGCAGAACATGTCTTCTAGCATGGAGATAGGAACAGGAACTATACATCGCACCCTTAGATACAGAAGGTACATCCTGTGATATTAAAACACAGAATACACACTAATACTGCAGTGCCACCTACTGGTATAGACAGTTATAATGTATATATGTAGTTTACAGTACCAAGCAACTTTACTGTTGTACTTCCAACAGTATAAAACTTCTCCAGCTTCTTGGTGCACAGGGAGACAAACAAATTGATTTCGGACTGGCCCCCAGGGACCTGCCTGAAAACTACCACATGGAGAGACCATTTGTTGCGTTTCAGTTGGACTCTGGAAAGAAAGCCTGTTAGAATCATTCAGGATTCCGGGGACATAAACCTATGAGGTGTTGGTTTAGATTCTTCTGAGTCCAAGGCATAACTGGCTTGTATGGTGCAGAAGGCTGCCAGTAATTTCAGAATGTTTGCACACTCTTGTGAAACTGACAGCGCCACCTGTCCTGCATTATCCCTGATGGGCAGTAAGTCCCCCCGTTTCGTATTGCTGGTGTCCAACATGATTGTGAAGCAGGAGATGGGGCAATGGAATGGCCAATAAATACCTTTCTCCGTTGCAGCCACCTAGGGCTCTCACATGACTGAGGCTTTGTAGATGACCCGCATTCTACTTCCTGGCTCCCACTGCTGGGGAAACCCCTTCTGGAAGGGCCGCATTCTCCAGAGCGTCCACTTGACCATTGGCTACAAATACACCATAGTGTCAATAATTTTAGATACTGAAAGGTGCGCAGGTGAGAAAAAGACTGACCCAGATTCAGGTAACGATGCAAGTTAACATTTAGATCTACAAAATGATCCAATGGCTGGATCCCAATCATAAACTTCTCCTTTTAGGTGAGAAATGTTTTAGGTGTGTGAGGTCTATAGCTGGCCTCTTTATGACCATGAAGACGCCTCCTGGAACTGGCACAGCAACACTTTGCAACACCAGAGACCTTACATAATACAAGAGTATCTGCCTCTTTATCTCGAAGTAAGGTAAATCTGGGAAAACAAAACTGAGCTGAGGAGGAAATCCGAAGGCCCAGGCGTATCCTGAAATGACCGTCTTAGAGTTCCAACAGTCGAGACCTCAACTCGGCTTCTTGGAAACCTGAGGTCAGGTTCACTTAGCAGACATTTGAGGGGACACCTGGCCTCTTCACCAGCTCCTCCCAAAATCCTGACCTGGTTTGTAAAGCGTGTGACCCCAGCACACTCTGAACATTGTCTTCTAGACCACATATTCTTCCGGCCTAGCAGGCGTTGGTCCTGAGGCAAAAACCCAACTGTGGCCCAGGTTATGGTGGTATTCAGCTTGTTGCAAATGATGAAGCTCCCTCAAAGGGATCTTCCACCACACCTGCTAGAGGCAGGATCCACAAGCCATGGCCAGAGCCATGGCGTTTACTTAGCCATAGATAGCCAGAACATTACTACAATGTGTATGATGTCAAATGAAGCCTCGTCATGGAACCTACCACCAGCTCTGGCTCCTGAACTACCAGGCTTCTGGTCGCTTCATCTGAAAGGTTTTGAATACTGCGTCCACATTCTTCTTCCACATTTTCAGTGCTATAAACATGGCCACTAGAGCCTAGGCCGACTTTCAGCCCAATCACTGCATCTTCCAGGGAAGAGTGACCGGCTTGCTTGTCTTATCAAACTTCAACAACTAGAGAGGCAGCCTTTCGATGCTTCACATCCTTATCCCTGAATGGATAGACCTTGGCCTGCTCAGAAGGGTGGTATATCTCGCGACCTTGCTCATCCAAAATGATGTCCCCTAGTTCCTTTAGGAATGGGGAGAATAGAACACTCTCTCTGAGGCTACGTCTCCACTATTGCTACCCCAAAGTCGCCCGATTCAGAGCTAGGGCCACCAGATCATCCCTTCAATCCAGGACACATACCAACCACACAGGCTCCGTGGCCGATTAAGTTGGCAATTAAACTCCATAGGTGCCTCATCGGCATTAAAAATTGCCTCATAACCTGTCTAATCCACACGCATCCTGGACCAAAGGGACGATGCGGCAACCCCACTCAGAGCGCGACTCTGGAGTGCAACTCCGATGCGACTAAGTGCAGCCCCCGATCCAACTTTACAGTCTCTGGGTCAGAGCTGCATCAAAGTCACACCGAAGTAGTGCAGGAACCTTTCCAGAGTTGCTGCAACTTTAAGTCGCATAAATTGGAATGCATAACAAGTCGCACTGGAGGAAAGCGGAACCCAAGGTGCTCACAGAACTTCCTCTTGCTTTGCAGGAGACTCTACAGGTTCTACCCATGCAAATGCCCTCTTCATAGCTTTGACCAAAAGGGCACGACCAGGGCAAAGTGACTCTCTCTGCCTCACTGTCTGAGGTCCTCATAGATGGATGGCATGGTTGGGATGGTTCCCGCTCTTCCTAGCCATCCTAGTGGGAGAAACACGCCATAATGGCTAGTAGGCATAGCATGTAGCTTATATCCTACTCTTTAAGGGGTTCTTGCACCCCGCGCCTTACCAGAGACCTTATTTGATGGAAATCCTTTTCTCCAACCGCTCGGGCATAATATTGCTCACACAGAGGCCTGCCCTCTGGGACCTGAATCCCGGTGCCTAGAGAATGATTCAGAGCTTCTGTTATGAAGGCTGGATCTTGACAGTAACTTATGGTGACTAAATCTGGATGAAGAAAGTTGGTGTTGTGACCTAAAGAGGTCTTACTGATCTCATGCTGTCTATTATCAATCTGACCTAGAAGGATTCACAAAAAAAAAAAAACACAAAATAGGGTAGAAAGGAAAGGACTAAGAACCCAAAAGTGTGCCCAGGCAAGCGAGGAAAGAAAAAGGTTAACACCCTCTCAAACTTGCTACACAAGGGCTGGCCAGAGGGGGAGCAGTAATACATCTGTAGTGTGAACTGCACAGATAGCCAACCTGCACAGGTGATACAATCACACCAAGACAGCACAAGGTTGTATTGCAGAGCATATACCTGTGATGATTGCACACAGCATTGGAACCTGCTGCAAGCTGTTCACAGAGAAAATCCCAATATCAACAGTACTGACCGTTGATTGAATTTCTCCATTGCAATGATGCCACTGCTGCCCACAGCACACATGCGCTGAGTCCCTGGGCAGAAGTAACCCAGGGACACTAGGCCGGAAGAGGGAGCGGCGGCTTGGAACGCAGGTGTGCTCCAGCCGCTACAGGCTAGAAGACATTAAAGCCAGGAAAAGAAACAGACAAACAGATAAATGCACAAACTGCTGCCATGGAGTATGCAATAAATAGGTATACGCACACGGCATCCCCCACGATTATGCCTGGATACAGAAGACGTTGTTGCTGCATGGGCTCAGGGTGCTTATGGCCGCTTGCTCTTAGCTAGGCTATTAGGCCGTACTGCTGCTTTGCCTGCCAATGGCCAGGCTTGAGCTCTTCATGGTACTGCGTCCATCACCCTTCTCCACCCCGCTCGTGGCTGGGGGTTGCTGGAGATTACACATGATGCCACATCCATCACCCCTCTTCACCCCACTCATAGCTGGGGACTGCTAGGGATTTACATGGGACTGCATCCATCGCCCTTCTCCACCCCGCTCATAGCTGGGGCTGCTGGAGATTTGCATGGGACTGCATCTATCACCCTTCTCTAACCCGCCATGGAGTCTGTCAGGAAATATTTTTTTAAACCAGCAATGTAGACACATGTTTTATTTTTGTGCAAGAAATGCACCGCTGGCCGCAAATGTAGTATTTAGAATATATATTTTTTTAAACCAGCAATGTAGACGCACTTTTTAATTTTGTGCAAGAAATGCCCCGCTGGCCGCAAATGTAATGTTTTTTAAATTTGTCTAACTGCAATGTAAAAGCAGTATTTAAATATGCCAAAATGTTGCCAACTGAACTAAGAGAACGCGATTAAAAGTGTCCCTGACACACAAGCAGTTGCAAATGCACTGCACTTGCAAAAATGGTTGCAAACGCCCACCTAACAAACAGAAAAATTGCTTAGGTTTTATATGAAGCACTTTGCTTAGCAAACAAAATGTACTCTGCAAACAAAAATCTCCTCTAGCACCCACCCACCAATAAATCGCTGTTTTTAACAGATTTTCTAAAGCTAATCTGTCCCTCACAGCAGCAGCAGCAGCATCCTCTCCCTACACTAGTATGAGATGATTTTCTTAAGCTAATCTGTCCCTCGCAGCAGCAACAACAATCTCTTCCTACACTAGTATGAGATGATGTGACATGGAGCACTACGTGACTCCAGCTTATAGAGAAGAAGGGTCACATGATGCACTGGCCAATCACAGCCATGCCATTAGTAGGCATGGCTGTGATGGCTTCTAAGGGCAAATAAGTGAAATGCTTGTTGATTGGCTGCCCTGCAGCTATTCAACAGGCGTGAAAAAATACCCAAACCCGGACTTTTTCTCAAATGTCCGGGTTCGGGACACGGACACCCTAAAGTCCGATACGAACCTAAACTTTACAGTTCGGGTTTGCTCAACTCTAGTTAAATTATTATTAGTTAGTTATTATTTCAGATTTTAAAATTTTAGGGTTTTTGAATGTTCGGATTTTCGTTCTTATTTTCAGATTTTTGTTCTTTTGAGTTTTCGAATTTTCATTATTTACGGATTTTCGAATTTCCGAATTTCAAATTTTCAAAATTTCCGAATTTCTGGATTTTCACATTTCCGAATTTTCGAATTTTGAATTTTCAGATTTAAAATTTTCGGATTCCCTTGTGCTGATGTGTGGGTTTTTAACTACTTCCACACTGCCTACTGTATATTCACAGCGGCAGTGTGGCTGCGTCCCGCGAATCACCGTAAATAAGCGGCGATCTGCGGGTGACCGCTAGGGGGCGTGCGCTCGCCCGCCGTACTCCTGAGGAGTGTGCCCGCGGCTCGGGCTGACCCAATGTCCGTCGGCGAGCCGCGATGAACGGCCACAGCAAAAGAACGGGAAACCGCCGATGTAAACACGGCGGTTCTCTGCTCTGTTAGTGGAGGCATAGGAGATCTACTGATCCCTGTCACTGGGATCAATTAGATCTCTTATGCCCATGGTAGCCAAACCCCTCCATAGTTAGAACACACCCAGGGAACATAGTTAACCCCTTCACTATACCCTGCAGGTTAACCCCTTCAATGCCATTGACATTTATACAGTAATCAGTGGACATTTCAATTTCTGATCTCTGTATAAATGTCATTGGTCACAAAAAAGTGTCAAAATGGTCCGACATGTCTGCCCCAATATCGCAGTACCGCTAAAATTGCAGATTGCCACCATTACTAGTAAAAAATAAAAAAAAATAAAAACCCCAGAAATGAATTCTCATCATCCCTAAACGCGGCAACTTTTGCGCAAACCAATCAATAATTTTTTTTGCGATTTATTTTACCAAAAATATGAGGAAAAATATGAATTGGGCAAAACCGAAGGAAAAAAATGTTCTTTTATATTTTTTTTTTTGATTTGTATTTTAGCAAAAAGTAAGAAAAACTGTTTTTTTTTGCAAAATTGTCCCTCTTCTTTTGTTTATAGCGGTGATCAGAAATGACGCAGAGGCAATCAAATACCACCAAAAGAAAGCTCTATTTGTGGGAAAAAAAGGACTCAAATTTTGTTTGGGTACAACGTTGCACGACCGTGCAATTGTCAGTTAAAGCGACGTAGTGCCAAATCGCAAAAAGTGCTCTGGTCCTAAACTGGGAAATCCTTCCGGGGCTGAAGTGGTTAATTTAGTCTAAATGTTGGCTTTAACGCCCAGCTACTTCTCAATTACTCAACCTTACCTCTTATTTTAACCTAATATAATAGACACACACTACTACTCACTCTGATGACAACACCCATAACCATGTATTCTCTCACCTCTGCACTCCTTGCCACTAGTGATGAGAGAAACATACCTCAGTTTGGTTCAAGCAGGGTTTGGGAATTGTAAACATTTTTTCCTTTGCAGAAGCACTTTCTTTTGGTCATAGATATGCATCCCTTTACAGGCAGGATTAGGGCACCTCCCAGGATAGTTATTTAAAGTAATTGGGCATTTTTAATGTTTCAGTTTAAAGGAGTTGTAAAGGCAGGAGGTTTTTTTTATCTTAATGCATTAAGATAAAAAAAAACCTTCTGTGTGTAATAGCCTCCCCAGCACCCCCTAATACTTACCTGAGACCCATCTCTCTTCTGTGATGTCCACGAGTGTCTTAGTTGTCCAAGACACTCCTGCTGATTGGCTGAGACACAGCAGGGGCACTATTGGCTCCCATGGCTGTCAATCAAGATCAGTCAATCAATCAGGGGAGAGAGGGCGGGTCAGGGCTCCGTGTCTGAATGGATGCACGGAGCTCTGACTCGGCTCAGGTGCCCCCTGTGGCAAGTTGCTGGCTAAGGGGGCACTCACTGGAGAGAGGTTATTTAAAAAAAAACAAGCCTTTACAATCAATTTAAGCATTAAAAAATATTTTTCTTGGCCAAATGGAATTTTTTAAACAATTTTATTTCATTGGTACATGTTCCACATGGCAGTGCCCACAACTCAAGCTATTTTTTGACACCCCCTTGCCTATTAGCTAGAAAATGGACATTTTTAATTTTACAGTTGCTGCTATTGATTTCAGTGGTGTTTAGGTTCAGCATTAAATTTTGCTGAACAGAGCTCAAATGAAACCTAGAGCAGTTTAGCTCTTCCCTACTCTCTAGCTCACTCATCACCTACTCTGATGCATACCTTCACAATTTCTCTAGAGTATCTCCCTTCCTCTTGAACTCCTTATCCCAATCTGTGCAGCTAACTTCTACAGTTTGTCACCTTTAGGCAATCCCTGAAAACAAATTTCTTCAGGGAAGCCTATACTGCTTCCACCAAAAAACTGTGCTTATACATCCCTCATCAACTCGTCCCTCAAAGTTATTTCCTTTTTGTATCATTTGCCCCTTCTTTTAGATTTTAAGCTGTCATTAGCAGTGTCCTCCTAATCTTTTTGTTGTAACCAGAACCACTGTTACTAAATTATGCAGGCCTTAAACTTACTATGATGAAAATTCCTGAATGTAGATCTTCTTTTCTGCCACAAGATATCAATAGTGGCTATGTTTTACTACTAAACTCTAAACTTAGAACATTGGACGCTGGGAGATGTAGTCTGAGCCATACGTGGTGCCATTACAATTGCTGGGAGAAGAACTACCTGGCCCAAAGTACTTGGATGCAGAAAAAGCCAGAGGGGGGTATAAATGAAAGAGTCTGAGAAAGAGCGGGTGGGCAATTAGGAGATTGCTGCCATCCATAGAGGAATTGTTGCTGGGAGTGAGGTTGTTTTGCCTGCAGTTTTACTACTGAGCTCGGTTTATGCTGATCAGGGTTACGGTTCATGCTGGGACTTATCACAGGAAACCCTGAGTGCATTGTTTATGTTGTTATATCCTACATTTGTTATTAGACATGTGCAGAGCAAAAAAAATTGTTTAGTTTAGTTTCGATCCGTTACTTACATAATTCGTTTAGTTAGATGTGTTTCATTCATTTAATTCGTTTTCGGAATTTGTTTAGTTTATTGGTTTTTGAACTAATTAGAAAAGTTTTCAAATTTATTTCGAATAATTTTCGAATTCAAATCGTTTTCCAAATTAAAATCGTTTTCAAATTAAAATCGTTTTCAAATTCAAATCCTTTTCAAATTCAAATCCTTTTCAAATTCAAATCCTTTTCAAATTCAAATGTTTCAAAATTCAAATAGTTTTCAAATTGTTTTCCAATTATCAAGGAGAATGGGGTGCAATTGAAAATGGAGGAATAGAATGAAAAAAGATAGAATACAATAGAGGGGAATATAACAGAAAATGAAAGAATATAATGTGGTGGAGTGGAACAGAGCTATTCTTTTGTTTTCTGTTATATTCTTTTCTAGTCTATTGTTTTTATTTCTGTTGTATTCCTTTGTTTTCTATTTTATTTTGTTCTCTTTGGAAATTGGAAAACTATTCAAATTTGAGGACTTTTCTAAATCAAATTTGAAAACTATTGGATATTGAAAACTTTTCAAATTCGAATTAAAAAACTATTCAAATTCAAAAAGTATTTGAAAATGTTTCGAAAATTATTTGAATTCAAATTTCACCCGAATTTTCATTTTCGCTATTTCGGATTTGTTTAAATTTGGTACTATTGTAATTCATAAATTCGGATACATCCCAATGTTTGAAAAACAAAAATTTGTCAGAATTTTAATTCGGAACGAAACTAACTGCACGTGTCTAATTGTTATGTCTTACTTGGATTGACCTTAACTTTACAATATACTCTACTATTTACTATAGAATCTTGAGTCTAATTTCAAGGTGATCCTAAGGTATTAAGAAATCATTCTTCTACATTTTCTGGAGTGGTACAACTGGTGGTGTCAGTGGGACTGAGGCCTTAACCACTTGCTGACCGCCGACCGCAGTCTGACGGCGACAGAGTGGCTCGTTATCACAAACCGCCATCATATGACGGCGGCTGCGATAACTAGTGCTTGCACGCTCACTGTGTCCGTGGGGCCAGGGAGCGGGTAGGGCAGACTCTATCGCCGCCGGCTACCCACGATGGCCTCCCCACAGTGAGAGAACGGAGGTCCGTGTAAGTAAACACGGATCTCCGTTTTCATAGAGGGGGAAGGGCTGTAATCACAGGCTTCCTGTATATGGAAGCTGTGATCACTCCCTTCCCCCAGCCAGGGCAGCCCCCATACAGTTAGAACACGCCCAGGGAACACAGTTAACCCTTAGAGCGCCCCCTGCAGGTTAACCCCTTCACTGCCAATGACATTTACACAGTAATCAGTGCATTTTTATAGCACTGATTGCTGTATAAATACCAATGGTCCCAAAAAAGTGTCAAAATTGTCTGACATGTTCACTGCAATATCGCAGTACCGCTAAAAATCACAGATCACCGCCATTACTAGTAAAAAATAAAAAAAAATAAAAACAACAGAAATTAATTCTCATCATCCGTAAACGCGGCAACATTTGCGCAAACCAATTAATAAACGCCGATTGCGATTTTTTTTACCAAAAATATGAGGAAGAATATAAATTGGCCAAAACCGATGGAAAAAAAGTTTTTTTTTTTTTTTTTGGATTTGTATTTTAGCAAAAAGTAAGAAATTTGGGGGTTTTTTTTGCAAAATTGTCGCTCTTATTTTGTTTATATAGTGGCAATCAGAAATGACGCAGAAGTGATCAAATACCACCAAAAGAAAGGTCTATTTGTGGGGAAAAAAGGAAGCAAATTTTGTTTGGGTACAACGTCGCACGACTGCGCAATTGTCAGTTAAAGCGACGCAGTGCCGAATCACAAAAAGTGCTCTGGTCCTAAACTGGGAAATCCTTCTGGGGCTGAAGTGGTTAAATACAGTTGAGGTAATAGCAGAGGACTCAAACGGTGGCTCCTAAGGGTGTATCGCTACATTGTATTGAATTGCATTGTAAGGCCTCATTCACAAAGGTCATATCAATGCCCTGTGCGAGGGCTGTGTTTACCCCTACAAAGATGCACAGGTACTCTGTGCATCCCCGTGCAGGCAGTCATATTGATATCAAATGGAGCGCAGTAGCTGCATGGACATGGCCGCTGCTTCCAATATGACACTGATTTGGGTACAGGAATGTCTCTGAACTCACGCTTTCTGCATTCGGGGGTAATGCACCCACACAGATATCATATTAGGAACAGCAACCGAATCCATCCAGCTGCTGCGTCCTAATTGACATCAATCGGAATAAGTGCATGAGAATGTATGGAACATCTGTGTGGGTAAACACAGGCTTTGCATGGGTACACATTGATATGCCCCATGTGAACAAGGCCCTGTACCGTACTGTACTGTGCTGTTCCCCCAAATTTCTGCCACAAGATAAATCCTGAATAATAATAATATACATGCTGTACGTTTCGGACACAAATGGGTGTGTCTACAAGGTATGTAAGAGTACGTGAATAAGGCTAACTACAGTTAATCCTGCGTCGTCGACCTACCTAAGCCAACGACAAGGATTATACTATAGACACACCCACGTAATGGGGGCTTACGTCTTTCGCACTCAAGTCTCTGTAAGGACATGGGTTTAGTCACAGTATAACCTTCGTCGCCGGTACAGGTACGTCGATGACGCGAGGTAAACTATAGTTATACTGACGGACGTGCCCCTACGTGTCTCATGGACACGTAGAAACATCCCCATTTGTGTCGGGAGCGTGTCCCGTAACTATA
>BLSH010468094.1:1624161-1634669 GCA_018402905.1 Glandirana rugosa | reverse complement strand
CTCTAATTTCTGCTATCTGTCCTCAGAGCAACAGCACAGACAGCAGTAGTAAAGTAATCTATCTCAGGATGCAGGATCAGGTCTTAAAATGGCTAAAATCTGTCCCTCACGCCGTCAGCTACCTTTCCCTATACTAACCCAAGGAGCATGTGACTGCAGCACTGTGACTCCAGCTTATAAAGAGGCTGGGTCACATGATGCACCGGCCAATCACAGCCATGCCATTAGTAGGCATGGCTGTGATGGCTTCTAAGGGCAAACCAGTGAAACGCTTGTTGATTGGCTGCCCTGCAGCTTCTCAACACGTGGAGTAAAATAGCAGAACCCCGGACCGAACCCGAACGATTTTTGAAATGTCCGGGTCCGGGTCCGTGCCACGGACACCCGAAAGTTCGGTACGGACCCGAACGTTACAGTCCGGGTTCGCTCAACACTACTCATGGGTCCTAATCCCTGATGATGCAAAATGGCTTCTTTAGAAGCAAGGAATGCACTCCGCTGTTCTGAACTCCATGAGAACTCAGTCTTTTTCCTTGTGTCATTGTATATGGACCTTAAAATCAGTCCAAAATGTGGAATGAATGATCTCCAGAATCCCACAACTCCAATGAACTTATGTGCCTCCTTTTTGGTAGTAGGGGGTGACAGGGCCTGGATAGTTTGCACAACTGTCTCTGGAATTTTCCTCTGTGGCCCAGTCCACATCATTCCTAGGAACTTCACCTCTAAAGCAGGTCCTTGGACTTTGTTTCTGTTGATAGCCCACCATCTGTTCTCCATGTGCTGTATCAGCAGGTGCAGTGCTTCAGTTACATCTTCTTTTGTTCCAGAGATCATGATGTCATCAATGTAGTGAAACACAGCGACTTTCAAATTCAGCGTACCTAAATCTTGGGCAATCAGTCCATGACAAATCATTGGAGAATGAAGATTGCCTTGCGGAAGGGCAGTGAAAGTGTACTGGCGGCTGTCCCACACAAAAGAAAACTGGTCCTGACACTCTGGGTCTATCAAAATTGAAAAGAAAGCATTAGCCAAGTCTATCACAGCATGATATTCTCCTGCCTCTTTAGCAATTTTTTTCAAAAATTGAGATCATATCCGGTACAGCTGATTTCAATGGAGGTGGCACTTTGTTTAGACCTCTGTAATCCACAGTCATTCTATATGTCCCATCATGTTTCTTTACTGTGAACACGGGAGACGAGAAAGGACTTACAGCAGTTCTAAGGATCCCTACTCTTAACAGCTCTTGAATAGTATCCCCAATTTCTTTATGGCCTCTAGGAAGTCTGTACTGCTTGAGACAGACCGGCTTCCCTCGTGGAGGAATGTAGACAGGGGTCCATTTCGCATGACCTCTGACCACAACCTTCACCGATCTAACCAGATACGCTTTATCAGGATACCCGAATGTGAATGAATCCTGTTCAGTCTGAATAGACTGACCTTGAAGTACACCCATCCTAAGAATATTTTCGGGTAACTCTGATACCAAAACATTTGTCCAAATTCCTAGTCCCTTGCCAATAGCCAATTTCACCCATGTCCTTACTGCTGGTGTGGTTTGCCCTCCCAAATCTTCTACATAAATCAATTCTCTTTTGTGATGGGAAGGATTTCCTTGCAAAAGTGTAACTTCAGCTCCAGTATCAACTAAAGCCATCAGATGTGTAGGAGAAGATGACTTCCCCCACCATACATTGACAGGTGCATATGGGCGTCGGTCTCCTGCTGTCACTACCCTCACTGCTATTACAGATTTACAGGAGACCCACCTTCCCTTCATAAAGGATACGAAACCTCCCAATCCCCTTTTCTGAGTCTCTCTAACTCCTCCCCAGGATAAAGGGATATAGGTTTAGGTTCATGTGCAGTTTTGGGAATTGGTTTAGGGCTAACAGGAGGGGTCTGTTCTGTTTTCTCCAAATCTAGGCCGATGTGATCCTCGCTAGGAGTAGTGTTTCTAACCCAGACAGTTTTCACCACTAAATGTTTCCACCTTTTCAGCATTTCTGCAGTAGTAATCCCATCTATCTCATCTTTAGGTACTCCTGCCTTTAGTAGGTCCACTCACATTTGTTTCCTAGAGATAAGATAACTAGCCTGGTTTTCTCTTCACCTCCTGTCTTCTCTACCCCATTCCCTTTCTTCTCTGTTCTTTCTGCTTGTATTCTTCCTGTCTGGCCTTGACCTTATCTACTGCCCTGACAGGTTTTGTTTTAGTTTCCTTTAGCTCCCCCAACTGGCTTAAGAGGGTAGTGGCTTCATGAATCTTGCTGTTTAATCCCAGGCCTCCCAGCAAAGACAACAAAGGAGCCCTGAGATTAAATGGTGCAGACTTCATCAGTTTAGAGCGCAGAGCAGACATAAAGGGTTCCATATCTGAAAAACAGGTCTGCTTCAGTTGAACTTTAGCGCAGATCACGGCACAGGCCCCCAATTTTTTGCGTCTAGATAGCAAGGTTACTTTGTGGCATAAGCAAGGAAGCTCAGACCTGTGCAGTGTATAAATGTGCTTTCACTGAACAAAAATGCTGTACATTACAAAACAGTTACAATATTAGGAATACAAATCAAGACTGACAGATCTCTATAGCAAATTAACAACCTAGCAAATAAACAGACTATGGTCTATAAACAGTAGAATACGCTTAAAAATTACTTAGCTCAGGTTACTGTGTATACGTGGTCTCCATTAGCAACAAGGACCCCAAAGCTTCTATAGCAGTTGCTGGTAGATAAGGCAAAAGCGTCTTGGCTGGTTGCAAACTGTCCTTGGTGTTTAAGGCATGATAAGAGTCCCGTGGAGTTATGCCTGACAACTCTTTTTATATGGGCTTGTGTTGACAATGGTTACAAACTCGTCTACCTTAACAACCAACTGCCAACTGACCCATTGTTTCAGGACAGCCTGTGTTACCAAGGCATTCATTTGAGAGGCATCTTCAAACATACCTGCAGTAACCTAAATTCTATTCTGAGTCTTATAGGAGAAATCATATTTTATATCAAATGCAATACAGTCTTTCTTTATATTATCACCCTCTGGTTTCCTAAACAGAAGGAATTAGACTGAGATAGACCTGGAGAGGAAAGAATAGCCAATCTGGCTGTAGTACATTGCACAGTGTAGAAGGAGCTGGTAGATAGGTAAGGAAAGCACTGTTTTGACCTCATCAGTGTATTGCTCTTTACTATCATGTCATACGCTAGGGTCTCCATGACATGGCTGTATTGTTGTATATGCAGTAGAGAAATGTAGGGTCAGAACTTGGCTGTGCTGTGTGGCAGTGATGTCTGGATAAGGAAACTTTCTGAGCACAACTACCAATTTTGGCAGCTATGACATTTCACATTTAAGTATCTCAACTGTTAATTTTTGCTGTTTGCCTATACCACTTAAAGTACAAATTCCATTTATTTTGGGCTTACCAGAAGAGACAGCACAGTTTACATTGGCATGTTTGTTTATTTTCTTTTATTTTGCGTTTCGTGGAAATTGATAAACTTTTAATATGCAAATAAAATTCAAAGGCAATGCCCCAAGTGTCTAGTGTTGTATCATCCCAGAATTGCACAGTGCAAACAGCATGGTCCAGTGTACATTAAATAAAAAATCATTAAAGAAAACTCATGTACATTAATTCTTTCCTCTAATTTAAAATTAGGATAGGTCAACCATGCAAAATTTATGCATGCATCTTTCTAGACAGATGCAAGCCTGGAGTAGAAATGTTGCATGGTTGACATTTGTTAATTGAGGCATGAGGCTTGAGGCTTTAGGGGCAGTATGAAGGGCACCAGTCTGGTGGAGAATTGGGTTATACTAAAAACAGAGCAAGAATCAGAATGAGAAAGAAAGAGTGGAAGAGGCCTTTGTAATATTTTTTTTATTTAACCACTTCAACACCTGGCTGTTTCGCTTCCTTCCAGTCCAGGCCATTTCCAGTTTTCTGCACTGTCACACTTTGAAAGCCAAATATTCAGTCATTACTAGTGTTGAGCGAACCCGGACTGTAACGTTCGGGTCCATACTGAACTTTGGGGTGTCCGGGACCCGGACCCGAACACGGACGTTTCAAAAAACGTTCGGGTTCGGGTTCTGGGTTCTGGTAGTTGATCACGCATGTTGAATAGCTGCAGGGCAGCCAATCAACAAGCGTTTCACTGCTTTGCCCTTAGAAGTCACCACAGCTATGCCTACTAATGGCATGGCTGTGATTGGCCAGTGCATCATGTGACCCAGCCTCTAAATGAGGCTGGAGTCACAGTGCTGCATGTCACATGCTCTTGGGTTAGTGTAGGGAGAGGAAGCTGCCAGCGTTTTTGTGAGGGACAGATTGTGAGTGACAGATTGTGAGTGACAGATTGCAGACATTTTAACATCTCATCCTGCATCCTGAGATTACTACTCCTGTTGCTCTGAGGGACAGATTGCAGAAATTTGAGATTTCACATACTGCTGCTTTGAGTGACAGATTGCAGATCAAACCCTTCATAACTCAACAATCATTGCGATCGTACACAACGATCAGATTGTGGGATCGTACACAACGATCAGATTGTGGGAATAATAAGAGATTTCACATACTGCTGCTTTGAGCGATCTGACTGCACTAGGTAGAGGCTTCTGCTTAGAGGGACAGATTATTGTTCAAAAATCTCCTAGTTCTAACGGGAGAGGTTCTAGTTGCAGCTGTAAGTGACACATTATTGTTCAAAAATCATCTCCTAGTTTATTTGATTTTAATTTATTTTCCCTATCCCCATTTTTTTGTAGGGCACTTGCCCTACTCTTACCCCCATTTTACTTCCTTTTGCAGCCCTCTAGCACTTGCCAGGGCTTTGTTACAGCCATTTTTGTGCCCAAAAGTTTGGGTCCCCATTGACTTCAATGGGGTTCGGGGACCGGGATAATGTTCGGGCAACGTTCGGTGCCGAACCCGGACTTGTTCGCACCCTCCGAACCCGAACGTCCAGGTGTTTGCTCAACTCTAGTCATTACCCAATTGAATTTTATATAATTTTTATGCAGATACAGCTTTCATTTGAAGCTATTTAGTCATACTTACTATAGATGGCCCTCAGCGGGCCAAGTATTCAGGTTCACCACACTATAGATGGAGACTGTTACATCATTTACCAATGCGGTTTATTTGTCATGCATGTTCATCCTGCTAGCCTTATGCACACTTTATTGGCTCATATGTACTACTGAATATATTGTATGGCACTTTCTTTGTTCTAAACTCAATAAAAAAAAATTGACGAAGAAGCTATTTAGTCACCACTGTTTTATTTTTAAATGTTTTACCTTATAAAGTAAAAAAGACTGAAAATGTTAAAAAAAACCCTGTTTTTCTTAGTTTCTATTAAAACTTTGCAAATGAATAATCTTCCTTCATACATTTAGGCCTGGTTTACACTAGAAATTTTAAATATGACTTCAGTCATACAGAATCACATGACAAGGGAAATGACATTGTTTTCAATGATGTCCGTTCACATAAATGCGACTCAGCATGGAGCAATTTCAGAATAGGTTCCTGTACTATTTTGATGCAATTCCAGTGTGATTTTGGCCCCATAGAATAAACAAGCCTTATCAGAGTTGCATCCAAGTTGCATCCAGGTAACACTAAATAAACACACTGAAAGTTGGATAAAAATCGCATCTCAGCAGTGTGAACCTAGCCTTAGGCCAAACTGTATTCTTCTACATTTCTATGGTAAAAGAAAAAAAAAAGGAAAACAAATAGATGTACTCTGTTTGAAGTTATAGAGTCTACAAACTATGGTACTGTATATATATTTAAAAATTGATCACAAATACCCCCAAAATGACCCCTTTTTGGAAAATAGACAGTCCAAATTATTTAGTAAGAGCCATGGTGAGTTTTTTGAAGTTGTAATTTTTTGTCACTTTTTTGGAAAATTAAGAAATTATATTTAAAAAAATTAGTTATTTCACGCACACAACATAGGCATACTTGTAGTTACATCCCAAAACACATTCTGCTACTCCTCCCAAGTATGGGGTTACCACGTGTGTGAGACTTTTTCACAGCCTACACACATAGAGTGAACCAAAATCCAAGGAATACCTTCAGGTTTTCAAAGGAGCATAAATTATGCATCTACTGTAATTTACTGATTACCTATCATTTCTTGAGTCCCTGAAGTGCAAGGACAAAAGAAGCACCCACAAATGGCCCCCAAGGTATTTTGTGGAAGGCATAGTGAGTCTTTTGAAAAATGTCATTTTTGCCACAAGTTTTTGTAAAAAGCAGGAAAGAAAATGAAAATGTATTTTTTTTACACAGGATTGTCAATTAATAAGATATATCTAGAAATACACATCAAAACACATCCTGCTATTCCTCACGAGTATAGGCATACCACATGTATGAGACTTTCTCACAGCCTAGCCACATAGAGAGGCCCAAAATCAAGGAAACACCTTTGGATGTTCTAGAGGCATCAAGTATGCATCTAATTTCCTGACTACCTATTACATTTTTGTAGGCCCTGGTGCACTTGAACAGCAGAAATACCTATAAAAAAACTAATTCTTTTAAGCAAAGACCCCATGGTATTTTCTAGGAAGCATGGTGAATCTTTTCATTTTGTCATATTTGTTATTTTGGAATGATTCCTTTTTGAAATTTGTTTCATATATTCAGATTCATCTCATATATTCATTATTTTCAAATCGATTCGAGTTTCGAAAGACGGCTATATTCATTTCTGTTCTATTCTTTTATTCTATTCTTTTCTATTCTTTTTTATTTTATCTCTGAATAATGACATTTTTTTTCCAAATTTTGATTCATAATGAATTGAATCACACATGTCTAATTACACCCCAAAACACATTCTGCTACTCTTTGCGAGTATGAGGATACCACATGTTTGGGACTTTTCCACAGACTAGTCACATAGAGAGGCTCAAAATCCAAGGAGCACCTTTAGATGTTCTAGAGGGATAAAGTATGCAGGCATAAAGTATGCATCTAGTTTCCCGATTACCAATCACATTTTGGAAGCACTAGAAAAGCAAAAACACAACAGAAATGGCCACATTTATTAAAGCAACCACCTCAAGGTATTTTCTAAGAAGTATGATGAGTCTTTTAAAGATTTCACTTTTTTGCCACAAGTTTTTAAAAACTGCAGAAGGAAAATGAAAATGTATTTTTTTACATAAACTAGTCAGTGACTAAGATATTTCTAACATACAGCAGAGGCATAATTATGATTACACCTAAAAATAAATTCTGCTACTCTTCGCAAGTATGGGGATACCACATGTGTGAGACTTTTTCACAGCCAAGCCATGTAGAGGCCCACATTCAAAGGATCACCTCCAGGTGATCAGTGCCCATCAGTGCCACCTAATTAGTGCCCATCAGTGCAGCCTACCAGTGCCCATCAGTGCAGCGTCTTCAGCACACATTAGTGAAAGAGAAAAAATACTTATTTGCAAATTTTGAAACAGAAACTAAAAAAACTTTTTTTTTTTTTTAATTTTCAATATTTTTTCATTTGTTTAGCAAAAAATAGAAACTCAGTGGTAATTAAATGCCACCAAAAGAAAGCTCCATCTATTCAAAAAAAGGATAAAAAATTAGTTTGGGTACAGCACTGCATGACCGCGCAATTGTGATTCAAAGTGCGACAGCGCTGAAAGAAGAAAATTAGCCTGGACAGGAAGGGGGTGAAAGTACTGTGTATTGAAGTGGTTAAACCCACACTATGAAAAACTCTCATTAGATGCTATATAACAGAGTGTGCATACTAGCAAAGCCACTAAAGTAATCATTTTGTGTAGAGAGAAATATACCTGGTCGATTCTGCCTTCAGCTGTCACTCCCATCTTCTCTGTGTTCCTATTGCAGCCCAGCCTGAGATTGTGTAGACCAGCTGGTGTCCTCCATGGAGCATGCTCATATTTCAGTTCCATTCTGAGCTCTTAATGTCCTCTTTTTTATTATCTGTGCAGCTCACATGACTATAAAGTTACACATGTGGACGTATGCACAGTGGTAAATGTCACCCCCCTCCCTCCTCCATGTCTTCTTATTTCTAAACACTATGGGGTGGGATATAGTATGTTGACACTCACTAAGAGACTCACAAAAAATCATACTTTTAATACACCGTAAATGTATTAAATATATCAAATGTAGTTGCTAATACCTGTAAAGTAAAAAAGAGCCTTGGATGCAGATGCTGTCTGAACAAAATGAAAGCTAGTGTTGGTCATTAGAGTTGAGCGGACACCTGGATGTTCGGGTTCGGCCGAACTTCGCGAAAAAGTTCCAGTTAGGCCCCAAACTTAACTCGAACTTGACCCCGAACCCCATTGAAGTCAATGGTGACCCGTACTTTTGGGCACTAAAATGGCTCTAAAAAAGTCCTGGAAAGGGCTAGAGGTCTGCAAATGGAAGCAAAATGGGGGTAAGAGTAGGACAAGTGCCCCGCAAACAAATGTGGATAGGGAAATAACTTAAAATCGCAATAAAAAATATAAAATGGAGGAGGTGCATGTGGAGTAGGAGGTTGAGGAGGCGGTGACCGTGGCGGTGTAGGTGGAAGTGGGTTTGGAGGAGGAGGAGGTAGCCAACACTGTTTTTTGTTTGTTTTCAATTTTTTGTTGTTTTCAATTTTTTTCTAATTGGGGTAGCCCCGAAAATGTTGAGACATATTAACCACTTGACAACTGGGCACTTAAACCCCCTTAACAGCCAGACCAATTTTCAGCTTTCAGCGCTCTCACACTTTGAATGACAATTACTCAGTCATGCAACACTGTACCCATATGAAATTTGCGTCCTTTTTTTCACACAAATATAGCTTTCTTTTGGTGGTATTTAATCATCGCTGGGTTTTTTATTTTTTGCGCTATAATTAAAAAAAGACCAAAAATTTTGTAAAAAAATGAATTTTTCTTCGTTTCTGTTATAAAATTTTTCAAATTTGTAATTTTTCTTCATAAATTTTGGCCAAAATTTATACTGCTACCTATCTTTGGTAGAAAAAAAACAAATTAGTGGATATTATTTGGTCTTTGTGAAAGTTATAGAGTCTACAAGTTATGGTGCCAATCACTGAAAATTGATCACACTTGATTTACTGACGGCCTATCTCATTTCCTGCGACCCTAACAAGCCAGGAAAGTACAAATACCCCCCAAATGACCCCTTCTTGGAAAGTAGACATTCCAAGGTATTTAGTAAGAGGCATGGTGAATTTTTTGAAGTTGTAATTTTTTCCCACAATTCTTTGCAAAATGAATTTTTTTTTTCCCCAAAATTGTCATATGTTAACAAGTTATTTCTCACACCCAGCATATGCATACCACAAATTACACCCCAAAATACATTATGCTACTCCTCCCGAGTATGGTGATACCACATGTGTGACACTTTTACACAGCCTGGCCACATACAGAGGCCCAACATGCAGGGAGCACCGTCAGGCGTTCTAGGAGCATAAATTACACATATCATTTCTTGACTACCTCTTGCACTTTTGAAGGTCCTGGAGCACCAGGCCAATGGAAACGCCCAAAAAATGACCCCATTTTGGAAAGCTAACACCCCAACGTATATTCTAGGAGGCATAATGAGTCTTTTGACCATGTCATTTTTTCCACAAGTTTTTGGAAAATGTGGAAAGAAAATGAAAACGCATTTTTTTTTACACAAAGTTGTCCATTTATACAATATTTCTAACACACAGCATGTACCCAACAAAAATGACCCCCAAAAATATATTATGCTACTCCTCCCGAGTATGGCGATACCACATGTGTGACACTTTTACACAACGGGACCACATACAGAGGCCCAACATGCAGGGAGCACCGTCAGGTGTTCTAGGGGCATACATTTAGAATCTAATTTGACCATCTTTTACACTATTGTGAGGCACTGTGTTGGCATATATAGGCACTGTAGTGGCACAGATGGGCAGGGTATTGGCACGGATGAGCAGTAGAGTGGCACGGATGGGCACTGTAGTGGCACAGGTGGGCACTGTAGTGGCATGGATGGGCAGTGTAGTGGCATGGATGGGCAGTGTAGTGGCACGGATGGGCAGTGTATGGGCAGTGTAGTGGCATGGATGGGCAGTGTAGTGGCACGGATGGGCAGTGTAGTGGCATGGATGGGCACTGTAGTGGCACGGATGGGCACTGTAGTGGCATGGATGTGTCACGGATGAGAACTGATGTGGTATGGATGAGCATGAATGAGGCACAAATGAGCCATGGATGGGGATGGATGAGCACAGATGGGTGGGTGAGCACGGATGGATGGCTGGGTGAGCATGGATGGATGGATGGGTGAGCATGGATGGATGGATGGGTGAGCGCGGCTGGGTGAGCATGGATGGATGTCTGGGTGAGCATGGATGGATGGCTGGGTGAGCATGGCTGGATGGCTGGGTGAGCACGGATGGGTGGGTGAGCGGGTGGGTAGACACGAGTAGGTAGGGGTAGG
>BLSH010468094.1:1567615-1584630 GCA_018402905.1 Glandirana rugosa | reverse complement strand
GGCATGCACCTAGGAAGGAGGGATGGTATTGTGCGAATCTATGCAGTGTATCCTCTGTAGGTTCTTCTAATCTCTCCGCGACCAGTCAAACTGTGACTAGTGTGGTGCGTTCGGCATTGCACCGTGCGAGCGACCCCCAAATGTAACTTTTTTCATTTGAACATGGTTAACTTTAAACCTCTCTGTGTCTTTAGATGTTGAATTATTTGTATTTAGCGTTGTCAAGAGAGGGGGGTCAAAAGAGGGGGGAACAGCCCGGACCCGCTGCAAAAGGGGGCTGCAGAATACTGCCAAAAGGGAACCCAATCCCAGCAACTGTCACCATCCTGTGCCCAGGAGCCCCTGGGTAGGTAGAGAGAAAGTCTATGTGGGGCTCAGTTGTTTCAGCTAGTATAGCTAAAAAAATTAGTTTGAAAGATCCCTGGTGGATGTTGGGTTCTGCTGGATGCTATGAAGGGTGGATAGATCAGGGTGGGACAGATAGATACCAGGGCTGGTTCTACTTGGTGAAAGTCAGTAGGCCTCGGTTTCCACAAGAGCCCCTCTCAGATGTCCCTTGTCCAGGCCTGCTAAAGGATCATGAAGAGGGGTGTTCTGAGCCCCTTTAGTGGGGGTGTGAAGGCTGGAGGGCCGATATTAGGTGTATGGAGCCGCGGCCTGTATTGCCGCGGGTAGGCCGCAAAAGCCGGGGGCTAAATTTCCGGCTCCGCGGACCGGAGCCGCCGATCCGCGGGAAAAAGGTCTTTTTGAAGAGCGGATGGTGTGGGGAGGCTAAAGGCAGGTAGGATGCCTCTTACCCTGGCTCCAGCTGGCAAGATTCCTGAGGATTGAGCTGCGATGTGCAGAGCTCCGCTCCTGAGCGTCCGATCCCCTTCACGTCCAGGCCACGCCCCCGCATTCCCTCTTTCTATCCATTTAATACAAGATTACAATACAATACTGTTGCATTCAGTTTGAATTGTTGTGTCCGTGTGTCATTTGCTGTGGTATTACACTAACATTACTGCTAGGTGTGCCAGAGGGGCTGAGACGGTTCTTGGGGTTGAGAGGCAGAGTATCAAACCAAACATATTCAAGTGGCTCCTACCTGGGTAGAGCTAAAAAAAATAAACTATTAACACTTATATTTCTGCAAGCATTCATAGTTTACAGCATTTCTTCACACCTGCCTAAATATTTTGCTCAGTAATATATACTGTATATATATATATATATATATATATATATATATATTTATTTTTTAAATAAGGGAATATTAAGACATACAATAATTACCACTTTAGTGACATGCTATTTTCTGCAGCTTATTAAACATCTGGTATTTACATCCACTAAATCTGCCCCAAGTGGCCTCCTCTGTTCAGAAGCTATAGGTATTCCGAAGCTATAATTCACGCTCTTATTGATTAATTAAGGGTGGTTCTTTTAAGATCTTGTGAAGCAATTTTCTGAATATCCATCATTTTTTAAAATACTTTATTTCCATTTTCACTGACAATGGAAAGGAACATAACAGATGAAATGATACAATATCACTTTAACATGGAATTAGAAATCATCAATTATGAATATGTCAATATAGTACCTTAAATAATAACAATGTTATGTTTTGTCTTTAAGGCATGAATGTTGAAATGTTTTTATTGATACTAAGTTAAAGGAGAAGTATGGCCTGAGCTCATTTGGCCATACTTCTCCTATGGGTCACATGAGTGCAATCCGTTTTGCACTCCTGTGACCTGTTTTCAGCAGAGAGCAAACTAAAGTCCGCTCCCTGCTGATGTCACAGGAGTCAGACCAGGCACCGCGTCATCACGACTTCAAGAGTCGGCATCCGCCAGGTGCCTGGGCCTACAGCCGTCTCAGCCACTCAGCGAGCCGCTCCCTGTCCCTCCACAGCTCAACGCTCCAGTGAGCGTGGAGGGAGATGAGAGGAGAGCTGCTGATTGACAGCCAGCAGCTTTCCGCTCGGGGATCAGAGAGAACTGAGCCATCGGCGGTATTTGATGGCTCGGTTCTAAGTGTACAGATGCTGGGGTACAGATGCAATATCAAACCCATGTTGCATCCATCTAGGTAAGTATAAAGGGGGAAAAAAGCAAAACCCATCCTTCTCTTTTAAGTGGTTCCATTGACAGTGAATCATTTTTATTTGTAAATATCCTAGCTCTTTTTCTACCAACCAGTGACAGAGGAAGCACAAATAAAAATGTGCTCTTTAACCTCTTGTCTACAAAGGTACATTCATAAGTGGCATGATACACAAGTAGTTAAATCAAGCTCACAGCTGCTGCTACAGCTGTGAGCTTAATACCTGCTTTAAAAGCTGGCGAAGGGCTTTCCGATAAAAGTGATCCGGTGGCTCCGGCGGTATTTCCCTGGCTCTCCCATTCCTCTGGGGATCCCAGGACTGTAAGAAACAGCTTCCCTGCAGTCAGCAGGAGGAACTCGGGGCGCATCCATTCCCTCCTGGGACTAATGACCCCAGTAGTGACGTGTATTACGTCATTTCCAGGGTCACAGCTATCATTCCTCGGCTAGTGTGGCCAAGGATACAATTATCCCAGTACAATCTGTGCTGGAATAGTTACATTGGAGGGCAGGGGAGATATTGGGGTCTAATAGACCCCAATGTCTCTATAAAGAGGACCTGTCACTTGACCTTGCTGTCACCTAAGAGGCCCTTGTGATAGCAATAAAGAAAAAAAAAAATTAAAATGTTAAAAAAAAGAATTGTATAAAATAAATAAAAAACATTTAAAAAATGAAAGCACCCCCATTATCCCTGTACACACGCCATATAAAAAGTGCAGCAAAGGGATAGCACATGCTGTAAACATTAATCATGTCACATATGTGAGGTATATAATTCTAGGTCCATAGTTCAAGGTTAACTCCAAACTGATGACCTGTAAAGACATTTAAAGTGTTGCCTAAGGAGAATTTTGAGTAACATTGCTTTTTGTGATTCCACGGGTGTACACAATTTTAAGACTTGTTTGGTATCTAGTGACTCAATGCAATCCCATCTTTTATATTTTACAAAAAATGGGTATATTATAGTGTTTGTTTGCACTAAAATTAATTTTAGTGTATTTTGTTCTGAAAATATGTGTTTCATAAATAACTGTGTAAATAAAAAAAAAATGCAACTGACGCCATTTTATTCTTCAGGGTCTCTGCTTTCAGAAAATATATACTTTTGGGGGATTTAGTGCCGGTTCACACTTGTGTGAGTTGATTGCGAATGCGATACGTTACAAAAAAACCTAATTTCGCATGTCATCCAAAAATACATTGTTTTCAATGAAGGTCATTCACATCTATGCGTTGTGATTCCTCTGCGAATGTGATGCGACAATAAATGGGTCCTGTGTGAGTTTACAGCGTTGCATTGCGAGTTTAGTCTCCATAGACATCAATGTAGATCAGTCTGGAATCGCATTGTTGGTTCAGATATGTGCGAATTCTTCTTTTTTATGTAGCTTTTCCCCTACTGCTCCTCCTCCCATTTCTGCCCCCTCACTTCCTGTTTCCTGTCTGATGTCCACCTGCAAACATCCATGATCATGGCCCCCAGACATCGGAACACTGGCATCGACAATGAAGAGCTCATTAAACTTGTCCATGCCAGGCCATTTATATGGGACAGCCATATACCAGAATATAAAAACAATGTCCGGAAGAGCAGAGGCTTGGATGAGATTTATAAAAGTCTGTATGCAAACTGGGAAGCCTTCACACCTCAAGTTTGCATACATAAACGTAAGTATATTTCTGTATATTCATCCCACTGACCACCAATGTAAGGGGTATTCATCCCACTAACCACCAATGTAAGGGGCATTCATCCCACTGACCACCAATGTAAGGGGTATTCATCCCACTGACCACTAATGTAAGGGGCATTTATCCCACTGACCACCAATGTAAGGGGCATTCATCCCACTGACAACTAATGTAAGGGGTATTCATCCCACTGGCCACCAATGTAAGGGACATTCATCCCACTGACAACCTATGTAATGTGTGGAATGATAATGCATGCTCATTATGTAGACACAGACGAGTTCAAAAAGCGCAAAAAATACATTTCACACTATTGACGAGTACCCATCTCTAGCCTGAACAAAATTGTGGAGTGCACAGGCAGCCTTAATGGCAACAATGGCGTTATCCATGGTTATAGTTATTGGGGTATGAAGAAATTGCCATTTATTTGCCAGGATTCCAAAACTACACTCCACAACTTGTCGCGCTCTTGTGAGCTGATAATTAAAAACTCTTTTCGCATGTCATCCAAAAATACATTGTTTTCAATGAAGGTCATTCACATCTATGCGTTGTGATTCCTCTGCGAATGTGATGCGACAATAAATGGGTCCTGTGTGAGTTTACAGCGTTGCATTGCGAGTTTAGTCTCCATAGACATCAATGTAGATCAGTCTGGAATCGCATTGTTGGTTCAGATATGTGCGAATTCTTCTTTTTTATGTAGCTTTTCCCCTACTGCTCCTCCTCCCATTTCTGCCCCCTCACTTCCTGTTTCCTGTCTGATGTCCACCTGCAAACATCCATGATCATGGCCCCCAGACATCGGAACACTGGCATCGACAATGAAGAGCTCATTAAATTTGTCCATGCCAGGCCATTTATATGGGACAGCCATATACCAGAATATAAAAACAATGTCCGGAAGAGCAGAGGCTTGGATGAGATTTCTAAAAGTCTGTATGCAAACTGGGAAGCCTTCACACCTCAAATTTGCATACATAAACGTAAGTATATTTCTGTATATTCATCCCACTGACCACCAATGTAAGGGGTATTCATCCCACTAACCACCAATGTAAGGGGCATTCATCCCACTGACCACCAATGTAAGGGGTATTCATCCCACTGACCACTAATGTAAGGGGCATTTATCCCACTGACCACCAATGTAAGGGGCATTCATCCCACTGACAACTAATGTAAGGGGTATTCATCCCACTGGCCACCAATGTAAGGGACATTCATCCCACTGACAACCTATGTAATGTGTGGAATGATAATGCATGCTCATTATGTAGACACAGACGAGTTCAAAAAGCGCAAAAAATACATTACACACTATTGACGAGTACCCATCTCTAGCCTGAACAAAATTGTGGAGTGCACAGGCAGCCTTGATGGCAACAATGGCGTTATCCATGGTTATAGTTATTGGGGTATGAAGAAATTGCCATTTATTTGCCAGGATTCCAAAACTACACTCCACAACTTGTCGCGCTCTTGTGAGCTGATAATTAAAAACTCTTTTTTCCACAGACAATGACCTATTGGCATATGGGCGGAGCATGTTTTCAGAAGAGCTAAAGCCTCATCCCCAACAAATATAAATGGGAGACAGGGTTGAGACGTTCCAGGGAGTGGTCGTTCATTTGGGAGGTCGAGTGTGTTCTCACAAATCCTTTTTCCAAAACTGGAGTGAGAAAAAATGTTGGAGTCAGAATTGCTCCCATACAAACCAATATCAATGTAGGTGAAGGAGCAATTTGCATCAGCCACTGCCAGCAGAACAAATGAAAAAAAAAATATTTTTTTAAACAATATTCTTTATTGAGTTTTCAATAATACATAGTATGAGAAAAAAGGGAACAAAAAAAGATAGTAGTAGCATCTATACATTTTGACTATTGGTACAAATGTTCAGTATTCAGATAGGAAATAAGTGATATTATATGCACATTATATTCTATATCTGCTGTCATTAGCATTTTCGGGAGTAGTTCAAATTTGCTTTTTCATATAGGCTGTTCATATTTGTTTTCTCGATGACTTCCGAGAGATTTGGGTATAGCTGGGATTTCCATTTGGAGAGGATCGTGGATCTGGCTGCAAGCAATATGTGGGTTACCACCGTTTGGAATTCGGGTGGAAACTCCTCTATCCCTAGGTTTAATATTGCCATTGATGGACTTGAGTGTTTGATTATTCCTGTGCTTCTTAATATGAGCTGGAACACCTGTGTCCAGAAGCTTGTTAGAGCTGGGCACCCCCTCATCATGTGCAGCAGATTCCCCACTTGTCCGCAGTTGCGCCAACATTGTTCTGATTGTGCTGACATGAATTTTGCCACCCTATATGGGGTGTAGTACCACCTATTTGTTATTTTTAATGTATATTCCCAGTGGGAGTTGCAGTAAGATGATTTAGTGATGGCATTAAGGGCTTTTTTCCATATTTCCAGGGGATTTGTGTGTCCTAAGTCCTTCTCCCATTTTTCAATAGACTTGGTCTTTTGAAAACTTGAGGTGATTTGCAAGATTCCATAAAATAGCGATATCCCTTTGGCTTTGGGGCATGGATCAATGTAATATTCCTATGCTTTGGGGTGGGTAAGTAGGTCCTTGAATGGATGCTTTGTCAGGAAGTGTAGTATTCTAATCATTGTGTATGTTGTATGAGGGTGTAGCCTGTATTCATTAATGATGGCATCTATCATTTTAAGTCCGGTTTTGTCATATAATTGTTTAATTTCCTTGATGCCTGCTGTGCTCAATGGTCTAGTGTCTAGCATGGGGATCATATGTTCTAGTATTTTAATGGGTGTTTGGACTATTTGTGAATTATCCTGGATGGCATATTTTGTGGAGATATGCCTCCATGCCCTAATTAAGGCTTGTGGTGTGATTGGTAATGACGTAAGGTCCCAGTGTTTCCATAAGTCACTCAGTAGTAATAGGGTCAGGTTTTCTGTCGGGGTTAGGGTTGTCTCAATTTCTACCCATAGCGGTTTATCTTCTTTCCCCACCCAGTGTTTGATGTGGGCCAGTTGAGTTGACCAATAGTAGTTTTGTACGTCTGGTAGCCCTGCTCCTCCTGCCCTTTTGTTTTTAGTGAGAGAGGAGTTTGCATATCTCGCTCTTTTTCCTGCCCATATAAATTTATAGAGTAGGGTCTGTAGTGATTTTACTTGTTTGGACGGGAATGGAATCCCTAGGTTACGGTAAATGATTTGTGGCATTATGGTCATCTTGAACGCTGCTAACTTACTACCCCCATGATAGTTCAATGTGTGACAGGCTATCTAGTTCTTTAGAGATTTTTGTTATTAGAGGTGTTAGATTCATTGGGAGTAATTTGGTGATTGGGGTTGTGATAATTATTCCTGCTTTATTCCGTTGCAACTCCAAGGGAACGGAATTTGGGCTGTAAGTTTGTTTTTGTCACTGGGTTTTATCCCTAGGTCTAGTATTTCAGATTTGGAGGTATTCACTTTATAATATGAGATATCACCAAATTTTTGTAGCATATGGTGTGCCGCGCGAAGAGATTTCAAAGGGTTGGTTAGTATCAAAATTATGGCATCCACAAATAGATTAATCTTGTGGGGGGTATGTTGAAAGGTAAATCTGTTATGTCTGTGGAAGCTCTAATGGATTCTGCCAAGGGTTCAATGATTAAGTTAAATATTGTGGGGGACAAGGGACATCCCTGGTGTGTTCCATTTGTTATTTGGAATACTTTGGATAATGTACCGGAGGTGTATACCTGTGCTGGCGGTTTATCGTAGAATGATAGGATGGCAAGCGAATTAATCCTTTGAATCCAAATTTTGATAGTACTTGCATATATAGCCAGTGTACCCTGTCGAAAGCCTTCTCTGCATCCAAGGCAAGGAGCAGAGAAGGCGTTCGAATCCTACCTGCATAGTCTATAATATTTATTATGCGTCTCACCACATCAGACGTCTGTCTTCCCTCTGCAAAGCCCGTTTGGTCTCTTTTAATCAGTTTTGGGATTATTTTCATTATTCTTTTGGCGATTAGTTTGGCCAGTATTTTGGTATCCAAATTCAGCAGGGAAATCGGACGGAAATTGGCTGGAGTGATTGGGTCCTTCCCAGGCTTGGGGAGGGTGACTACATATGCTTTCAGCATCCCTGGAGGTAGTGAGGTTTCTTCTACGGCTTTGGTGAATTCTTTTATTAAATGTGGGGTGAGTTCTTGGTGGTATAATTTATAATACTCATTTGGGAATCAGTCGGGCCCTGGTGATTTGCCTATTGGGAGTTGTCTAATTATTTCTGTTATTTCCTTTTCGTTTAGAGGTGCATTAAGTTCCTTTAACTGTGATGCTGTGAGTGTCAGCAGTTCGATTTTCGACAAGAATTCCTGGATTCCTTTTATAGTTGGTTGGGGGGTGTCTGGGGCATCTTTTGGATTGTATAGGGCACTATAATAATTTGCGAACTCGCCTTCAATAGCTTGGGGGTGTGTTATTTTGTGTGTTGGGGTTTTAGTAACCAGGTGTGATATTCTGGCTTTAGCCTGTTTTATTTTAATTTGGTTGGCTAAGTATTTTCCTGCTTTATTAGCCTGTGCGTAGGATGTTATTTTTAACTTCCTCAGGAGGGAGTCATGTTGCTCGGCCAGTAAATTTCTAAGTTGGTTTCTCAGTTTCGCTAAGGAGTTGACTGTTGTCAGTGATGGTTTCTTTTTGTTTAATGCCTCTAGGGCACATATTTCAAACACAAGGCCTGCGGGCCGAATGCGGCCCTCCAGGCCTTGTCATTTGGCCCTCGAACGCAGGTTTGCAGCCGTGGCAGAACTTCATTTTGCCACCAACAACTTTCACCCTCTGCTTCCGCTACCTGCAAGGTGAGATAAAGGGAGGGAGTAGAGCCAGGCAAGGTAGGAGAGAGACTGAGGACTACGTGGCGGAGTTCCGGCGCTGGAGTGCTGATACCGCATGGAACGATGCGGCTCTCCGGTCCCAGCTCCGGATGGGACTGTCTGAGCCACTGAAGGACGAATTGGCTCGTGTGGGTATGCTGCCGCAGCTGCCCTGCGGGATGTCTCAGTCTCAGCCATTATAGACTCTGGAGCCTGCGGCTGTTTCATGGACATGAGCTTTGCCGCATTACACCAGGTGACCCCTAAGACACGCCCAATGACTCTTCGCCTGGCCGACTGGCTGCCCATCAAATCTGGGTCGGTGACTCATGAGACCATCCACCTCTTGATCCGTACCTGTGAGGGTCATTCTGAACTCCTGCTCTTTGACGCCATAGCGTCCCCACTGGCTCCAGTCATCCTTGGATTGCCCTGTCTCCAAGCACACTGCCATTACATCGACTGGGTCACTGGCAGCGTACAATTCAGCTCGACCTACTGTCAGCGCCATTGTTTCCCACCTTCTGCTGGATCGCTCCTAGCAGTGTCCTGCCCGGACTCTGACCCGGACTCGGAAGTCTGCCTAGCGGTCCCTGCTGTATACCATGACTACATCGATGTGTTCAGTAAGAAAGGGGCAGATGTCTTGCCGCCACACCAGCCCTTCGACTGCCCCATCGAGCTGCTTCCAGGCACAGAGGTACCATTCGGCAGGATTTATCCACTTTCAGAGAAGGAACTAGCAGTGCTTAAGTCCTATCTGGATGAGAATCTCGCTAAGGGATTCATCCGGCCCTCTACGTCCCCCGTCGGGGCTGGGATTTTCTTAGTGGAGAAAAAGGACAAATCCCTGAGACCCTGCATTGATTATAGAGACCTCAATAAAATCACGGTCAAGAACCGATACCCTCTCCCGCTGGTTCCAGAGTTGTTCCAGCAGCTGGGTTCTGCCACCGTTTTCTCCAAATTGGACCTCCGCGGGGCCTACAACCACATTCGGATCAGGGAGGGGGATGAATAGAAAACGGCCTTCCGGACATGGTTTGGCCATTATGAATATTTAGATGACATCCTCATCTTCTCCCCTTCCCTGGAAGAGCACCGAACCCATGTCAAGAGCGTGCTAAGCCGCCTTCGTCTGCACGGCCTCTACACTAAGGCTGAGAAGTGCGCGTTCGAGTGCTCCAACATCTCCTTCCTGTGCTTTATCCTGTCAGTCTCAGGCATTACAATGGACCCTCAGAAGGTCTCTGCCATTGTGAATTGGCCTGCACCTACCGACAAAAAGGCAGTGCAGTGTTTTGTTGGCTTTGCCAATTTCTACCGGAAGTTCGTCAAGGGGTTTTCGGCGGTAATCACACCCATCACCCAACTGACGAAGCAGACCTCCCACTTCCACTGGACCCCTGAGGCGCAAGCGGCCTAACAGCAACTCAAGAAGCTCTTCACCTCTGCTCCAATCCTGAGACACCCTGACCCTGCTTTGCCCTACATCCTGGAGGTGGATACCTCAGAGATGGCAGTCGGAGCGGTCCTTTCCCAAAGACAAGGACCAAAAGCTGCACTGCATCCAATTGCCTTTTACTCCCGGAAACTGACACCCCCAGAACGCAACTATGATGTGGGGGATATGGAGCTTCTGGCCATAAAATCTGCTCTTCAAGAATGACGATACCTGCTCGAGGGGGCCGTGCATCCAGTCCTCGTTTTTACAGACCATAAAAACTTGGAGTATTTACATACTGCCAGGAGACTCAAACCTCGTCAGGCCAGATGGGCTCTTTTCTTCTCCCGTTTCCAGCTTCATATCACCTACAGGCCCGGGTCAAAAAACATGAAGCCGGACGCCCTGTCCCGGATGTTCCTTGAACCAGGGGACACCTCTCCGCCTGATACCATCCTCCCAGCACGTAATTTCCTTTTGATCCAAGAGGACCTCTTATCCCAGATTAGGCGATCCGTAGCCGGGTCCCCTACCGCACCGGATCCCAGGGTGACCCTTCAAGATGGGCTGTGGTGGTTCGGGACGAAAATTTTTGTCCCTGAGGGGCAGCGCCTGGCAGCTCTGGAACTATGCCATGACCATAAGTTGATGGGACATTTTGGAGGCCGCAAGACTGCAGACCTGCTTTCCAAGTCATTCTGGTGGGATTTCCCCCGTCTGAGGGATTCTCAACCATCTTTGTAGTAGTCGACCGCTTCACAAAAATGGCACATTTTGTTCCCATGAAAGGCACACCCTCGGCAGTCCAGACGGCAGAGACTTTTATCAAAGAAATTGTCCGCCTCCATGGCCTCCCAACCAGCATCGTGTCCGATCGAGGACTGCAGTTTACGTCCAGTGTCTGGAAGGCGCTGTGCCCAGGCTTAGGAATTGAATTAGCCTTCTCCTCCGCTTTCCATCCTCAAACCAATGGCCAGACGGAGAGAACAAACCAGACCCTGGAGCAGTGAACTTATCCGGTCATTTTGGAGATCCCATCTGGATCTAAAGGCCCGGCTGGGCATCCGGAGGCTGCCCCTTGGTGGGGGGCAATGTTAGAGAATACCCTGCAAAAGGCACAGTTTGGACTATTTGAACGCTTCCGCGCGTTCCCGTGTGCTCCCTCGCGTTCACGTGTGCGCGCACGCGCGTGTGCACGTGCCTGCGCCGGAAACAGCACCAAACGGCTCTATTTCACCCCAGCAGACCCTGCAGCAAGTGCTGACTGATCTACAGCGTGTAGCGTGTGTTCCTGAGCAACCTGTACTCCGATTCTCTGTTCCTGTGACCCGGCTTGCCTGACTTTGCTGATTTCTGCCTGGACTGTCTATGACCACTCTCTTGCCTAGCCCTCCTGTACTTTGCCTGCCCATCTGTTGACGACCATGCCTGAACCCGACCATCCATCTGCCTGCTCCTCTTGTACCGCACCGCCAGCTTGTTTCACGACCCGGCCTGTACAACCATTCTTCAAGTGCACGAGTGCACCAGCGGACTTCTACCAACACCAGTGACCCAGTCCTACCCTTGTGCCATCCTGCACTCCCGAGCCACCTGTTTACTCTACCAGGGGTTCCCGAGTCAGGGTAGTAAGGGAGGTTACCTACTGCATAAGTCAGACTCATCCACCAGGTACGTGACAAGAGGCCATTTGGATATGCTTGTTATCCTTGGCCTAGGACTTTGTCATGTGGATTCCTTGTGGTGTGTTTTCAGGTACATCCACTAACTAGCTTTTTTTGGCTGATCTCTTTCTAGAGACTGTTTGCCATTCTCTTTCCAGGGCAACAGGGGTGTTTGTTGATGGGGGAATTGGCAGATTATCTGGCAATATTCCCCATGTCTGTAGCGCGCTGATGCCTTCTTCTAAAGTTAACATTAGGGTGGTGGATCCATTGTAGTTGATTGCCAACGTTGCAGGATATTTCCACTTGTGGGGTACAGAATGGTTCCTGAGGGCCTTTGTAATCGTTGCCAAATTCTTGTGTCTCATCATTGTATAATGGGAGAGATCTGGGAGCATCTGTAGATTAGTGTGCTCGTCTGGTAATGTGTTTGTTCTCTTAAAGGCCACAATGACTGCTTCTTTTGCTTGATAGTATTGCATTTTCAGTAGCATGTCTCTTGGTATATCAGCTGTGAGGAATGCTGGTTTGGGCAGCCTGTGGATCCTGTCTATAGTTAGGTCAGTCACCGAAAGTGTTGGGACCAGTTTTGAGAAGATGTCTGTAACATATGATTGCAGCTGGTTCTGCTGCACATTTTCAGGTATTCCTCTTAACTTGATGTTACACCTTCTTGACCTATCCTCCAGGTCTGCTACTTTAGCTTTGAGCCATTCAATGTCATCTGAGTGACTATCGTGAGCATCTACCATTGTATTAAATGAGGTAACATAGTTTTCCATGTTGTTTTCAATGGATAATACTCTGTCCCCCAGCTCATGGATTTCACGTTTAAATTGCATCACACAATCCTTGAGATCCATTAGAAGCGAGGATCTCAATGAGAGCAGCATATTTTTTAATGTGCTGTCCGATATGGGTTGCCCCGTGGTCGGGAACGTGGCTATAGGGTCTGCTGCCACTGGGTTTGTATTAGAGGCCGAGGCCTGATTGGGGCCTAGTTCCATTTCTGCCTCATGGTCCAGGGTAGTCTCCCTGCGTGGCTTCGCTTTGACCGGACTCCTCGTGGATGGTGAGGAGGAGCCCCCACTATCAGAGTTGCCTCCCTGTGCCGCTTGGGAGGCTTGTAATCTGTGTAGCTGGGCTCCGTCTGCCCCGGAGCTGTTGTGCTGCGGCCGCGGGCCACCGCCATTTTGTTGTAGCGTTCTGCCCGCTGGCTGGAAGAAACTAGCCAGTTTCTGGATATGTGCCTGGTGCTTCCTCCGGCGGGTCATTGCTCCAGGTTCTCTGTTGCCCGCCTAGTCAATCTGGGTCCGTTTGCTGCTTGGATATGCCCGGTCATTGCTTTAGTCCCAGGTGGCCTTGCGGAGCGCCTGTTTCATGCGGCCATCAGCTTCACTGGTCGCCACGCCCCAAAAAATATTTTTTATAATTAAAAAAATGTGGTCCCGCTATCAACAGGCCTCACAATCCGGATGTGCTTGTCGTCTATGGCACTGACACAATTAGGGAGGTTGCAGCGCTCCCAAAAAACCTCCGCTATAGTGTTCCATTCCTCAATTCGTAATGCAAGCTGGCAAATGTATTTCCATTTGCTAGGTACCTGAATTTTCTGAAGCCTGTTCTAGAATTAAGAAAGAAAGTTATCGTACAATAATCTGTCACTCTCTTACTCCATCCCTCTCTCTAATTAACCTGTCCCCCCCCCCCCCTCAGTCTCCCCTTACCTTCACTTCTCCTCCTATCATCTTCATACTTTGTATTTGTAGCCTAATAACCAACAGAGTTACAATTTCACATTTTTGTATTGCAGCACAGAAGCAAGTTAGGAGGAGGAGGAGGTGCATGCTGCTACTGTTGAATTGAAGAAAGAGTATAATTTGCATGCACAAATGGAGAGGATTCATCTATGGAGGTACAGGGCTTCAATGAGTTGGTCGAGGTACAGGCCTTGAATGAGTCATCTGCACATGATCTAGATAATGAAGAAACTGATGTTTCTACACCTTCCAGCAGAAGGAAAAGGCAAGCATCTACTTTCCGCAGCATCAGGGCAGCAGAACAGGTTGATCAGACAAATAAGCTACTCCACATAGTGTCAGGGATCAGTGAACAAATTGATGCCCAGCGCTGCCCTCAGACATTGTTTGCCATAAGTTTGGTGCAGAGGTCTTGCCAGACCATTATTTTGCATTGAGGATTGCGGTACCCAAATCTTTACTCCTGTTCCTTCAGCCCAAAACATTGCACCAAACCCTTATCCCTCTAGTTTTGAGGAAGACTCTAGCAATTATGAGATCCCCTGATCCCGAATCCCATTCCTTCACCAATTCTCTCAGTAATTCCCCCCCCAACTAGAACACCGGATATGACTAGAACACTGGATATGAGACCACCGGCCTCTACTTCCTCTCATTTCCCCCCACCGAGGAGACCACCACAGCTCTACGAGCAACTAACATCCATGTCAACCCAATATCCACCTGCACCAAGACCTGTGGAACAGCCCAAACCAAGAATTCCAAGTCACTATCCATTACCAACATAGATCGCTTGAAGTTGCCCCATCAACCATGCCTCCACACTATCCACAATATGGGCCCCCAAGTGGACCACTGGATACAGAGACATCCTTGCGTGTGCCATTGAGGCAATATCCCTCAACACAGTGAAAATCTGCAGCACATCAGAGTACCCGAGTACCTGTCTCGAGCCCATTAGAGTACCCGAGTACCTATTTGCAGCCCATTAGAGTACCTGAGTACCTACCTGCAGCGCATCAGAGTACATGAGTAACTGTCTCCAGCCCATCAGAGTACCTGAGTACCTATCTGCAGCCCAGATTACCCGAGTACCTATCTCCATACAGACAGATTACCTGAGTACCTATATGCATCCCATCAGAGTACCTGTCTCCAGCTCATCAGAGTACCCGAGTACCTATCTCCAGCCCATAGAACCCGAGTACCTATCTGCACACCATCAGAGTGCCTGTCTCCATCCCAGAGTACTCAAGTACCTATCTGCAGCGCATCAGAGGACCCGGGTACCTGTCTCCAGCCCATTAGAGTACCCGAGTACCTGTCTCTAGCACATTAGAGTACCCGAGTACCTATTTGCAGCCCATTAGAGTACCTGGGTACCTGCCTGCAGCCCATCAGAGTACATGAGTACCTGTCTCCAGCCCATCAGAGTGCTTGAGTACCTATCTGCAGCCCATCAGATTACCCGAGTACCTGTCTCCAGCCCATCAGAGTACCCGAGTACCTATCTGAAGCCACTTAGAGTACCCAAGTACCTATCTGCAGCCCATGCCTCATAGAATATACTTTAGGGTGTTTGCTTTCCATAACGGAATCATTTCGTGGGTAATTCCACTGTCCTGGTGCTCCAGGACCTTCAAAAATGTGACAGGTAGGAATGAAATTAGATATGTAATTTATGCTCCTAGAACATCTAAAGGTACTACTTCAATGTTGGGCCTCTGTATGTGGCCAGGCTATGTAAAAGTCTCACACATGTGATATCACTATACTCAGGAGGCGTAGCAGAATGTGTTTTGGGGTGTAATTTTTGCTATGTACATCCTGTGTGTTAGAAATATCATATAAATTGACAGCTTTGTGTAAAAAAAAATTTCTTTCCACGTTTTTTGAAGACTTGTGGAAAAAAAATGAACCGTTCAAAAAACTCATAATGCTTCATAGTATATATGTTGGGGTGTTTTCTTTTAAAAAGATGGTCATTTTGTGGGTAATTCCATTGTCCTAGTGCTTCAGGGCCTTCAAAAGTGCAATAGGTTGTTAGGAAATGACATGTGTAATTTATGCTCCTAGAATGCCTAACGGTGCTCCCTGCATGTTGGGCCTCTCTATATGGCCAGGCTTTGAAAAAAAAATGCATATTACAGCACACACATGATACTTACTCCTGCCAGGCTGTTTAACCACTTCAGCCCCAGAAGGATTTCACCCTTTAGGACCAGAGCACTTTGGCACTGTGTCGCTTTAACTGACAATTGCGCTTTCATGCCGCGCTGTACCCAAACAAAATTTGGGTCCTTTTTTTCCACAAATAGAGCTTTCTTTTGGTGGTATTTGATCACCTCTGCGTCATTTCTGATCGCCGCTATAAACAAAAAAAGCGTCAATTTTGCAAAAAAACTATTTCTTACTTTTTGCTAAAATACAAATCCAAAAAAATATAAAAAAAATTTTTTTCATCGGTTTACATTCTTCCTCATATTTTTGGTGAAAAGAATCGCAACTAGCGTTTATTGATTGGTTTGCGAAAAAGTTGCCGCTTTTTTTTATTTTTTAATAGTAATGGCGGCGATCTGCGTTTTTTAGCGGTACTGTGATATTGCAGCGGACATGTCGGACCATTGTGACATTTTTTTGGAACCATTGCCATTTATACAGCGATCAGTGCTATAAAAATGCACTGATTACTGTGTAAATGCCATTGGCAGTGAAGGGGTTAACCTGGAGGGGGCGCTCTAAGGGTTAACTATGTTCCCTTGGGGGCTGAGCTGGCTGGGGGAGGGGAGTGATCACAGCTTCCATATCCAGGAAGCCTGTGATCACAGCCCTTCCCCCTCTCTCAGAACGGAGATCCGTGTTTACATACACAAACCTTTCTCTCACTGCGGGGGGGCCATCGTGGGTAGCCGGCGGAGATAGAGTCCGCTGTATCCGTTCCCTGCCCCCCCCGGAACACAGTGAGCGCACAAGCGCGCATCCGGCGGCACGCGCACACTCACGATACTAGTTATCACGGCCGCCGTCAGGTGACGGCGGTTCACTATAACGAGCCACTTTGCCACCGTCACACTGCGGTCGGCAAGTGGTTAAAAGCATCTAAACATATATAGCAAAAATGCAAAAATACAGGGGTTTGGTCACACTGAATGGCCATGAAGTGCTTAAGCCCACTGACTGCTGTCTACGAAAATTGGTGAACGGCTGGCGTCACACTGCCACCGTTTCACCGAGCAATATCACTTGGCGGCAGTGGACTGCCGCCGGCACTATTGATCATAGCACTCACACGCGCACGGCGGCCTACGCGCGAACACGCGAGTGACACAAGGCCCCCCCCGTCCCTTGCCTATGTCGCCTGAGATAGAGGCGGCCGATGGGTGCTACCGGGGGGGCGTCACTCTCTTTCCAAACACATACATTTGTGCCTAGAGGCAAGACTCTCTCCCCCTTCCCGACACTAGTGTCCGAAGGACCTATACCTTCG
>BLSH010468094.1:1527183-1543740 GCA_018402905.1 Glandirana rugosa | reverse complement strand
TCTAGCTAGCGTCACCCGTGACACTTTTACGGTGATCACAGGTGACAGTGGGCAATCAAGGGGTTAAAACCTTTATTGGGGGGGGGCAGGGGGGGTATTTTCACCTAACTAGGCCTAGTACTAGCCTAACTAGTACTAGGGGGCGATCAGGGAGCGATCAGGGGGCGATCAAGGGGTTAAATGTGCCTATGTGGCCTGGTGTTAGTGTAGTGTTGGTGCACTCACGTTTCTAGATGCTTCTTCTTCCTCTCTGATGTCGAAAAGGACTTCAGAGAGGAAGAGGAGTGAACTTCCCCTGCCTCTGTTTACATTTACAGAGGCAGGGGAATAATGTCATTGGCAGGGCGATCTACAGTGCCAGGCCAAAAATCATTGGCCTGGCGCTGTAGATTGAAAGGCCCTCTGCCGAATGCTGTTAGGGCACGGCACGAGTTTGCGGCCGCCGTCGTATGACGGCGTTTTGCGTTACAGAGCCACTTTGTCGCCGTCAAATGCCGATCAGCGGTCGGCAAGTGGTTAAAATACCTCAGGAAGCTTCACCTCCTCTTCCCCACCCTTTCTTCTAGAACTTTCTGATCCAGAAAGGAAGGGTTACCAAGGGGTGTCACTACCTACAGTCAAGCCTGACTAAATTTACCTCACCTACACAAAAATCTCTCTCTAAGCACGTACCTATGGTAGAGGGCACTATGCTAGGAACCCAGTGGACTAGAGGGGGTGAGGCTTGCATGAGAGAGTTCAGCAGTTGGGCTAAAGAGCCAAGGAAGGGACCCAGCAGGTTGGCATGGGGACACTCGGAAAATACAGCGGTTGGCTGTGTGAAGTACAAGGGACTCAGTGGCAGCGGGAGTCCAAGGAGTCTTGTTGGGAGACTGTGAGTGTAAACTCGTGAAGCTACAGCGGGAGGCTGTGAGATGGAGGCCAGATCTGCACAACGGGGATAACAAGCTTGGTATGTGCATTAATATGTGCTGAAGTCCAAAGTACAAGTTCAATGCTCAAGGAAATAGTTCTAGTCAGGCAAAGTTCAGTTGGAAGGCCTGTGGGACTATACAGCTACATTAAGAGTCTTATTCAGTGAGTCTTGGAGTCTGCTAAGTGCTGTTGCACCTACCCAAATGGTGTCCTAAAAATCTCTTGTTCTGGAGTGCGCATGTGCGGGAGTTCCATGATGGCCGCGTAAGCCAGGAGTTCCGCACCAGGCCCGTACACCAGCAGCTATATAGCAGCACACAGCGGGCGGACATTCAAGGACCCGGGTCCCCCGCTCTTAGGAACCCCCCGCACACTCTCCTATGCCCGGAGCCTTGGCTAGGAGAAGCTTGGAGCTGCAATTTCAGACCCAGGCCACCGCTGGGTGTACCAAGATGGCCGCCGTGGCCTTGCCTCATGATTCTAGCGAGCCTGGAAAATCAGACCACAGACAGGTACTGTCTTTTCCTTCACTAATCTTTTCCCCTGAAACCTTTGGGCAGCCTCAGCAAACGTTGTCCCCATCTCCAGCCTCCACAGAATCCCTCCTGAGGCATGTACTGGAAGACAAGGCCGCTATACCCAATAGGCCCGGGCAAGCCTCCCAGTCAGTTAGCCCGGCTCCCAGTCAGTCCACCATAGACTCTCCTCTAAACTCAGCGGACCTCTTCCTCAGGATCTCTGACCTCTTTGAAAGGGGCCTCTCCAACACAGCCGCTAAAATCACTAATGACATTAAAGCTGATTTCCAGAACCTAGGGGCCAGAATGGAGTCCATTGAGCAGAAACTAGATGTAACGGTGGCGAGAACTAATCAGAATTCAGACCACATTAGCATCCTACAAGAACGATTGGACTCTGCCCTTGCCAAAATTGAAGACATGGAGAATAGATCCAGGAGACAGAACTTCAGAGTCAAGGGCCTCCCAGAGTCCATCACTGACGTCCATGGAGCTATCCATAACCTAATGAAGAACCTCATCCCTGATGCCCCACAGCACCGCCTGAAACTTGACAGGGCTCATAGAGGTCTGGGACCTCCAAGGAAAGATGGCTCCCCCAGAGACATCATTGTGAAACCCCACTTCTATGCCATGAAAGAAGAAAGTGGGCCCGCAGCAACTCGCAGGTATCGTGCCTGGGACACCAGATACAAATTTTTGCAGACCTGGCCCCCTCCACCATACAAAAGAGAAGAGCACTTAAACCTCTCCTATCCATTCTTTTAGCCAAAAACATCAAGTACTGGTGGGCCTTTCCCTTCGCAGTAAAATTCACATGGAAGAGCAAGACCCTCTCATTCTCCTCATTCCCAGAGGGTGAAAAGACTCTGCTAGACCTCAAGCTGATCTCCCAAGAAGCACCTATGGACTGTTCTGGCTCCGCATTGGGCTCTACCAAACGCCCACCTCCTGCAAGCCCCTCACCCCTCTGTGGAGCAAGACAAAATCCAAAAGATCTAAGGACAACTTACCCCCCTTACTCAGATGGTCTCACCTTCAGGTCCTCATTTGTTCTCTCCACATCCAGTGGACCACAACTTGCGGTCTCCTACCAGTCGGAGGGGGCTTCAGGCCCTCACTACTCATTGACTGCCATTTTTCCCCTCTCACACTTGGCCCGACTAGCAGTTGCTATGAGTTCTAACTTTGTTCCCTCTAGAACTCGAGCCTCAGACTTTTCTACCTTTTTTCCAGCCTCCTTTTCTTGAGTTATTATAATGTCTGACTCCTCATGGGAGTCGGTTAGTCCTTTTTACAGATGCCGCTTTCCATCGAATCAGACTACCTAGCATCTGACCCGGAGTCAGGAAGATGAACATATAACAGCTTTACTTTTGTTTGACACATGTCTAACGTTGTGTCTTCTACAGGTTCTTGTAGCTGTTCAACAGCGCTGCTGGTGCGGGACCTGGTCCCTCATATGCACCCTCTTATCCCATGGTTGCGGCTAGCCCATCACCACAGGATAAGACGTTCGCCCCACTCGCTGGGGCGAACGACCTTTGTTCGAGGTCTCGGAAGGTGACTTTCCTCCCAGATATAAAAGGGTCTATCAGACGACCCTCTTGTTTATTGTTACTGTCTTCTCTCTTTTCTTTTTCTCTAACCCCTTTCTTTTTTTCAGTCAATCAGGGGTGGGCAACCCTATTTACTTCCCCTTTCCCGGATATACGCGCTCCTGGGGACCCGAGACGTATCCGACACACTATCTCTGGACGGGTAAGTGACTGCTTTGAAGCCGATACCTCGCCCCTCTCTTGCCATGGCTAGCCCATCCCCTCCACCTGTTCTCAGGATAGCCACGCACAATGTGCAGGGCTTCAATTCCCCCACTAAAAGGAGGAAGATCCTCAAGGAGTATAAAAGACTTAAACTGCACATTGTAATGATCCAGGAGACTCACTTCCTGATCCGGTACAATCCTAAATACCTCCACCCCCATTTCCTGGTGTTCCACATCGCAAATGCAAATGACAAGACCAGGGGGGTAGCAATACTTTTTTCTAAACATTGTAACTTTACGTGTATGTCAATCTACAAAGACCCGGAGGGGAGATTCATCCTTATTAAGGGTACACTAAATGATAAAGTTATACTCCCTGGTCTCCTACTACACCCCCAACAGGGGCCAATCCCGATTCTTCCAAGCTCTTTTTAAAACACTCAATCCCCATCTAGGGGGCTTAGTTATCTGCGGGGGTGATTCAAACACAGCGTTTGACCAGCATTTAGACAAATCCAGACCCCCCGCCCAACTAACTCCAGCTTCAAAATTGCTAAACTCATCCACTCAAAGACCTAATCGACATCTGGAGGGAACTTAACCCATCTAAGCGAGACTTCACCCACTTCTCTTACCCACATCAATCTTACGCCAGGATTGATCACATCCTGACCTCCCCTTCCTTGATCCACTCCTCCAGCTCAGTATCTATTAAAGACACAGTATGCTCAGATCACTCTTTAGTTATCCTTTCCATAAGAACCTCCCTTGCAGTCAACCTTCACGGCAATGGCGTTTAAACGAAACAATACAAAACAGATAGCAGCTCAGAATAAGAAAGCCCGCCTGGTAGATATCCTACGTCTCGAACAGTCATTCACCTCCCTCAAAAAGCTGCACAAGCAGCACCCATCCTCTGACTCTCTGGCTAAGCTTGATTCTGCTAGGCTCGCCCTCAATCTTGCCCTCACAGCCTCTGCCAAGAAACGCATTTGTTGGAATTAAGCTAAATTCTATTCTCAGAAAGACAAAATTGACTCTATGCTCGCGCACAAACTCACCCCTAGGAACAAATGCCATACTATCCCCAGAATCAGAGTAGCGGGCCAACCCCCAACAGCCGATCCCCACAAAATCCTCAAAGCCTTCCACAGCTTTTATTCTGACCTATATAGCTCAGATAATACAGATAGAGAGCAATCAATAGGCGCTTTCCTGGAAGACTCACCTCTTCCTTCCCTCTCTGCGACCTATAGGGATCTTATGGAGGACCCCATTACAGAAGAGGAGATCCTTGAGGTAATGAAGAAACTTAGGACAGGCTCTGCCCCTGGCCTGGACGGCCTTTCAACCCCGTATTATAAAACTTTCGCCACTACGTTAGCTCCCTGCATGGCAAAATTTTTAATCATAAAGCTAATGGCACCCCTCTGGATCCTCATCTCAATATGGCCTTCATCACGGTTATCCCCAAACCTGACAAAAACCCCAAAGAAGTTAGCTCTTATAGACCCATCTCCCTCATCAATGATGATCTCAAGATCGCACCTCCGAGCACTATAAATTTAGACAAATTCATCACTTCCTCCACTCCCTTTGGAAAAATAAGCCAAATCCCCCTTCTGTCACTCCGTACGGGCAGTGGTGCGGGCTGGCCAGAGATCAAAGGGGTGGTATCTCGATCATCTACCAGTCACTCTCCCTACCCAAATCTAAATCCAGCTACATGGGGGCCTGGGAAGAGGACCTACAGCTAGATTGGGATCTTGAGAAATGGCAAACTAACTGCTTCAGAGCTTATAAAGGGATCCTTAACGTTGCTCTTATTGAAGCTAACCTTAAGGTCCTCATCAGATGGTACCTCACACCTGCTAGATTGACGTCTTTCTACCTGTCAGCGAACCCTCTTTGCTTCAGAAATTGCCAATTGACTGGAGACCTTCTCCATATATGGTGGAGTTGTCCAAGGATTAGAACCTTTTGGAAGAAGATCTTCAACCTGATCACCTTAATTACAAATTGCCATCTCCCCAGAGTACCAACTATTGCCCTGTTGAACGCGGACCTCCCCAGAGTCCCCACACATTCTCGTAAGTTAATTCACTTCATTTTCCTCGGAGCCAAAATCACTTTAGCTAAAGCGTGGAAACAACCTAAGGTGTCATTCGAGGCAGCCCGTCGTAAGATCTCTTGGATAATGGAGCAAGAAAAATTAGCCAGTATCATCACAGACTCCACAACTAAATTCAAAGCCATTTGGGAACCCTGGGCAAAACTCATGGGGATTTCTTTGATCCCAGGCCACCAAAACCCAGTTTCCCCCACCTCCAGACCCCCCTGATTGACCTATTCTCTTTGATCTCTCAATTCTCCTGCCCTTGTTCTTCTCTTTTTCCTCTCTTTCTCTTCTTCTTATTGGCCTGTGCCCTCTCAGCCTCCAGGGTGAGAGGTTCACAGACCCTCTAGTTTTGGTTTATTGCATAGGTCGGCGGGCCCTAGTCCACTCCCCCCCCTATGGAGATATTGTTCTTTTATTTGTTTATGGCATCACTCCTGCTCTGGGCTCGAGATCTTGTCTCCAAAACAGGTTTAGGGCATAAAACACTAGATCCTGTGCCCGGAGTTGGACTTTTTCAATGCCTATGTTATGTTTCCCCATTTCTGATCTATTATAGCCTTCTCAAGCTTGCTCGGGACTTTTTTACATTTAGTCCTGAGCTCCTGTGCCGGCTCGGTTGACTAGTGGGGCGGGCCTACCCCATTCCCCTTTCCGCAGCTTGATCCCTTTCGGGGCAGTGGGGGGGGGGGGGGAGGTGGACTCATTTGCCGGGTGGTCGGTACGTAGCGGGAGACTGGGGATTATTTTATACTGTTGTTTACCCTAAATGTTCAATAGTCTAATTTTTTTTTTATGTCATGCTCATTTAATGTACCACCTTTGTAGTGAACCAGCCCTCTCTGTTTTGTGTGCTATGTATGGATTTTCATGAATGATTTCAACAAAAACATTGAAAACCAAAAAAAAATCTCTTGTTCTGCATTATCAAAGTGTCTGGCACCCAACTTAATTCTTTATCTGCACCCAACATGCCTAGTGACCCACTCTGTGAGGATGGATGTCAGCTCTTCCTGGCCCTGAAGATCACCTTTGGCTCTTCAGAGGTCAAGGCCTGGGCTACACGAAGAAGAGGGATACACCAAGGCTGGTAACTTTGGAACTGTATACTACCTCTGTAAGATTTTATAGTTGGTCTCTTGTGTCTTTGATAGAGGAGGTATGTGTCAGCTTCAGGATGATGTGTCTCTGGGCCTTAGAAAATTAGCCTTTCATCTGTCTCCCAAACTCTAAGAAACCTAAGACCTGTGAGGGTTCCACAATGATTCAAGAGCCTATAGGAAGTAGACAGCAGACTGTTATCCACAGATAGGTTAAGCCAAAGGGATTCAAACCTGGTGAGAGAGTCTGCTGTTCTTATTCCCTTCCAGTGAGTTGTGACAAAGCGTTGTAGTTGCTTATGACATCAAGCAAGCCTAGGAAACTGTCCACTCCCCTCCCTAAATTCCTTCAGAGGGTGCAGTTTACCTACCTGCAAAAATATGAGGCAACTACTGTCGCCATCAGATGCCCAAATTCTGAAGGAAGACAGGGATTCACCTGGAGGGAACAATAGGAAACCACTCAGTGGAAGACGGGGTGATACTGGCGAAGACAAAAGTATGGAATTGGTGGTGGAAATGTCTCAGTACAAGAGAGGGACCCATGGGGCATCAGCCAAGTTAAGGCCCGCCATAGATTTTTCTAGTGTTACCCAGACTTTTTGCACAACATGATTTCTCTAACTGAGTATTCTATTCAGAGCCACAGCCCAAAATTAATTCCTCAAGTCAGGGACAAGTACAGTTGGCTCATACCTAGTTATTGGTCTCTTCATGATTCAGAGCAGAATATGTGAGATGATTGTACATTATCACATATTTTTACTAAGGAGCAGCAAAAGGGTAAATTGTTAATGTTAGTATCCATCTATTTTGTCCCAATGTTTCTGCATATGCTTAGCATTTCATTTTGTTTATGTCTGGTATTCTAGTCGCATATTTGAATTCTTGGCTGGACTGTGAAATAATCCTACTGTAGACTTCTCTTATCATTACAGATAGGCTGTTGTAGTTACATGCAGTAAGTGTTTTCAATAATAAATAAGCTCTTTAAAAAGTAAATCATCTTTAATTTACAACACTCTAATTTACTGATTAAACCTAAATATTGCAGCTGTTGTTGCTGTGTTAGTATAATATGTGCTAACTAGTGATGGACCGAACACTCCCAGCTCAGTTCGACACCAGAACTCCCGAACATGGAAAAAAGCCAGAACCCTATTAAAGTCTATGGGACCTGAACTTGAAAAATCAAAAGTCCCAATTTTTAAGGCTAGTGTGCAAGTTATTGGCCATAAAAAGGGTATGGGGCCCCAGTACTGCCCTGCGGGACATGTATCAATGCAAACTTTTTTTTTTATTATCGTTTAAAAGAAGTGATTTTAATGATGCTTAACCACTTCAATACAGGGCACTTCCCCCCTTTCCTACCCAGGCCAATTTTCAGCTCAGCGCTTTTGCATTTTAAATGACAATTGCGTGGTCATGCAACACTGTACCCAAACAAAATATTTTATAATTTTTTTTCCCACAAATAGAGCTTTCTTTTGGTGGTATTTGATCACCAATGGGTTTTTTTATCTTTTGCTAAACAAATAAAAAAAGACTGAACATTTTGAAAAAAAAAAAGGTTTTTCTGTTTCTGTTATAAAATTTTGTAAATAAGTATGTTTTCTACTTTACTGATGGGCACTGATGAGGCTGCACTGACTGGCACTGATAAGGAGGCACTGATGGGAACTGATGAGGTGGCACTGATGATGATGAGGCACTAATATGCAGCACTGATGGGCACTAATATGTGGCATTGATAGCTGACACTGATGGGCACTCATAGGGGGCATTGATGGGCACTGATAGGCGACACTGATGGGCACTTATAGGTGGCATTGATGCACACTTATAGGCGGCACTGATGAGCACTTATAGGCAGCACTGAGAGGCAGCACTGATGAGTGGCACTGATGGACACTGATGGGTGGTACTGATGGGCACTGATATATGGCACTGATATATGGCACTGATGAGGAGGCACTTGCAGGCATTACTAATGGGCACTGATTGGCACCTCTAATGGGCACTGATTTGCATCCCTGGTGGTCATGGGTGGGCATCCCTGGTGGGCATCCCTGGTGGGCTTTTGTGGGCATCCTTGATGGGTCTGCACTGATAATCAATGTGCTGATTATAAGCGCAGACCCCACTCCCCTGCCAGAAGAGCAGCCGATCGGCTCTCTTCTACCCGTGCCTTGTCAGCGTGAATAGAGGAAGAGCTAATAAACCTCACTTCCTGGTTATGATGTGATCATCTGTGATTGGACATGCGGTGTGTCAGACGGACCTGCCACACCACAGACTACCGCACTGCGCGCCCCTGCAGGTGCACGCAAGCAGCTTATCCTGCTGGACATCATATGACGTTCAGTCAAGATAATGAAACCACTTTACGGCCCTCATATTGCTATATCGCAGACAGGAAGTGGTTAAAGTGAGACAATAAAAAAATTTAATGATGCTTAAAGTGAAACAATAAAAAAAAAGGTACAATAAAAAAAAAATTGTCAGATTTAACATTCCTCTTGAATTATGCAGTCACTATGCAAACTTTTTGGAAAAAGTACAAAACGATTTGTACCTTTTTATTTTGTTTACATTCTAAGGACTCCTCTCTGTTGCTTTTTTGCCCTCTTAGTCACGTTAGCACCTTTCTACCCTTTTTAAAGCCAATCTGGGGAAGTTGTGATATCAAATATAGCATCATATAAAGTAAATACGCTACAGATGCATATGTTCATCATTATCTGAATACATGTCGGTGGAGCTTTTGTGTGTGGTGATAGCCTCCAGAGGGGGTTAATGGAGATAAATTGGGTACCCTTTACTTGTTCAGAGGCTGCTTGCTCAGCTTTCAGCTCCAGAAGTACACTGGTAATCCCAGGTTCATTCTAGGGATGTCTTTTGAAGATTTATAGCAGATCTTGAACGAAATGCAGAGAGGAGGATTAAGGGTTGAATGATATTCAAGGCACAAAATCTTGGAAGACAATTTCCCTGAAAATTCCTGTAGCAGCAGTATTTGGCCCCTCGGTATAATAATGCTGATAGTGGAAGGGGCAGCCAGGGAATCTGAGACCCTACCAGAGCAGTCACAGTCCTAAAGCAGCAACCTCTGGCATCTCTTCCTCAGAGAGCGGTTCTGTACTTGGAGCTTTAAGCAAAAGGCACCTACCCCTCCAGCAGAGCTTCCTCAGGCAGGATTCCTCCAGCAAGTTTTCTTAAATTCAGCTTCACTCATGCACTCAGCCATAACACCTGCTGAGGCCAAACAGCAGTAACATCTATGGAACACACACATGCATGCTCCTCCCAGGTGAAGAGAGCCCAGTTGAAAAGAGCTCTGATCAGATACTTTCAAATATTTATTTTCTCCCCAGCCATACCTTCTAGGTCAGTGTCCCAGGGATTCGCTAGGGTCATTTAACTGTTCATAACCCAGAGATTGATCCTCCCACACTATTTCTGAAACATTCATCCAGAAGCAAGCAGAAGCAATCAACCTTGTTTCTTATACTGGGCATTGGGGGTTAGTAGATCTTACTAACCATCATCTTTACATCAGTCACACTGCATATATTTTTCTACATATTTTGTACAGGTGTCGACACAGATAATGCTGTTCTTTATGTTATGTTTTGCTTAACTGGCCGGTGAAGGTTGGTGCAGCTTGTGCGCCAGCAATAACACACACAGTCCAGGTGCAAGGTAAAGAACTTGTATTGAAATAAAGCAAAGGCAGTTCACAACAAACCCAGTGGGTAGACAGCCCAGTAGGGACACTCACAAATTCCAACAGCAGGAATGCAGCCTGGCCATCTTGCGTCCAAGCAGGAAGAAGTCCAGAGAGGTTTTGGACTCTATGGGTGACCTGTCCCTACACCCTTCACTTGCAAATGCATCCCAAAACCTGAGGAGCAGGGACCAAAAAATACCATGCTCACCCAAGATGGCCACCAAGGGTCACCTAGATGCAGCATAATCAACTGGTGTGCTGCCCCCAGGACACCAGGAAACCATGGAGAAACTAAGTTTCCCCTGACTTCCTATCCAAGCTGTGATGCCGCTCTGGTCAAGCGCCACCTACAGTGGAGGAAGCAGGCTGCACCTGCCTACAAGGGTACAACACTTTATTAACATATTTAGTTACACATTAACTACCTCGCATCCGCGCTATAGCCGAATGACGGCTACAGCGCGGCTCTAAAATGCCGGGAGGACGTCAATAGACGTCCTCCCATTCGGCTCGTGCTGGGCGAGCTCCTGCGTGCGCGAGCGGCGCGTGCACGTGCCACCGCACACTGCGGGAGCGTGCCCGCGGGTCGGGCGGACCCGATGTCCGCCGGAGACCCGCGATCTCCTTACAGACAGGAGGAACGGGGAACCGCCGAAGTAAACACGGCGGTTCCCCATTCTGTGAATGGGACATGCCAGATCTACTGATCCCTGTCACTGGGATCAGTTAGATCTGTCATGCCCCTGTCAACCCCGCCCCCTCACAGTTAGAACACACCCAGGGAACATAGTTAACCCCTTCACTGCCCCCTGCAGGTTAACTCCTTCACTGCCAATGACATTTATACAGTAATCAGTGGACATTTAAATTTCTGATCGCTGTATAAATGTCATTGGTCCCAAAAAAGTGTCAAAAACGTCCGACATGTCCGCCCCGATATCGCATTACCGATAAAAATCGCAGATCGCCGCCATTACCAGTAAAAAAAAAAAAATAATAATAAAAACGCCATAAATCAATGTCCATAGTTTGTAGGCGCTATAACTTTTGCGCAACCCAATCAATAAACGCCGATTGCGATTTTTTTAACCAAAAATATGTAGAAGAATATATGTCGGCCAAAACTGATGAATAAATTTGTTTTTTATTTTTTATTTTTGGATATTTATTATAGCAAAAAGTAAAAAAATATTGTTTTTTTTCAAAATTGTTGCTCTTTTTTTGTTTATAGCGGCGATCAGAAATGACACAGAGGCGATCAAATACCACCAAAAGAAAGCTCTATTTGTGGGAAAAAAAGGACGCCAATTTTGTTTGGGTACAACGTCGCACGACCGCGCAATTGTCATTCAAAGAGCGACAGCGCTGAAAACTGAAAATTGGTCCGGGCAGGAGGGGGGTTTAAGTGCCCAGTAAGGAAGTGGTTAAGAGAATGGTAAACCAATGATCCTTTTTTTCTACAGTACATTGAGCCCCTTGTTCAGAAACCTATAACAAAAAAGTGTTGTGGTTTTTATGCACATATACAACCAGATGCCACTAGTTTCAGAACAGCATGAATACTTTACAACATGGATTCAACAAGGTTCGAGAAACAGTTCTTATGGATTTTTGCAATATTAACTCAATAGCATTAAGTAGTTTCTGAAGCTTTATGCATGCATGTATGCTGTGTATCTCCCATAACATCTTATGTCAAAAAATTCATGCATACAAAAAGCTGACCCTACCATTTGTGTGCTGCAACAGCAGTCTTCATTGGACAACATTTACTAACCATATTCTTACTGTCACCCAGTTTTCTTAGCTGAACAGAGAGGGACTTGGAATGGTATTTTCTCTAGTAATTTACATAAGACATGTCTGATTTGGATTTGTGTAATGATGATGGTGATGTAGGTATAGATGAAACATAGTACCTAGTTCTGAATGATGTGGAGGAAACATAGGAAGAGGAAGAGTTGTTGAAGAAGATAAGATATAAAACCATTAAAAGAGTATGTGCCTATTGGGTAGAATTTCTCCCCTATCCTCCTAAAAAATCAGTTCTTTACAAGGAATTTGAGAGTAATAATATATATGGTGCTCAACTTGATTTCAAGCACATTAAGCCCTATGATTGAAAAAGAGAGAGTGTGCTATTTGTAGCCTAGCCAGTGCTGGCACCGTATGCCCTCTCATATACAGTATATAATAGAGGAATAAATATATCACTTAGAGACCTTTTTGTTCAATTTTGTACATAACATTTGTATCTATATCCTTGTTGTTGTCCTGTGCTCCAGAAATTCTTGCCCTGGATGTTTTGCAGTAGAATATTAATATGATCTGGTCCAGAGTCAATTTAATCGGTCACTTGACACAAGAGGTTCAACAACCAGATTCTGTTAGTCTTCGGTTTTTCAACCTCCAAGATAAGGTCTAGCTTACAACAAAGAATATCCAGCTTAAAAAGGAGCTCCATTCATATTTCTAAAGAATTAAAGTTAGCAACTACAATAAAATGTAGCTTCTGACTTGTAATAAACAGACACTCATCTGTCCCAGGATCCAGCACTGTGCTCACCCAAGCTGATTTTTCTACTGGTCTTTGCTCCCCGACATACCCCCAAAAGAAATGTGACATTTGTTAAAAGGGAGCAGGCGGAGAGAAGGCTTTAACAAACACCACCACAATCACCACAAAAGTCAACCCAGTTTGCTACAAATTTAATTTGCCTCCACTCCAGTTCCCTAACTTATTTCATAAAAGAGAAGTTGTGACCTGTCATCACCATAGTGGCATACCTCCATCCCTAATTGCATACAGAACAAGATGTTGGGGCAGATATTGTTCCAGCCAATGCGTCTTGAATGACGTTGGCAGGGACCCGCCCTTCACCTGGGGCACTTATACCCAGGGCCAGCCAGCACATTACGTTCTAGGCCACTGTACCTACCAGCACGCTTTGCCCAGCACACTTTATCTATTATACTGAGGTAAGTTTCCTCCATGAGGTCCTCCCTTACTTATGCACTATACAACTTTAGCATGCCTGAGCACTTTAGGTCCTTGCTATTGTCAGGGCTATGCCTGACTTTACTGACAGATGCACAGTCACCGATTCCTTTACTTAGGTCTTGCACCTTCTTATTGCTTCTCTAAGTTCACACACCCATGGTATCTTTGATCCTACTCTCACAATTTCCATTCACCTTGGTATTGGTCTTGTTACCCTTCTCTGATCCACACTTCTCCTGGCAGAGGTTTCATCTTCACTTTCCCTTGAAACATGAAGCTTGGTATGTGGGGGGGGGGGCTGTTAAAAGTGGGAAAAGGGTAATTTAACACTCCCTTTTTCCACATTATAGTGCTGGGTTTTTCCCTTCTGTGTTCAGCTGCCAGTTTTGAGAATCTGTTGGGACTGCAGCCAATCACAGAGAGGGGCACCATCTTAGGCCCCTTTCACACTTGTGCGACATCATTTTTTGCCACGACTTTACCTCGGGTTTGCCACGATTTTACAGTTTTTCGGATCAGTACGACTTTGGTCCGACTTTGTTGCAACTTTGACACAATGAAAACACATTACAAAGTCGTACAGAAATAGTACAAAAAAAGCATCTATATTAGTCAGATGCGATTTGCATGCGACTTTGAGGGTTTAACATTGAAGTCTATGGACCTCAAGTTGCATCAAAGTTGGGCCAAAGTAATGCATGGACTACTTTGAACTTGGCATGACTTTAAAGTCATACAGATATGAATGTTACTCATTGGAAATAATGGGGAACGACTTGTCATGCAACTTTGCAGTGCCAAATCGCAGGACAACTCTCACAATTGTGAAATTGGTCTTAAAGGAATAGTGTGCATGTTGTTTGGCATTCCAGCTATGTATCTTCACGAAAGCAACAAAGCCCCCCACTTCCTGGCTGTGTGTTTTTCTGTTACCAACTGCAGTCTTTTCTTCCTCCAGTGTAATATTAACTCCTAGTGTGCCTCCAGTGACCTCCACTAACCCCATTATCTCATTCATCCTGTGTTCAAGTAAAACCTAGTGCACTCCAGTTTGTATTCTACTCTTGTGACTCCATGCACTCCAGCCCTATATCCTGCTCCAGTGACCCCATGCACTCCAGTCTGTACAAGAAAAAAGAAATTACCCCATCCGGATCTACTACCCCGGGACTACTACACAGTGGTAAAGTGGCCACAATGGAAAGTTAAAGCCAAATATGCCGCATCACTGGCTGAACCTTCAGCCCGTGCAGACCAAGGGTCAAAAACCACAATTTAGGAAAAACAACCCCAGGGTGGGGGAAGGGGAGGAGGACCCCCACGGTGAGGAAAAGCGACCCCTAAGTCACAGAGCAGCAGAAAGGCAATTTGGAAAAAAGTGTAATTTTATTAAGGTACAAAAGATAACAAGATTACAAAAGGGTGTCAGGGATCAGAGAAGGACTAGACCTCAATTATAAAAACAATGAAGACAACGTTGTCTCAAACAGGGGGAGGAAGGGTAGCAGCTGCTCATGCATCTCGCCATACATAACCCAGGACGCACTCACATAACATCAACCTAAACCGGCTATAATGTAAACGGTGCTATCCTGGTGTGGGATGTAGCTGAGCTAGGAAGGTCGGGAGTCTCAAATGAAAGGCAGTAGGATGGAAGACTTGGTGACAAATGTCCTCGATGTGCAGGGGTAGCAGGGATGGTGGGACCCACTAAAAACATATAGAGGCCCGATGGCTGGTGAAATATAACACAAGGAGTGCACTGATGTAATGATGGATCAACAAAAGAAAAAGTTGATTCCGCAGCAGTCAGCCTTACCAACCGTAGCTAGGGCAACTCAGCGATCAACTAGAGATAGTTCAATGTTCTCACACAGCAAAAGGCCCTGGGAATCACTATGAGTGATAAAGTATAAACTGAGATTGCCTCACCTGATCCTTCATTTCTCCGGAGCGATGCTCCTAGGTAATCCCATACTGAAGGTGACCTCAATCCGTGGTGGGCATTCTCATGGTTCTCCCGGGCGTATGCCGGCGTGTGTAGGCAGGAACTTGAACAGTTCAGCAGGAATCAGCTGAGATGACTAATCCCGGTGGACGTCACATGGTCCGAAAGTCTCCAAGTGCCGGACAACTTCCGCCCTTCCTTTCCTTCCCTCCCACGTCACGTGCGTGATGACGCACCGCTGACGCGTTTCATTGGCTTAGACGCCAATTTCCTCAGAGCTGAGGAGGAGCTGGAGAACAGGGCTATTTATATCCTTGGGTAATTCGTATGTAGTCAGTGGCGGCTGGTGAAGTTTTAAGATGGTGGGGCGCCAGACCCCGCCCTTCTTTTTTGACCCCTCCCACTTCTCAGAAGCCCCACCCACTAGGTTCCAACCTTCTTTTTTGGATTATATATATATATATATATATATACACAATGATACACGAGACAGCATATACTGCAACATCCCAGAAATATTCAGACCGGCCTGTCTGTCACCAACAACCATGCCACGTTCAAAGTTACTTAAATCCCCTTTCTTCCCCATTCTGATGCTCGGTTTGAACTTCAGAAAGTTGTCTTCACCACGTCTAGATGCCTAAATGCATTGAGTTGATGCCATGTGATTGGCTGATTAGCAATGTGTGTTACCAAGCGATTGAACAGGTGTACCTAATAAAGTGGCCGGGTAACTGTATATATTCAATAAAGTGCCCTGTGCAACCACCACCAGCCCACCGACATCCAAAAATAATGTTTTTTCAAAAAAAAAAAAAAGAAGAAAAGGGAAGGAGTCCACCAAGGGATTTGAATAAGAAAATAGACAAAGTCAGAAGTGATGACGTGTGTCAGTGCAGGACTGTATGGTGACCAGAAAATGACAGCGAAATTCTACAACAGGAGACCCCCCCCCAAAAAAAAAACACCGCCCCAACACACCGAGCCATAGCATAGCACAGCACATGTGTGTTTTACTGTGTGTTACTGCTACATGTTAGAGCATGGGATTGGCATGGGATTAGCATGCTTTAACATGTAGCAGTAACACACAGTAAAACACACATGTGCCCTGCTAACAGTGCTATGATGTCTAGGTGTGGTGAGAGGGGCCTTCAGAATGAATAGTAATCGTAGTCCACTAACAAATCATTGTTCACCAATCACAACATTAATAACTGCCTGTGTTAAACATACATGCATGCAGGCAGGCTGGCCAGGTTGGTTAGTGTCAGGACTCAGAGTTGCTGTGGTCACGGTCAGGTGCACTGGAATGTCACCAGCATAGCAGCAATAAAGATCTTCTTCTTCTCCTTCTCCTCCGTCTCACAGACAGTCACAGAGCCTCCAACAGTGACGTCAAGCCGCTGGGGCCGGCCAGTCTACTCTTCTGCTGAGGGGGGGGGGGGGAGAGACTGGGAGTGG
>BLSH010468094.1:1466758-1484037 GCA_018402905.1 Glandirana rugosa | reverse complement strand
GGCCGATATGTATTGTTCTACATATTTTTGGTAAAAAAAAAAATCACAATAGGTGTATATTGATTGGGTTGCGCAAAAGTTATCGCATCTACAAACTATAAGAATAGATTTTCCCATGCTAACAAAGATAGACCTTTGCACGGGTGTATGGATAGGTATACCTGTGTAAATGAGGCCTAAACCTGGTGTGTTGCTAGGTTTTTAAAGAGGTGGGGACTTAGTTTGTTCATTGTATGCAGTATATATGTCCTAGATGTAGCTCCCTCCTAGTTTGGGTACTAGTGAGTGTATATAGTTTTTGGCTTTCTCTGCTTAACAGGAGAGCTGACAGGTAAATGTATACGCTATCTTCTTATCAGAGAGCCTGGATTTAAGGAAGGACTGCTCAGTGTGCTCTGGTGCTGATTCATGTGGTCTGAAGAGCTTTACCCTGTCCAGTAGTATGGGTCCCTATTGGACAGACAGAGAAAGCCTTAGCCAGTGACAGCAGGTGTATTTGTGGGTGGTTCTGACCACTTCAGCCCCGGAAGGATTTGCCCCCTTTCTGACCAGAGCACTTATTGCGATATGGCATTGCGTCGCTTTAACTGATAATTGCGCGGTCGTACTACATTGTACCCAAACAAAATTGATGTCCTTTTTTCCCCACAACTAGAACTTTCATTTGGTAGTATTTGATCGCCTCTGCGGTTTTTATTTTTTGCGCTATAAATAAAGAACGACAATTTTGAAAAAAAATGTTTTTTATCTTTTTGCTACAAAACATATAAAAAAAAAAATAATAATTTCTTCCTCAGTTAAGGCCGATATGTATTGTTCTACATATTTTTGGTAAAAAAAAAAATCACAATAGGTGTATATTGATTGGGTTGCGCAAAAGTTATCGCATCTACAAACTATAAGAATAGATTTATGGCATTTTTATTATTATTATTTTTTTACTAGTAATGGCGGCGATCTGAGATTTTTAACGGGACTGCAGTATTGCAGCGGACAGATCGGACACTGTTGACACTTTTTTGGGACCAATGACATTTATAAAGCAATCAGAGCTAAAAATAGCCACTGATACTGTATAAATGTCATTGACAGGGAAGGGGTTAAACTGTAGGGGGCGATCAAATGGTTAACTGTGTTCCATCACTGTGTTCTAACTATGTGGGGGTTAGGCTGGCTGGGGCATGACAGATCTAACTGTTCCCGATTACAGGGATCAGTAGATCTGTGTCATGTCCCCTGACAGAAGAGGGATCCACCGTGTTTACATCGGTGGACCCCCGTTCTGCCTATGTGGAAGGCGTTCGCGGGTCGCCAGCGAACATCGGGTCCACCGCAAATCATGCATGCGTGGCCGACGTACAATGACGGCAGTTTGCGCAGCCAAGCCAGCCTGCGGCAGTACAACTGCGGAGGCTGACCGGCAACTGGTTAAAGTGATTGTAAAGTCTAGTGTGAATATTAAAAAAAATGGATGGATTATCCTTGTAGGTAATATCTATATGGTGTATCTTGTGATAGGTGGCTGCACACAACCTAATTGTGTCCCTGCAATGTTAATCAGTAATTAATCATGTTAATAGTGTGCATTATTCATGATAACAAATTAACATATATAATCAACGTGACTGGAATATTCCTCAATGTCCTTGGATATAGTGATGATAAAAATACAAATAAAAAGTGGATCACGTATCAATGCCAAAATCCTAATACAGTTAAAAATGCGTAATCAACGTGGCTGAAATATTCCTCAATATACTTACATCATATCTTATAATATTATATATTCAAGAACTTTGAGGAACATTCCAGTCACGTTGATTATATATGTTAATTTGTTATCATGAATAATGCACACTATTAAGGGTATAGGTGCAACAACATACACTTTTATATACTGATTGTAAAGTCTATTTTTTTCCTACTAAAATAACAAACATGTTATACTTACCTGCCCTGTGTATTGGTTTTGCACAGAGCAGCCCAGATCCTCCTCTTCTCGGGTCCCTGGCTGGAGCTCCTGGCATCTCCCTCCTGTTGAGTGCCCCCACAGCAAGCAGCTTGCTATGGGGGCACCCGAGCCGAGCGGCAGCTCAGTGTATCCATTCATACATGGAGCTATGGTTCGGCCTCACCCCCTCTCTCTCCTGAGTGGCTAACTGAGTTTGCTTGACAGCAGAGCCAATGGTTTTGCTTCTGTGTCTCAGCCAATCAGGAGGGAGAGGCCGGGACGGCCGAGGCACTCGTGGACATCGCTAGATAGAGACGGGGTTCAGGTAAGTATTATGGGGCTGGGGTGGGCTGCTGCACACAGAAGGCTTTTTATTTTAATGCATAATGCATTAAGATAAAAAAAACCTTCTGCCTTTACAATCACTTTAAATATTCATGTGGCAACAATATAATGGTTTCAACAAAGTAAGCATAAATTACATGCTCCCATAGTGTAGTAATATTATAAAACTAGCCAATTTATTATAAGAATCACAATTACACAGTAAAACAGAAAAAAAGCCATAGAAACCATGCATTTGCTAAATACCAGACTTCCTACTACGTCGCTTCTGCCCGCGCACCAACGCAAATTGGTTTAGCAGCAGCTGTCTAGGACATACAACACTGTCTGTAGCACTTTTGTAAGGATTTTTTGTTTGTTCACTTTATTAGCTAGTAGCGCATACGTTTACATCACTCTTTTCTTTTCATTGGCTACCATATACAGCTTTTCTGAATTCTAAGTGCTCCAATTGTAATAAATCTCCCCCTAAGTGTACCATAATTCAATGCAAATATTCTGAAAAATCTAAAATTTATGATAAACCAAAAAAAATCATGAGATTTGCCTGATTTTCAAATCAATTTTCCCATCTCCAGCTATTAAAGTGCATTTTACCATGTGAAAATACCAACTGCAGTACACACATTTTGGACATTTTATAATATGCAGTTCTAGCAATACATGTATAAGGTGAGTTGCCTTATCCAGCTTTTACTAAATTGATTCTGAATATCTATATAATGCTAAACGAATAATAACAATTAGAAGACTGAATTTGTATGAATTTTCATCTGTCTCAAAATGAAAAGTGTAGAAATTCCCTAGGACACCACATTTATTATCTCCTGAGCTAAGATTTCCCTCCAGATTCACTTTAGTGAGCGTTCCTGTGAATTTTGTATTCACAGCACCATCATGTGGCCAAAACCATAAACAATTTCCCTGATAAATCCTAGGCTTTTTTAGATTAGGTGCTTTTTTGGATTATTACCTCCTCACCGCCTTTCAATCGTCTCTAAAAAGTAAAGCAAATGCGAATCAGAGGTGCAGCAATGTTGCTGCACATCTAAGATCTCATTCACACAGGTTACCTATCTGTACACTAGTGCAAAGAGCCGTCTTTACCTGCATGGAATGCACCAATGTCCATGAATCCTTACACAGGTAGCCCCATTCATTTATATTGGGGTGCAGAGGCTGCATGAACACAGCCACTGGTCCCAATTAGACAGTCTTGCAGATACAGGTGCATGCCCCGAATGCACACAGTGTATGTTTGGGAAACACACCCCTGCGACTTTCATATTGGGACAAGAGGCTGTGTCCATGTAGCTGCTGTGTCCTAACAGACCTGAATGGGACTGCTTGCATGTGAATGCATGAAAACCTGTGCATCCCATGCTAACAAAGATAGACCTTTGCACGGGTGTATGGATAGGTATACCTGTGTAAATGAGGCCTAAACCTGGTGTGTTGCTAGGTTTTTAAAGAGGTGGGGACTTAGTTTGTTCATTGTATGCAGTATATATGTCCTAGATGTAGCTCCCTCCTAGTTTGGGTACTAGTGAGTGTATATAGTTTTTGGCTTTCTCTGCTTAACAGGAGAGCTGACAGGTAAATGTATACGCTATCTTCTTATCAGAGAGCCTGGATTTAAGGAAGGACTGCTCAGTGTGCTCTGGTGCTGATTCATGTGGTCTGAAGAGCTTTACCCTGTCCAGTAGTATGGGTCCCTATTGGACAGACAGAGAAAGCCTTAGCCAGTGACAGCAGGTGTATTTGTGGGTGGTTCTGACCAACTAGCAGGGGAGTGGGGTCCCACTGCATCTTGGGTGAACACCTTCATATAAAAAGGAGCACATGGGCTCAAGGTTAGGAGTTCCAGCCCACCCAAGCCTGAGGGGTGGAGGTGTGTGTTTAGCTCCTGGCTGCTTGGCTCGAGGACCTATCCAGGAGGCTGCCGGCTGCTAGGCCTAGTTGAGGCCTATCCGAATGCTGAAGCTGCAACCCAGAGTTCTTTGAAAGCTGACAGAGGGAGGATGTCCTTGGATTCAGTCTGTTACTGCAGTGGCAAAGTGTAGCATGGAAGTTGGCAGAGAGAAGGCTACCGACTGTCCTGGGACATGGTGTGAGAGGATCCTTGAGACTGTGTTGTTAGAATTCCCCCTGTCCTCATATCAGTTTAATTGGGTGTGCCAGCTAGAAAGGAGACACTGATGAGTGTCTTCTGTCCTTACTGCCTAATAAGGGACCTATTCTGCTAAAGTCATCCTGCCATAAAGTGCCTTTGGTAGTCTGCTATACTGAGTTAGAAAGGAGACACTGGCTAGTGTCTTGAAGAAACAGAGTCTGGCATGTTCTTTGTTGCTTAAAGATGGACTTGTTTCACTGAGGTCAGTCTGCTGTGTAATGTCACTGACCGCCTGCTACACAGAGCTAAGGAGAATTTATCCTCAGTTAGAGCCAGTTAACTTGGAGTATCCCATAACTATCCTTCTCCTATCCAAGTTCAACAATAAAGCATTGAAAATTCATCCCCTAAACTGGTCATTGGAAACAAGCAGGATTGTGTGTACACCTGGCTGTGTGAAAATGCCATAGTGACTGGCTGTGGGATAATCAGAGGGAGGCCCGGGAACAAATATAAATTTCATTAGCAGCTGCTTTGGGGGTACCGCTACATATATATGAATTATAGACCACACTTTACAGAGGAGCTTTGGTATAACAGTGTGACTTTGACATGTAAGTAGGTTGCCTACAGATATGCTAATTTTAGTTAGTGGCTGGCCCAAGCTGGGGGGGAGACAGTTAACGTGTGTTCTGTGGTTCCTGGGCTTTTTGGATCCAGTTCACCCAACGGTGGTAAAAATATGGGGGAAGGCTGGATTTGGGGCTTCTTGGTACAGCCGCACTAGCAGGACATGCTGTGACTTCTGTGGAGGAGGACTGCTGCCCCTTGCGGTCCTTCGGAGGCACCAAGAATCCGGAGATCAGCCAACTCTTGCAAGAATGCCAACTATGGACTACTACCTTGTAGAGGTATGCTTGGGCAGCCAGCTAGGGATAATTAGGGATATTCTGAAGTAGTGATGCACCAAAATTTTGGCCACCGAAAATTATCGGCCGAAAATGGTGTTTTTGTTATACAGCCGAAAGAAAAAATACAGATACTGAAAGGGGGTGGGGTCCGCCTTGGGTGCCGCCCATTGTGGGGGTGTCATCCTGGCCACTTCAGTCCTCCCCTCCCTCCTCCTCCTCTCCCTGCTCCCTCTCACAGAGCAGCGATCTCCGAGTGTCACTGAGCTGAATTGCCCAGGCTGCAGTAACAATGTCACACCTCCTGTGATAGACGGCACACTAATCCAATAGCGGGCCAATGTTACTGCAGCCCGAGGCAATTCAAATCCAGCTCCGTGACACATGGAGGTCGCCGATCTGATCCAGGCTGCATCTGACAGGCACTGGTGAGGCTGCTGGGCACCGGTAGGCTGCATATGATGCACACTGGTGAGGCTGCTGGGCACAGGTAGGCTGCATCTGATGGGCACTGGTAAAGCTGCTGGGCACAGGTAGGCTGCATATGACGGGTACTGGTAAGGCTACTGGGCACAGGCAGGCTGCATCTGATAGGCACTGGTGAGGCTGCTGGGCACAGGCAGGCTGTATATGACAGGCACTGGTGAGGCTGCTGGGCACAGGCAGGCTGTATATGACGGGCATGGGTAGGCTGCATATGACAGGCACTGGTGAGGCTGCTGGACACAGGTAGGCTGCATATGAAGGGCACTGGTGAGGCTGCTGGGCACAGGTAGGCTACATATGATAGGCACTGGTGAGGCTACTGGGCACTGGCAGGCTGCATATGACAGGCACTGGTGCCGCCCATTGTGGGGGTGTCATCCTGGCCACCCCAGTCCTCCCCTCCCTCCTCCTTCTCTCCCTCCTCCCTCTCACAGAGCAGCGATCTCTGTGTGTCACTGAGCTGAATTGCCCAGGCCACAGTAACAATGTCCCGCCTCCTGTGATAGACGGCACACTAGTTAAATGTCAGGCCATTGTTACTGCAGCCCGAGGCAATTCAAACCCAGCTCCGTGACACATGGAGATCGCCGATCTGATCCAGGCTGCATCTAACAGGCACTGGTGAGGCTGCTGGGCACAGGTAGGCTGCATCTGATGGGCACTGGTAAGGCTACTGGGCACTGGCAGGCTGCATATGACAGGCACTGGTGAGGCTTCTGGGCACTGGCAGGCTGCATATGATGCGCACTGGTGAGGCTGCTGGGCACAGGTGGACTGCATCTGATGGGCACTGGTGAGGCTGCTGGGCACATGTAGGCTGCATATGACGGGTACTGGTAAGGCTACTGGGCACAGGCAGGCTGCAATTGATGGGCACTGGTGAGGCTGCTGGGCACAGGCAAGCTGTATATGACGGGCACTGGTGAGGCTGCTGGGCACAGGCACGCTGTATATGACGAGCACTGGTGAGGCTGCTTGGCACAAGTAGGGTGCATATGAAGGGCACTGGTGAGGCTGATGGACACAGGCAGGCTGCATCTGATGGACACTGGTGAGCCTGCTGGGCACTGGCAGGCTGCATATGCTGGGCACTGGGGTGAGGCTGCTGGGCACAGGTCGGGTGCATCTGATGGGCACTAGTGAGGCTGCTGGGCACAGGTAGGCTGCATATGGCAGGTACTGGTAAGGCTACTGGGCACAGGCAGGCTGCATCTGATGGGCACTGGTGAGGCTGCTGGGCACAGGCAGGCTGTATATGATGGGCACTGGTGAGGCTGCTGGGCACGGGTAGGCTGCATATGATGGGCACTGGTGAGGCTGCTGGACACAGGTAAGCTGCATATGAAGGGCACTGGTGAGGCTGCTAGGCACAGGTAGGCTGCATATGATGGGCACTGGTGAGGCTGCTGGGCACAGATAGGCTGCATATGAAGGACACTGGTGAGGCTGCTGGACACAGGCAGGCTGCATCTGATGGGCACTGGTGAGGGTGCTGGGCACTGGCAGTGTCACGTACCTGGTGGTTGAGTCTGACTTATGCGGGGGCAACCTCTCTTACGGCCCTGGTTCATGAACCCCTGATAGTGGAGACAGGGAGTTCAGGAGCGCAGGGGGGCACGAGGGCTGGACTTGGTCACAGGTGGTAGGTGCAGGTCCACAGGAGCTCGTGCAGGAGAAGAGTGGTGATTCAGGCCGGGTCGACAACAGGCTGACAATGTGGTACAGATGGAGCAGGCAGGCGGGTAGTCGGGTACAAGCAGGGTCGACAACGTGCGCACAGGTGAGGTAAAAGGATCAGGCAGGAGAGTGGTCGTAAACAAGCAGAGGTCAGGGCAGGCAGATAACAGCAAAGTCCAGATAGGTAGCCGGGGTCACATGTGCAGGAAGTCTCACTAGAATAAACGCTGGGGGTCAATGGAACGGAAATGCTATAGAACGGACAGCACAAGCTGCTGGGTGCAGGAAGTTCAAATAGGGCCGTCTGGCGCCGGATCCACGCATGGCGCCGGATCCACGCATGGCGCGCAGATCCATCCTCAAGGGGCAGCATATTAATGGCAGGTTCCTTACAGGCAGGCTGCATATGATGGGCACTGGTGAGGCTGCTGAGCACAGGTAGGCTCATATGATTGGCCGAAAATGGTGTTTTTGTCATACAGTCGAAAGAAAAAATACAGATACTGAAAGGGGGTGGTGTCCGCCTTGGGTGCCACCCATTGTAGGGTGTCATTCTGGCCGCCCCAGTCCTCCCCTCCCTCCTCCTCCTCTCCCTCCTCCCTCTCACAGAGCAGCGATCTCCAAGTGTCACTGAGCTGAATTGCCCAGGCCGCAGTAACAATGCCACACCTCCTGTGATAGACGGCACACTAATCCAATGGCGGGCCATTGTTACTGCAGCCCGAGGCAAGTCAAATCCAGCTCCGTGACACATGGAGATTGCCAATCTGATCCAGGCTGCATCTGACAGGCACTGGTAAGGCTGCTGGACACTGGTAGGCTGCATCTGATGGGCACTGGTGAGGCTGCTGGGCATAGGTAGGCTGCTTATGACAGCACTGGTGAGGCTGCTGGGCACAGGTAGACTGCATATAATGGGCTTTGGTGAGGCTGCTGGGCACTGGCAGGCTGCATTTGACTGGCACTGATTAGGCTGATGGGCACAGGTAGGCTGCATATGATGGGCACTGGTGAGGCTGCTGGGCACTGGCAGGCTGAATCTGATGGGCACTGGTGTGGCTGCTGGGTACAGGTAGGCTGCATCTGATGGGCACTGGTGAGGCTGCTGGGCACAGGTAGGCTGCATATGATGGGCACTGGTGAGACTGCTAGACGCTGACAGGCTGCATCTGATGGACACTGGTGAGGCTGCATCTGACTGGTAGGCTGCATCTGACAGGCACTGGTGAAGCTGCATTTGATGGACACTGGTGAGGCTACATTGATCTCTTGTATCATGTCTGCAGTCTCTGACATCTCCGATATCATGCCTGCAGTCTCTGACCATCTCCTGTATCATGTCTGCAGTTTATGACCATCTCCAGTATCATGTCTGCAGTCTCTGACCATTTCCTGTATCATGTCTGCTCGAGGTGCACCGAATGGAAATTTTGCTAATACTATTAGCAGTGCATACTTGTCAACAGTCGTGGATTTCCCAGAACATTCCCGTGAGTTAGTCCTTTGTCCCGGTCTTACCGATTCCCAGGAAATGTCCCGAGAAATCTGCGTTTTCCCGATTCCCCGTCGCCGCCACTAGAGGTTCACGACAGGCTGGTTCTGTCTCCGTCAGCCATTTTACAGAAGACCAGCTTGTGAGGAAGAACCAAGAGGCGGAGCACAGGTGGCAATGAAAGCGGCGCCTCCCAGGCTCTGCTTCTTGGTTTTCCCTTCTGCCTCCAGTGCTGGTCTTTTGTAAATGGTGCGAAGGCCATTTATTTCAGGCAGTGGCATCACTACCTGGGTGAAGAGGGGTAACTGGGGGACACCTGATGTAAGGAGGGACTCCGCTCTGGGGACACCTGATGCAAGGAGGGACTCCGCTCTGGGGACACATGATAGAAGGAGGGACTCCGCTCTGGGGACACCTGATGCAAGGAGATAAACCGCTCTGGGTAAACCTGATGCAAGGAGGGACTCCGCTCTGGGGACACCTGATGCAAGGAGGGACCCCGCTCTGGGGACACCTGATGTAAGGAGGGACTCTGCTCTGGGGAAACCTGATGTAAGGAGGGACTCCGCTCTGGGGACACCTGATGTAAGGAGGGACTCCGCTCTGGGGACACCTGATGTAAGGATGGACTCCACTCTGGGGACAACTGATGTAAAGAGGGACTCAAATGGGGACACCTGATATAAGGAGGGACTCCGCTCTGGGGACACCTGATATAAGGAGGGACTCTGCTGGGGACACCTGATGGTATTTGGTGGCTGGCGACGTGGCAAGTGACACACTCAGGGCTCCCATTGATTCTGAATTATGGTGAGTTGAACTATTTCATTTTATACTACAATGTAATAATTGAAATCAGGCGCTTCAATCATCCTGACACCATAACAACCATGGTGTCTACATGATTGAAGCGCTAACACCAGGTGTTTGGAGTATCTTTATCTGCTGATTGTTAAACTTTCTGGAATACACATGTAGTGCCCTCTACCATAGGTAGGTGCTTAGTAGTACATTTTTGTTTAGAGGAGGTAAATTTAGTCAGGCCTGACTGAGAGTCAGGCTGGATTGTTTTGATTCTGGGCAGGGGAGTGGCCCAGGGAGAACTGGAGACTGCAGGAAACCACACCCCTTGGTTACCCCTCACCTCTTCTTCAGAAAGTTCTGGAAAAGGGGATGGGAAAGGAGGTGAGGCTTTCTGATGCATGTTAAGGAGCCATGGCCAATCCCCAACCTGGATTGGCAGGGGGCAGGCCTCCTTAAATACTGTGGTCTGGGGAGAGGAGAAGTTTGGGTGGAAGTAATGTAGATGTAGTGTGGAGGCTGTTAAGGCCTGAGGGAGCCCCTAGTCTGGGGGGCGTAGACCTTGACCTGGGAGAGCTTGGGTGCAGCCATGAGGAGCCAGAGACCGGAGGAGAGGCACAAGGGTGAGCGAAAGAGGACAACAGGAGTCAGAACACTGCAGAGAGATCTCCAGGAGGAAATACAAATAACAGTGAGTGACACAGCCCAAGACAGTCAGAAAAAGGTGCAGGAGGAGATTGGGGTCTGGTGTCATGGACAGTGTGCGGATGTGCTGGGAGTTGTAGTCCATCGCTGGCTAGCTAGCACCAACTAAATTACTTTGCTGCACAAGGGGAACCTCAAACCCTATACCTACAAAGGATGGTCTGGAGGCCTGATAAATCTACATCAGGTCTCACATGTGCTAGCTAGGCCTTGCAAGTTTGGAGGCTGGTAAATTTCCTTCCAGACATCACCAGTGGAAGTAAGAAGTGTGCAGAAGAAAGAAACTAGGAGTTTGCATTGAAGTAAGAAGAGTGCTGGAGTGAAGTGGAGGAGTTGTATATACTGGGTAATGTATATACTGGTCCCATTGTACAGAACTGTTTGACCATTGGGCGTCCCATAACTACCCCAATCCATTTCCAAGTTCAATTCCCAAATAAAAACAGCAAAAACATAGAGCAAGCCTGTTTTCTGACTCCGGAAGCCAGAAGTGTGATTAAGGGCAGTTGTGAGCAGGTGAACCACATCAACCAGCCACCCCTAAGGGAGCAATTGGCTACACACATATTTCTATTGTGGTGTAGGATCTGGGCCTGCTGTCCCTCTTTCTTTCCTTCCTTCTCTCTCCTTCCCTCCCTATTTCTTTCTTTCTTTCTCCCTACATCCCTCATTCATCTCAGACTCTGACCACACCCCCATTGAGTCATGCCCCTTTAAGCCACACCCACGGTTATGTTCAAGCCATGCCCATGCTATGACAGGCCTACAAACGAATGTCCCATCCCTAATTATAATAAGACCCCCAACTACAGACAAAAAAGTGTCCCTATACATTTTTTGACAATGTTGGGAACTATGGCAGTGTGTTTAAGTTTAAGTAAGAGACTGCAGACATGATACAAAGAGATGGCTAGAGACTGAGGACATGATACAAGAGATGGTTAGAGACTGAGGACATGATACAAGAGATGGTCAGAGACTGTGGACATGATAAAAGAGATGGTTTGAGACTGAGGACATGATACAAGAGAGGGTTAGAGACTGAGGACATGATTAGAGTTGAGCGAACCTGGACTGTAAAGTTCGGGTCCGTACCGAACTTTGGGGTGTCCGGGATCTGGACCCAAACCCGGACATTTCAAAAAAAGTCTGGGTTCAAGTTTGGGGTTCTGGTATTTGATTCCACGTGTTGAATAGCTGCCAAGGGCAGCCAATCAACAAGTGTTTCACTGGTTTGCACTTAGAAGCCATCATGGCCATGCCTACCAATGGCATGGCTGTGATTGGCCAGTGCATCATGTGACACAGCCTCTATATGGGGCTGGAGTCACCGTGCTGCATGTCATATGCTCTCAGGATAGTTTAGGGAGAGGATGCTGCTGGCTCTGTGAGGGACAGATGCAGATATTATTGAACATCTCATCCTGCATTACTGAACGATCTGATTGTGGACTAGGTAGAGATACTAGTACTGCTGCTTTGAGGGACAGATTGCATACCTCATCCTGCTGCACAGAACGATCTGACTGGACTAGGTAGAGTCTGTTGCTTTAAGGGAAAGATTATTGTTCTAAAATCATCTCCAAGTTCTATAGGGAAAGGTTCCAGCTGTTGCTTTAAGGGAAAGATTATTGTTCTAAAATCATCTCCAAGTTCTATAGGGAAAGGTTCCAGCTATTGCTTAGAGGGACAGATTATTGCTCTAAAATCATCTCCAAGTTCTATAGGGAAAGTTTCATCCAGCCGCATGGAGAGCCATATTATTGTTCTAAAATCATCTCCAAGTTCTATTGTTTTTAGAACAATAATATGGCTCTCTATGCGGCTGGATGAAACTTTCCCTATAGAACTTGGAGATGATTTTAGAACAATAAAAATGGCTCTCTATGCGGCTAGAAGAAACTTTCCTTATAGAACTTGGAGATGATTTTAGAACAATAATATGGCTCTCTATGCGGCTGGAAGAAACTTTCCCTATAGAACTTGGAGTTGATTTTAAATCATCATTTATTGCACAAAAATAAAAAGAAACAGTGTTGGCTACCTCCTCCTCCATTGTCACTTTCACCGCCTCCTCAACCTTCCTTCAACTCCACATCCACCTCCATTTTTAATTTTTTTATGTGATTATAGATTTAAAATTATTTTAAGTTATTTCCCTATCCCCATTTCTTTGTAGGGCACTTGTCCGACTCTTACCCCCATTTTCCTTCCTTTTGCAGACCTCTAGGACTTGCCAGGACTTTGTTACAGCCATTTTTGTGCTTAAAAGTTTGGGTCCCCATTGATTTCAATGGGGTTCGGGATCCGGGACAAAGTTCGGGTCAAGTCAGGTCCCGAACCCGGACTTTTTCCGGAAGTTCAGCCGAACTTGCAGAACCCGAAATTCCAGAGGTTCGATCAACTCTAGACATGATACAAGCGATGGTTAGAGACTGCAGACTGCATTTTTCTTGACATTTCTTGCACTAAAGGTGCCAATAATGGCTAACAATAAAGTCATATTAATTTAAATTGATGATATTATTTAAAAAGTCAAATATAATACAATTATATATAAAACTGTAATTTTGGGTTTTGGTTTTCGACAAAGTGCATCCTGCATTTTTGGTCTTGGCTCCAAAATTTCCATTCGGTGCACCCCTATTCTGAAGCTCATGTTAAGTCAAGCCTTATTGTCATTGTACTACATGCGAGGACATATGGTAGAGCAAAATGTCCTATGTCGCAGGACCACGGTGCTAGATACTAATTAAACATAATTATAAATATACAAGAACAGAACACAGCGAAGTACTTAAAATATAAAATTATAAACCTATACACATCTGGGAACTATGTATCTGTACATATACTGTGAGTAAATGGCTATATATAGGAATTACATAATTACTGTTCATGAGATTGTGCAAGAGGAATATTTCAGGGCAGTCAGTACGAAGTGCAAGATGATTTGTAGTGTACTGTCCAAGGACTATATATTTCTAAGAGTCTTTGTAGCAGCAAGTGTTTGTAAAAGTGTCTAGTGCATATTCAAGAATAAAAAAGAGGGGAAGTGAGATATTCCTGGTCACGATATATAGGCTGTAAAAGAGGTTTCAAAGGGGATTGGAGATGAGGGCTCTCACAGCCTGGGGGGAAAAATAGTTGAACAGTCTGACAAAGTGGGTTTTGATACTCCGGTACCTTCTACCTGATGGCAAGAGCTGGAAGAGGCTGTGGGAGGGATGGGTAGGATTCTTCTGGTAGCTTTGCTAGAGCATCTATGTATGGAAAATGTCCAAGATGGAGGGGAGAGGGACACCAATAATCTTTTTCAACTGTCTTCACTAGCCGCTGCAGGGTCTTACGGTCAGCAGAACTGCAGTTCCCATACCAGACAATGATGGAGCTGGTCAGCAAGCTCTCAATGGTTTCCCTATAGAATGTAGTATGGATGGGTGGAGGGAAACTGGCTCTTATAAGATGGTGGAGAAAATATAAGCACTGTTGTGAGTGACATGACGTTGGTTGTCCAGGTAAGATCCTCTGAGATGTGCACTCCCAGGAATTTAGTACTGCTGACTTTCTCCACAATCAAGCTAATGTTCATCTTGGATTGTAATGTTGAAATTCTTCTAAATAAAGTTGCATCTATTGTTTTAAGCCTGGTCTGAAGTTATTTAAAGGGGGTACATTCAAAGAACTTGGGTCATTCAGGCAGATGTGGGGTATGAAGTTTAGCTATTTTAAAGGTCTACCCAGCAAAACAAGCAAGTGAAGAAATGTAGTTGCTATGGGTGACCAAGCACTAGAGCAAGGTACATTGTAGCCAGTCGGGAAGCATGGTACCAGGTATAGGTGATGGGTCCTCCAGTAGTGAGGAGGCCAATGATCTGGTTCCCTCCCTAGTAGTCGGTTTCCAGTAGCAAACGAAACCGAACCTGCGTTACGGAGATCTATAACCTGGTCACAGGTACAGGAAGGAAGGAGTCAAGTGCACGCATGAGGTTCATGCTACGTGCACAGTGGGACCTCATTCTGTTACTGGGAGTGAGGTAACCAAGGTATGCTGGACAGGTGAAGAGGGCTTAGGCTCAGCTATGTCCCTCCTAAATGCAATATACATAAGAGAAATGTGTAGTGACACAGGACAGTACAGAGGTACTATGTTCTTTTATTACTGAACACGGTAAAGAAACTCATCACTAAGTCAGGGAACTGCTTTAATGTTTAATTCTCACATGGCTGTAGTCCCCGCCTGGTCCTGGGCATTGATGAGCATGTTCACGGCGAAAGGTACCCCCACATGCAGGTTGAATGGTACCGCCCACAAACAGGTATTTGCAAACGTATGCAAAAAAACCTCTCAACATGAGTAGTTGAGACAGTTTAGTATTTTGCTTGCTGTCTAGCTTTAAAGTGTACCTGACATGCCCAGGGAAGATAAGTTCCTCTGCTTTCCTCCCTCAACAGCTCAGAAAGGCCACAAATGTTGCGCCCAAGGTAGTTGGAAAGGTAATCTGCAGCCAGATGAGAGACCATTAACGGAACCAGTGTGGGCAGTCTGGCAGGAGCCCACATACATTAGCTTCTCCTTAATTGTTACCAGAATAATCCAATGCATTGCGGGGGGAAAAAGGAGATGACTGCATTGTGCTGAACATTGGGTGTGGCTTAAATGGGCATGGTTAAACAAAGTCTACTCCCACCTTCAGTATGCAATGTAAAGAGTCCAAAGAGTCCAAAGTCAATGTAACCACAAAATACACCTTAATTATCTTGCTGGGAGTAACAATCTTTAACACATACTGTAAATCTCAAAAAGCATTTAAAAAACAGAATAAAGACAGAGAGCTAACATTTTGTCTGGATCTAAAATAGTTGATAACTCCTCCCCCTCCCTTTATCCTCTGGGATATACTCCTTCCCACTTCTCCTTATTTCCTTTCCCCCTCTTTTTCTTTGTTTTCCTTTTTTTCTTTCTTCATGATTATCCTTTAAATGTGTACTTTATATGGTTTGTATAGCTATAGTAGCCTTTTACAGTTTACAAATTTACTATCCAAAACTACTTGTTTAATTAGCGTACTCCCCCTGACCGGGGACCAAATATGATGTTGTATATTCACTGTCATTATTTTTCCTGCTATAACTCTTAACCAGAGTTGTACTCCTTGTTCGCTGTTTCATTCTTTTGTACAATAAAAACTATATTTGACTCTAAAATGGTTGCTAACTACACAGCAATGATCACTTGTTAGGAAAATAAAAAGTTTGGGGGGGCGTGGCTTGCGGAGCAAGGTGGCGGACGTCTCAAGGAGAAGCTCCGAGCGAGGGAGAAAGAATCTCAGCTAATCCTCCGATCTAGGGACCGGGTGAGATCAAACTACACCATATTGTGCCTCAATACATCTCCACAAACACAACCGTCCCTTTATCTAAGGCCCAAGACCCAGGGAATCTTAAATATCAGGGCGGCCTTCAGCGCAGCAGGCCCAAGCCAGACCCCGGGCTAAATTTGGGAAGCTCCCGCACGGGAACAACCGCGCTACGGATCGGACGATCCAAGAAGGGACAAAAAAGAAATAAACACCCATAAAATACATCCAAATCCCCCGTACATGGGATGAGCAGGACCGGGTGACACACTACTACGAGACCACACGCGGCCTTTCTATATCCCCCGAACCGGGAACAAGGACCGGGTGAACAATAACCCCACCAAACTGCCACAAAACTTTTTTAAGGCACCTATACCAGGACATCCGTGGTCCATAGCCGCGGACCCCATACGGTAGAGGCTTCTCGGCAATCACACCTAAACGCGGACTAAAGCACAAAAGGCCCAAACTAATCCCCGGACTAAATTAATACCTACAAGTGCACCTGCTCGGACAGTTACGGTGCACAGCCTTACTGTAGACATCACTCTGTCTCACATTTCCCGCGTCCCTCTCACCCTCCAGGGGAGATGTATGATAAAGCTCATCTACATCTCCAGACATCATAAAACATTATAATACAGCAAGGATCAGCGGCCATCTTGGGACTCCCATCTTCTCAATAACTGATATATAACAAGATGGCACATCACTAAGAGATACATAAAAGGCACTTCACAGTCTAAATTCTACAATATGGGCAAACCACAGAAATCCAATTCACAATCAGGATCACAGACCAGATATCAACGTATGACTTCAGGTTCTTCCTGTCCTGACATTGCTGACATTTTCAAAAACCAAACGCAGAAAAATAGGAAAATCTCTGAATCAAAAACTCTTCCAGCTCAGGACTACACAGACGAAGAAGATTTTGACAATGAGTCATTGGCGACCTCAGAAAGGTCACACAGAGACACAATGAACCTCGACCAACCCCTAACATACAGGGACATGACTGAAATCGCCACTGATATTAAAAAATCCTTCTCCTCAGCAATAACAGAACTCAAAGCAGACCTATTTATGCTAACTGAACAACTAGCCACAAACGAAAAAAATGGTAAACAAAGAGATAAAGCCATCAAAAAGCTGGAACTAGTCACCACAAGCCACTCACAGCACTTGATCACCATAAATAGGCAAATGGAAGATTTGGACAACAGAGGGAGACGAAAGAATATCCGGGTCCGGGGAATCCCAGAAAATATAAATACAGATGAGATTAAACCTGTCTTAACCTCCATTTTTAATAACCTATTAGAAAGACCCATTGACTCTACCATTGAGTTTGAAAGAGCCCACAGATCCCTTAGACCCAAAGGATCAGACTCCTCACCACCAAGAGATGTAATCTGTTGTCTAGATAGCTTCCCTT
>BLSH010468094.1:1438753-1461996 GCA_018402905.1 Glandirana rugosa | reverse complement strand
TGACCAGTTACCAGTATTTACACACACAACCCTAAACCAAAATTAATCCAACAATTTAACTACATACACAGACTACAAAACTTATTTAGGGTTCACAAGGTTCAAAAAACTATAACACACCACAAGAGAAAAAACTACCGTTAATAAAGAAGGTAAAGAAAATAAAGCAGATAAAAAAAATTGGTTAGAAATTACCTACCCCAAAAGCAACAGAAGGTAAAATCCCCATATTCCCAGGACCGACGTAATTCGTACACAGACCAATTACTGACAAACATCCTAGATATACTATACAATAACTACAAATTTTCTGTCCTTCCTCGTAGATCAAATAAAAACCACAAACTCCATTAAAGATTGGTTAAAAAAAATAGACGAAATAAAAGAAATGGAAGAAATAATTGCCATCAAAAAAGAGAACACCACACAATATCAAAAAACTTGGAACACTTGGGATTTATTCAAAACATCAGACACATACATCAATTTAACAACCTAATTAAAACCAAATCCCAACACACACATTTATGACCATTGACCAGTAGGACCAATATACAACTATACAGACATCCACAATTACCCCACACCTAAAACCAAACCTCCTAACACAACATCACATCATAACATAATATAATTTAAACTCAGAAGATTATATCACCATATATACCACATTTCTATACATATAAATATATTATTAATATATAAACAAAATATCAATGTCAAGAGACTTTTCCAAAACTTCTATAAGGTCAGACCTTAATGACTTACTCCGATACTTCATCAATACAAAAACCGATATCCAATATTATCTGTTATTTTATATATCTTGTTAACCAAACTATGTGTACAATTTACTGTATACCCTGTTTGTTTTTCTTGCATGCAATATGCTTTGTAAAAAACGATGCAATGTATGTTATTTTCATTCTAATAAAATTAATTGAAACAAAAAAAAAAAAAAAAAGTTTGGTCAGGACTATGTAATGCATGGCATTCAGTTCCTAGTTCTCATGTCTCTGAGCATTGCTGTGACCCCAGTGCCCCCAGTGACTCTATTATTCCCTCACTCCTATGTTCCTGTGTCACCAGCACCCTCATGCTGCAAGAGACCTTCACCCCTGGGTTCCTGTGATCCTAGTATCTCAATGCCCCTATCAACAACTGCATACTCCTGTGACCCTGCTGCCCATAGTAGCCCCTGCACTCAGTGCCACCAGTGACCCCTGTATCCATTGGTGTATTCAAGTATAGCATTCCTGAGTCCCAGTGTCTGCAATTCCTGTGTTCCCGTCTTTTTATTTATCAAGCTTGGCCCTGCATATGATCACACTTCTCCGCTGCCTGCCCTGACATTTGTCCTGTCCCCATTACAAGATTGCTTATCAGGTTTGTACTTCATTCTGGTACTTCTGGTTAACTATTGTCCTGTTGTCTGTACAAGTGTGTCCAAGGGCCGCAACCTGGGAACCATCCCTTAACAAAAACCATCTCTCTACCGGTCATACAGATGACCCATAAGGTTCACCATCTTAGCTCATAACAGGGATTTAAGTCTACTTGAAGTACCACAAAGCATAGAGTGTAACTGTCAGAAGTATGTATCAGACGGACCCTTACATTACTGGTCGGTGGAAAGAAAAATTGCCTTGTGTCAGTGTGTATGTGAGGAAGGAGAATTCCTGTTGTTAGTGGTAAATGGAGTCAACAATCCCAGGGAAGATAAAAATGCTCCGTCGTCTTTGGAAAAAAAATAACTGCCCAATGTTTTTGGTTAGCATAAGGGAAAAATACCCATCAGCAGCAGTTAGCAGGAGAGAAAATATCTGATGTTGGTGTTCAGTGTGAGGAAAGAAATGCTGTCAGTGGGAGTCTGGAGGGAAAAACTGGAGGTCAGTGGAAGTGAAAGCATACTGTGGTGGTCAATGGGGGTTATGGGAACAGTCTAGGTCAGTGCAGGTCAGATTGGAACGGTGGTGACTGATGGGGTACATAGGTGGTCATTAGGGGTCATGAGGGTACATTGGTGGTCAATGGAGGCTAGAAAGATACATTTGTTGTCACTGATGGCATAGGCGGTACAATGGTGGTCAGTGAAGGTTGATGGTGTAAACTGGTAGTCACTGGAGGACAGAGGGGTACTTAGATGGTTAGTGAGGGTTGATGGGGTACATTTGTATTCAGTGGGGGCTGGAAGGGTACTTTGGTCCTTAGTGGGGGTTGATGGGGTACTATGATGATCAGTGGGAGCTGTAGGGGTAAATTGGTGCTTAGATGGCACTTACCTTGTAGAAGTCTGTGGCCCACACCACTGCTCACATCTTCCTTTCTGCTAAGACTATGCAAAGTCTGTCAGAAGAAGATTACTGTGGTCACAGTTTCTGTACAGAGCAGGTGCCAAATTTTGAAAAAGTGTTACTGCGCTTGGCTCCAGGACACAACCCATCCTTAGGATGTTGGGATTGTGTTTGCATTCCGGGACAGTCCCATTGAACTGGGGCACTTGGATTTGGGAGTAAGTGGAAACCTCTCCAAGGAGATTCTGCTGCTGCTGATGTGTCCGATCTCTGGCACCATCCCCTACAGATTCACTGATCTAGTAATGAAATAGAACTACTCTTCCAGGAGGACAACATACAGTCAGAGGGTACAATTTAACTAACATTACAGTAATCTTAAATGTGTGTGAGCTCAAATAGAATTGCATGCATTCATAAATATTGGATGTAATTGTGGAAAACAATGACTGGATAAGCTGGAAAACTTTTCATTAACTAAACAAATTGTTGCACTAGCCGCACTAAAACAATATTTGTTATTGTTTTATCCAATTATTAAGGGCTTGTTAATGCCAGGTGCATCGAGCTGCAATGATCAGCATTGATCCATGTAAGCTCAACGCAAAGATATGTAGAAAACAACTGTTCTGTGTGCTGGTGGGCATTGCATAAAACTGTATTCCATTGACGTTAATGGGAACTGAATGTAAGAAAAAGGTTCTAGTCATTTTCTGGTCTAGTAAGTAAGGAGGGATTGTCAAACAAATGGCATGGGAGGGGGGGGGGGGTTTGGCTGGGCACTGCCTCGAGGGGCATGTACCAAAGCAAAACAAATTATTATGTGGGAGCAATGGTTTTAGTAATGCTTAAAGTGAAACATTAAAGATGCAGAACTCCGTTAAATAACATGCTATAGTATGCTATATAAACTGCTCAAAACTGTTCCAAAGTTGTGGGTCAACTTCCTGTTGTTAAAGACGTCTGAAGCCGTAGCTCTATACACTCCTCTGGGACCTCCTGCAACAGACTTCTCAAATCAGAAAAGCTCTAACCCCTAGACATGTGCAGTTTGTTTCATTCCGAATTAATATTCTGACAAATTTTTCATTATTTATATATAACCGAATATCTGAATTACATTATAAACGTCTGAATTTCTGGAATTCTAATTGAAATTCAAATCAAATTTTACATCGCATTCCAGTCAAATTCGAACTATAAACATACTTCTGAAATCAAAGACTTTGTGTGTTATTAGAATACCATTTCAAAATAATGCTGTTTTTGTCAAGCCAAAGGTGATTTAAAGGGGTTCAGCTTCAAGGTTTTATTGTCAAAGCTTGATTGAACAAGCTGAGGTTAGAAGCTGATTGGCTAGCATGCACAGCTGCACCAGTTTTTGCACTCTCCAGCTTTAGTAAATCAACCCCAAAGAGTCATTGTAATCATTTGATGAAGATTTTCTTTTGTTTGTTCACTTTGCTGCATTCAAATAAAAAAAATATCTTTTTTGTTTTAAACGATTCGAAAATGTATCGATTTGAACATTTCGAATTAACAAAAATTGGTAAATTCAAAGAGAATTAGAAAAATTCTGAATATGTATTCCGAATACGAATTGAACTTATCAATAGGATTTAACTAAACAAAATAACTAGATTAACTAATCGAAACTAAACAATTTTTTTTCATCATGCACACGTCAACAGAGGGTGTTGAGTCCTTGACATCTTGTCTGCTCATGCGAGCCAATAAAGGACTCATGCCTTGCACATACTCTGAATATGTTACTTGAAATGTTTTGCCCTTTGTTTACTGCAATGTTCTTTAACCACTTCCCTCCTGCCGCATGCAGAATGACGACTGGGAAGTGGTTCAGTTATCCTGACTGGGTGTCATATGATGTCCAGCAGGATAACAAGCCGGTCGCCACTCGCTTTCTTTTTGAGTCACATGCAAATGATTAACTTTTTGAGCCAGGTGAGATTATTTATGGACAGCTGCTGTTGTATTCCCTGTTTCCGTCCTCTCCTATATATATATATCTTTATTGATGAGGCATCTTTTATATATTCTACAGAGCCTCTCAAATATAGTGTGCAAACAGTTCCTTACCAGTCTTGAGCCCTCCATGTGAAGATCACGTCCCTCCTCCAGCCCCGCTGTGCCCTATCCAATTCTATGAAGATTATCAATGGTGTCTATTGCCACTTATCTCTGCATGCCTGTTAGGATGCATTGTATCAATTGAATCCAGGGAGAAGGGTAGGTTCCTCCCATCCCTGTTTTAAACCCTATCATAAATTACTGTGAGGGTGCCTGTTCCTCATATATTTTTTGTTTGTTTGTCTTATTCAACAGACTTTTATTTTATTTGACCTTTACCTAGTTCCCACACTCGCCCAGGAGACTGCCTTTGTGGCTTTGAGGTGCCCGGTTTGTTGCTGATGGTAGTTTTTCTGGTGAGTATCCGTGCGCTTAGGATTTTTCTCTTGATGTCAATGGTGGATGGGGTAATATGAGTGTGTTTAGTGGGTTTGGCTGTGTTTGTGGAGCTCCTCACCAGTATTGTTGCGACCTGGTGGGTTGCCCGACACCCAGCAGCCCTATCACATTGTTATGTTTGTGCTATATGCAGATATGTATGTTTCTCTTTTACAATAAATCTTTCTCTGAATTATACTCCTGAAGTAGAGGGTTTCCATGAAACGTGCAGAGTTGGTGACTGGAAAGAGATGAATAATCAGTTCTTCATCATGGGTTCATACAGCTACTCATTTCCAGTTCATACCAGAGGAATTTAATTTTGTAGCGTCTCTCTCTGTTATGGGTTACTTGGTACCTTTTGTATGTTACATGTTTGTCCTTTAGGGCACACTTTTTATGAATTGTTTCAATAAATTAGTATTTTTATATAATCGTTTTGTGAATCCATATCGTACCACGAAAATCCAAAATTGCCTAATTTCCTCATGTGTTTTTGTAAATTGATGGGACGAAGGTACTTTTACAATTATTCCTAATGCAGTAGCATAATATTTTATCGATATTTAGCGTGGATAACCCACCCAGAGGCACATTAATTTTTTGGAGCTACTACTACCTGTTTTCTGTATTTATAATTGTTACTGTACTACAGACACCCTTTCTGTTTTGTGTGTATACATAGTGCTTTTATTTTAGGGAAGAAGTATTTGTTTTGTCCATATTGACGTTTGCAGGCATGGGACCATCTGGTCGGAATGGACCTTCATGGTATGGCATGGGCGGGCTTTATGTCTAGCATCCAATCTAGTTGTGAATCATGCAAAAAAGATGATGGTGATCTTCCTCTCTATCTAGGTTGAATTCAGGGTCTCCTGAAATGTAAATCACACATCCATTTTCACATAGACTCTTTTCAGAAATATATCTGGGAGGATATTAATTGTGATTGTGCCTTTTTCTTTGCATATTTGCATCTGGTGAGAGAACAAGGGTTTTCCCCGATCCTGAAAGAAGTTGGAGCCAGGAGGAAAGTGTATGTTTATTGTGGCAGCACGCCAGTCATCTGCATTGTCCCCAAGGAGGAATACTGCATTATTTACTCATTTATGAGGCGAGTAGCCTGTGACACTGGTGGAGGATAGCACGAGCACTTTATCTGGCATATTTTGCACAGTTAATGAATTGTTCTATATGGACTCACATTAATTATTTACATTTTACACTGTTGATGGACTGTTGGATCTAAAATTTTATTCAAGCAGCAGCACTTCTTTTGGTCATCCTTGCACAGTTTATGAACTTTTTTGAAACAAGCACTAACACTTTTTCTGGTCTTTTTTGCACATTTTATTAACTTGTGTACATGATTTTTGCATTGTAGATGAACCAATGTTGTTATATGTTTTTTTATGTTGGATATTTATATGAATTCACACTTTTTTCACATTGAACAGTAGCACAGCACTATTTATAGGGAAAATACAACACACCGGTCCAGTCTCAACTGGATGAAACTACCGAATCTGATTCATCACTGTCCATGTTTTCTCTTCTACAGGTGCCCAGTCATCCCCTTGGAGCTCAGGCATCACGTCCTTACAAATGCACTCAGCACGGTAGTGGGTATTCCCCCTCTGACCCTAAGCATAAAACATCCCGGGGTATCGTCTCACTCTGGGGGAACAGTCCACCAGTATCAATTTGACATCAGCTCTACAGGGCATTCTATCGAAAGTGCCCCCTAACACCAGTGGCCCTAATAGGCCACCTACACCTATGGGTGATTTTTTAGATCCAGCTATAGCATTGCAGGAGGCCAAAAAGGTTGGGCTCCCTTCAGGTCCACCTGTCCTCACCTATCATTTAAAATGCATGTGCTCTCATTGTAGAGACTCAGAAGTCAGAGTTAAGAACTACAGAAAACAGGGTGCCTTGTCGGGGTCTGTAGCTTACGCATGTATTTGCAAATGTGTGCAGACTAAACCCCTCTTCTTAATGCAAATTGTTACACTGGTCAATTTGGTTGGTCACTTACTGGTTGGTAAGTTTGAGCTTGGAAGTCTCTTTGTATTTGTTTGACATGCATCGCCCTTCCAGTGCTCCTTGCTGCAATAGACCAGTTATAGGTGGGGCAATGGCCACTAGTTTGTATTTTGATTATATTGGTCAGGCAACACATTGACATATTTGCTGCCATAGTGTTATGTGCTGGATGTTCAGTGTGCCCCTGTACCTTTAAGAAGATTTGGGCTCCCTTCAGGTCCACCTGTCCTCACCTACCCATTAAAATGCATGTGCTCTCGTGGTAGAGACTCAGAAGTCAGAGTTGAGAATTACAGAAAACAGGGTGCCTTGGTGGGGCCTGTAGCTTATGCATGGATTTGCAAATGTGTGCACACTAAACCCCTGTTCTTAACGCAAATTGTTAGACAGGTTAATTTGGTTGGTCGCTGGCTGGTTGGTAAGTTTGAGCTTGGAAATCTCTTTGTATTTGTTTGACATGCGTCGCCCCTGCCAGTGCTCCTTGCTGCAATAGACCAGTTATAGGTGGGGACAGTGGCCACTAGTTTGTATTTTGATTATATTGGTCAGGCAACGCACTGACATATTTGCTGCCATAGTGCTATGTGCTGGGTGTTCAGTGTGCCTTTGTACCTTTCAGGAGGTTTTGGCTCCCTTCAGGTCCACCTGTCCTCACTAGAGTTGAGCCAACACCTGGATGTTCGGGTTCGGTGGGTTTGGCCGAACTTCGCGAAAAAGTTCGGGTTTGGTACCGAACTTGACCCGAACTTAACCCCGAACCCCATTGAAGTCAATGGGGACCCGAACATTTCGGCACAAAAATGACTGTAAAAAAGTCCTGGAAAGTGCTAGAGGGCTGCAAAAGGAAGTAAAATGATTTTAGAACAATAATCTGTCCCTTACAGCAACAGCAGGAACTTGACCCTATAGGAGTAGGCGATGATTTTAGAACAATAATCCGTCCCTTACAGCAACAGCAGGAACCTGACGCTATAAGAGTAGGCGATGATTTTAGAACAATAATCTGTCCCTTACAGCAACAACAGGAACCTGACCCTACAGAACTAGAAGATGATTTTAGAACAATAATCTGTCCCTCTAAGCAGTAGACTCTACCTAGTCCAGTCAGATCATTCTGTAATGCAGGATGAGATGTTATTAGATCTGCAATCTGCCCCTAAAAGCAGTAGTAGTAGTAATCTCTACCTAGTCCACAATCAGATCGTTCTGTAATGCAGGATGAGATGTTATTATATCTGCAATCTGTCCCTCACAGTGCCGGCAGCATCCTCTCCCTACACTAGCCAGAGAGCATGTGACATGCAGCACTAAGTGACTCCAGCTTATAAAGAGGCTGGGTCACTTGATGCACTGGCCAATCCCAGCCATGCCATTAGTAGGCATGGCTGTGATGGCCTCTAAGGGCAAACCAGTGAAATGCTTGTTGATTGGCTTCCCTGCAGCTATTCAACAGGCGGGATCAAATACCCGAACCCAGAAACCGAGCCCGAACTTTTTTCAAATGTCCGGGTTCGGGTCCGGGTCACTGACACCCCAAAGTTCGGTACAGACTCACACTTTACAGTTCGGGTTCGCTCAACTCTAGTCCTCACCTATCCATTAAAATGCGTGTGCTCTCATTGTAGAGACTCAGAATTCAGAGTTAGGAACTACAGAAAACAGGGTGCCTTGGCGGAGCCTGTAGCTTACGCATGTATTTGCAAATGTGTGCAGAATAAACCCTTGTTCTTAATGCAAATTGTTAGACAGGTCAATCTGGTTGGTCGCTGGCTGGTTGGTAAGTTTGAGCTTGGAAATCTCTTTGTATTTGTTTGACATGCGTCGCTCTTCCAGTGCTCCTTGCTGCAATAGACTAGTTGTAGGTGGGGGCAGTGGCCACTAGTTTGTAAGCTCTGGCCATTGGTCTATTTTCATGACACAGTAAGCCAGTGGAATGTCGACTGGAAAGCTCTCCACCTCTGTTTTTGCCCCTAGATAATCGTCCACCATGTGATGCAGACGCTGCCGATGGGATGTGGAAGCTGACAGCCCTGGGCAGCGAGGACTAGAAAAATTGTGAAATGCATCACTTAGGCGGCCGCCTTCTCCACCGCTCCTCTCTTGACCAAAAGAAGCCTCAAAACTACGTTTTACATGGCACTGTAACCTACCAGAGTCGGGAAAAACGTTCAATAAAATCCTCTTTAAGGTGTCCTCAAGAAATTTCATCTTCTGCACTCTCTGTGGGGACGGGATGAGTTCTGAGACGTTCCCCTTATAACGGTTGTTAAGGAGGGTTGCCAATCAATAGTGATTCTTCTCCTTTATGCAACGTATTCTTGGGTCCTTTGGCAGGCTTTGAAGCCACGTACTGCTCCCAAGGGTTCTGGGGATGGAAAACCATTGCTTACTGTTTGGCGTATGTCTTCCTCTGCTTCAATGCCTCGGAAACTGCAAGAATCCTCTTCCTCCTCCTCTCATTCCTCTTGTGTGGTGTGTTCTGTGGCATAAGAATGATGGTGTCTGCATAAAGTGGGCCTTGAGAGGAAAGGAAGTCCTCCTCTTCCTCCTGCTGCTCTGCCTCGAGTGCCCTGTCCATAATGCCATGCAGAGTCTGCTCCAGCAGGAACACAACAGGGGTTGTGTCACTAATGCATGCATTGTCACGGCTCACCATCCTTGTGGCCTCCTCAAATGATGACAGTACAGTGTATGCATGCTTTATGAGCTGCCATTGACATGGGGAAAAAAAGCCGAGCTGGCCTGAGCCTGTCATTGTGCAATACTCACACAGGTACTCGTTGACAGCCCTCTGCTGCATGTACAGCCACTGCAGAATTGCCAAAGCCGAGTTCCATCTGGTGGGCATGTCACAAATCAGTCGGTTTACGGGCAGGTAGAATTCCCCTTGAATTTCAGCCTACCGACCACTGGCTGTGTATGACCGCCTGAAATGGCTACAGACTCTTCTGGCCTGCTTTAGCAGATCTTACAACCCTGGAAAACTTTTTAGGAAATGCTGCACCACTAAATTTAGGACATGTGTCAGGTATGTCTGTCCCTGTCTAAGGGCGGACAGGAGGTTTGTGCCATTATCGCACACAACCATTCCTGGCTCCAGCTGGCATGGCGTGAACCACCCCTGGGTCTGTTCCTGCAGAGCTGCAAGAATCTCTGCTCTGGTGTGGTTCCTGTCCCCTATACACACAAGCTGAAGCACTGCATGGCACCTTTTTGCCTGACTCATTGAATAGCCCTTTGAACGCTTAGGGGGTACTTGAGGTTCATAGGACAATTCAGCAGGAGGAGGGCATGGAGGAGGAGGAGGAGGAGGGGGTAGAGCTGACAAATCTCACATCATCACCAGCTGTATAGAGACGTGGGGGCACAACAAGCTGCAGCACTGAGCCCTGTCCTGCATCATTCCGAGTTGCAAGTAGTGTTACCCATTGTGCTGTGAATTAAATATATTGTTCCTGCCCATGGTTGCTGGACCACAACGTGTCAGCAGTAACGTGGACTTTGTGGCTGACTGCCTTTTCCAACAATGCCACAACATTGCCTTCCACATGATGGTAGAGAGATGGAATGGCCTTACGTGGTAACATGCCATTGTGGCACAGCACATTCTGCAAATTCACTGAAGGGGGCAGAATCCACCAGGCAGAAAGGCAAAAGTTGGAGAACCAGCAGCTTTGACAAGCTTGTATTTAGACGCTGGACATGAGAGTGGCAGGGACTGTATTTTTTTTTGTGGCAGCAGATGGGGCAGAGAAATTTGCCGGCTATAGTGTACAGCTGGTGGTGTGCTGCTGGCAGATGTGCTGCTAGGACCTGGGACACCCTGTGCTATACCATCATCCCTGTCAGTGGAGGCTGCTGAGAGGTCATGAGGTATAGCAGGGGCAGACTGAGGTGAGTAAGGAAGAGGGACAGATTGTGCCCCTTTTGTGTGGCTTTTAGGTGCTCTTGCCAACGGGCTGAGCGGTGGGAGGTTAAATGTCATGTCAAGCATGTGGTACCCAAATGGCTGGTGTTTTTGCCATGTTTCATGTGCTTGAAACAAACTTGGCAAATAGCAACAGTGTGATCGGCTGCACATGTACTAAAAAAGGCCCAGACAGCCGAGCTGTGCGAAGTGGGCCGGGAGATAACAGCTCCACAATGTGATGGAATAGGGTGGCTGCTCTCTACTCTTTCATGATGGCTGCCTCGTTGTGCCTCACCCATACTTTCCTTCTCGACTCTATCTGGCACCCAAGTCGCGTCAGTGACCTCATCATCTCCTCCATCCTCATTACCACTGGAGACAACTTGGCAATACGCTGCGGCTGGGGGAACATGAATGCCAATTTGTGTACCAGTGTTCTCCCCTCTCTGTGTGCTCATGTTCCTGCCTTCCTCAACCTCAGAACCAACATCTGAATCAAGTATTGCCTGTGCATCATCAAGGAGAAAGTGGCTGGCACTGTGTTCAAATAACTCAGCTGACTCCTCCATGGCTGATGCTGGGGCTATGGCAGGAAAAGATGTGGATAAGGAGGCAGGTTTAGCCACTCTGGCAGCTGCAGGGGACTGCACACTAGTCTCTGCTTGCCTGACGGAGGATGAGGACAATTTAGTAAGACAGTCCACCACCTCCTCTGCATGTTGGGGCTGGATAGCACAAGCAACATCACTAAACAGAGGAAATGATGCCCTGCCTGAGTACTGACCATGTCCACCTTTGCTTGTGGACACATACACTGCTGGCCCCCTTACAGTGCCATGGGAATGTTGTCCTCCCAGACATTATTGGGTGTGAGGGGACAGTGCTTAACAAAATGTAATAAAGATGCGGAAATGTGTACGCGGATGCACATTAATTAATTAGTATAGTGCATCAAACACGCAGTAACGCACAGAAATTTAATACGTTAAATGTGTACTAACGCAATGAAACTTACCGTGTTAAACTTGCAGTAACGTACACAACTATATAGCATTAAACTTGCAGTAACGCACAGCAAAATATGGCGTTAAACTTGCAGCAACGCACAGAACTATATGGCGTTAAACTTGCAGGAACGAACACAGCATTATAGCGTTAAACGTACAGTAACGCACACAACTATATAGCATTAAACTTGCAGTAATGCACAGAAATGTATGGCGTTAAACTTGCAGTAACGCAATGAAATATATGGCGTTAAACTTGCAGTAACACACAGAACTATATGGCATTGGGTTTGCAGTAACTCACAGAAATATATGGCACTTAGCTTGCAGTCACGCAATGAAATATATAGCGTTAAACTTGCAGTACTGCACAGAGCTATATAGCGCTAAACTTGCAGTAACGCACAGAACTATATGGCATTAAACTTGCTGTAATGCACAGAACTATATAGCGTTAAACTTGCAGTAACGCAATGAAATATATGGTGTTAAACTGGCAGTAACGCAATGAAATATATGGTGTTAAACTGGCAGTAACGCAATTAAATATATACCGTTAAACTTTCGGTAACACACAGAACTATATGGCGTCAAGCTTGCAGTAACGCAATGATATTTATGGCGTTAAACTTTCGGTAATGCACAGAACTATATAGCGTTAAACTTGCAGTAACGCACAGAACTATATGGCATTAATCTTGCAGTAATGCACAGAACTATATGGCATTAAACTTGCAGTAACGAACACAACTATATAACGATAAACATGCAGTAACGCACACAACTATATACAGTGAGGAAAATAAGTATTTGAACACCCTGCTATTTTGCAAGTTCTTCCACTTAGAAATCATGGAGGGGTCTGAAATTGTCATCGTAGGTGCGTGTCCACTGTGAGAGACATAATCTAAAAAAAAAAATCCAGAAATCACAATATATGATTTTTAAACGATTTATTTCTATGATACAGCTGCAAATAAGTATTTGAACACCTGTCTATCAGCTAGAATTCTGACCCTCAGAGACCTGTTAGTCTGCCTTTAAAATGTCCACCTCCACTACATTTATTATCCTAAATTAGATGCACCTGTTTGAGGTCGTTAGCTGCATAAAGACACCTGTCCACCCCATACAATCAGTAAGAATCCAACTACTAACATGGCCAAGACCAAAGAGCTGTCCAAAGACACTAGAGACAAAATTGTACACCTCCACAAGGTTGGAAAGGGCTACGAGGAAATTGCAGCTTGGTGAAAAAAGGTCCACTGTTAGAGCAATCATTAGAAAATGGAAGAAGCTAAACATGACTGTCAATCTCCCTCAGACTGGGGCTCCATGCAAGATCTCCCCTCGTGGGGTCTCAATGATCCTAAGGAAGGTGAGAAATCAGCCCAGAACTACATGGGAGGAGCTGGTCAATGACCTGAAAAGAGCTGGGACCACCGTTTCCAATGTTACTGTTGGTAATACACTAAGATGTCATGGTTTGAAATCATGCATGGCACGGAAGGTTCCCCTGCTTAAACCAGCACATGTCCAGGCATGTCTTAAGTTTGCCAATGGCCATTTGGATGATCCAGAGGAGTCATGGGAGAAAGTCATGTGGTCAGATGAGACCAAAATAGAAGTTTTGGGTCATAATTCCACTAAACGTGTTTGGAGGAAGAAGAATGAGGAGTACCATCCCAAGAACACCATCCCTACTGTGAAGCATGGGGGTGGTAGCATCATGCTTTGGGGGTGTTTTTCTGCACATGGGACAGGGCGACTGCACTGTATTAAGGAGAGGATGACCGGGGTCATGTATTGCGAGATTTTGGGGAACAACCTCCTTCCCTCAGTTAGAGCATTGAAGATGGGTCGAGGCTGGGTCTTCCAACATTACAATGACCCGAAGCACACAGCCAGGATAACCAAGGAGTGGCTCTGTAAGAAGCATATCAAGGTTCTGGCGAGGCCTAGCCAGTCTCCAGACCTAAACCCAATAGAGAGTCTTTGGAGGGAGCTCAAACTCCGTGTTTCTCAGCAACAGGCCAGAAACCTGACTGATCTAGAGAAGATCCGTGTGGAGGAGTGGGCCAAAATCCCTCCTGCAGTGTGTGCAAACCTGGTGAAAAACTACAGGAAACGTTTGACCTCTGTAATTGCAAACAAAAGCTACTGTACCAAATATTAACATTGACTTTCTCAGGTGTTCAAATACTTATTTGCAGCTGTATCATACAAATAAATAGTTTAAAATGCATACATTGTGATTTCTGGATTTTTTTTTTTAGATTATGTCTCTCACAGTGGACATGCACCTACGATGACAATTTCAGACCCCTCCATGATTTCTAAGTTGGAGAACTTGCAAAATAGCAGGGTGTCCAAATACTTATTTTCCTCACTGTAGCATTAAACGTGCAGTAACGCAGTGAAACATTGACCCTATCTGAACGGTCCCTACATGCACACTAATGTAAAGATGAATAGTGGTCAATACACTACAATCACACTATCCGAACTGTTCCTGCTCTAGATATACACTAATGTAAAGATGAATGATGGTCTTACCTACACTCGCACTATGAATAGATTGAAACTAATATTCTGAAAATATAATCACAATAACACACTATAGCAGACTAACTGTCTAGTAGCACTGATCAGAGCACTGTTCTATCTCTCTCCACGCCTAAATCACACTGAAAATGGCCGCTATTAAAAGAATACTTTTATAGTGTGGTGCGGGACTAAGAGCAATGAGCCATGATTGGATAGAGTCATCATGACAGTGTCCAATCATGGCTCTGACAGTGCTCTGTGCCCTAATTGGGCAAAACTTTCACTGCTTCAGCCAATCAGGGCTTTCAATGCACTGTGAGGCCGCACAGTACATTGTGTTCATTTGGCGGGCTGGACAAATGGCCGAACAACCCAATAATTCGCTTGTTCGGCAAACAGCCAATGTTTGGCCCGAACTAATGCTCAAGCCAGACCATTCGCTCATCCCTACTGTGAATATTGAGGCTCTTTACTTGAGTATTCCGCACGAGCAGGGCATCCGGGTGATCGGGTCCTTTCTTATGGAACAGGATAGGACCACTTGGCCTCATAACCGATTTGTCTTGGACTTATTGAAATGAATCCTAACTAGAAATCACGTTACCTTCATGGACCAGGTCTATTTATGGCAATGTCCCGCCATTGCATCTATTAGCTGAAGATCATACACTATCCAAGTATGTACGTCCAACTCCTGAATTGATGTTCAGACGAGCTACATCCCTATACAACACCTTAACTGCTAGTCACTACCAGAATAGACATGATTCCTTCACTCATTCCCGCAATGTGACCTATCGCTGTGGGAATTGTAGTCGTTGCCCTTGGGTAACAGAAGGTAGAGGCATTCGCCTACTCGATGGCCAATGACACCAATCACAAAATTATGCTGACTGTTAAACCCACAGTGTAATTTATTTGATGACGTGCAAATGCCATGCTTTTTACGTTGAGAAAACCATTCGAGAATTTGGACAGAGGATTAGGGATCACGTTTACTATTCTGGTAATGGAAAAGTAATTACCCCCGTCATGAGGTATATAGGTCTTCATCACAAATTTGACAATACTTCAGTTTCAGTTTGTACTAGAGGTAGTCCCTCCGAATCCCAGAGGAGGTGACTGGGACAATTTAATTTTGAGATCCTAAAACCCTTTGGATCAGCTACCAGTCCCCTCGGGATCAATGAGATTAATTCATATAGACCGTTTTTGGAGGTGGCCCAACAATTATAAATTTTTCTTGATTTTATTTGGAACATTTGGATTTAATATGACTTTTTCTTTCCCTCCCTCCCCCCCTTTTTTCTTTACCCCCTTTTTCTTTTTTACCCCCCCTCTTTCTTTTTTTCTCTCCGTTATCTAGATAGAGACATTGTTCATGTGACCACTGAGGTGCCTGTTGGCCCTTTGAACCTATGTATGTAGCGTCACAAGCTTGGACAACTAAAGAATTGTTTGATGTCTTATTGGCACTATAATTGATAAATATTACAAGTATGTTTGTACGGTTTGTATTCACACTCATCTTTTTCCCCCTCTGTCCTTTGGTCCATCATGGATGGGCATGGTATCTCTACCATGGTGCCTGGTTTCTCCGGCCAACTGTGTCCAAATGGCTGTATCTGGTCCCTCCACCAGGGGGGCCTGGGCGTGCCATTCCATGGTAGGATGGGCGGATGGCGCCATCCCAGACACTGTATTCCTGGGAATGCGCCTTTCTGCAGTCAGAGATCTTGTCCAGTGACGTCATCCACCTGTGCCTTCTTGGCGCGGCGCAGTGGTCGTCACCTGGACAGGTGTATATTTAATGGGAGTGTGTCTCCCTCTGTTTGTGAGCGGCAGGGCTGATGGCGGTGGGGATGTATATGGAGGAGCGTGTACCATGAGTGCTGTCTCTCACAATTGAGGATGTTTCAAAGGAATAGGTGGCAGCTATGTTTTTTTTCATCAGTGATTATGTGCCTTGCTTTGTCTGTTCTTTTTTAGGGGTGTATGGCTGGCTGTATATCTGGTCTAACCCCATCTGCAGTGATGGTACCATTTGTATCCTAGCTCACTCTTCAACCGGTTGACCTGTTGCTTAGCTTATGATCTCAGGAACTGGTTCTCTATAGTCCAAGCTAATTGAGTCACATGCAAATGTTTAATATTTTGAGCCAGGTGAATTTATTTATGGACAGCTGCTGTTTCCTGTTTCCTTCCTCCCATATATATATATATATATATATATATTGATGAGGCATCTTTTATATATTCTACAGAGCCTCTCAAATATAGTGTGCAAACAGCTCCTTACTAGTCTTGAGCCCTCCATGTGAAGGTAACGTCCCTCCTCCAGCCCCTCTGTGCCCTATCCAACTCTATGAAGATTTCCAATGGTGTGTATTGCCACTTATCTCTGCATGTCTGTGAGAATGCATTGTATCAATTAGGTCCAGGGAGGTCCAAGGAGACGGGGAGGTTCCTCCCATCCCTGTTTTAGACCCTATGATTAATTACTGTGAGGGTTCCTGTTCATTATATATTGTTTGCTTGTTTGTCTTATTCAACAGTCTTTTATTTTATTTGACCTTTACCTAGTTCCCACACTCACCCGAGAGATTGCCTTTGTGGCTTTGATGTGCCCGGTTTGTTGCTGGTGGTGGTTTTTCTGGTGAGTATGCAAAAAAGATTTTTCTCTTGCTGGCAATGGCAGATGGGGTGAGATGAGTGTATTTAGTGGGTTCGGCTGTGGTTGTGGAGCACCTCACCAGTATTGTTGTGACCTGGTGGGTTGCCCGACACCCAGCAGCCCTATCACATTGCTATGTTTGTGCTATATGCAGATATTTATGTGTATGTTTCTCTTTTACAATAAATCTTTCTCTGAATTATACTCCTGAAGAAGTGGGTTTCCGCGAAACGTGTAGAGTTGGTGACTGGAAAGAGATGAATATTCAATTCTTCATCATGGATTCATACATCTACTCCTTCCCAGTTCATACCAGAGGAATTTAATCTTGTACAGTCTCTCTGTTATGGGTTGCTCGGTACCTTTTGTATGTTACATGTTTGTCTTTCGGGCACACTTTTTATGAATTGTTTCAATAAATTTGTATTTTTATAAAATCGTTTTGTGAATCCCTACCGTACCATTACAGTTCAATATTGTCTCATTTGCTCATGTTTTTTTGATGGGACGAAGCTACTTTTACAACCATTCCTATTTTAGTAGCGTAATATTTTCTCTTCTTATTAGAGCCAATCACAATCATGTGATCACTGCTTACCTCTGGTACTAGGAAAACCTTCCAGACAACTGACTTGCTCTCTGTACCAGGCTCTCAGTGGCCAGTTTGGGGAAGCCAGTATCTGAATTCTCCTGAGATTTTGGCAGCCATTTGGGGCCCAGAGAGGCTACATATAGCCCCTGCTGGGTCATTCTGGAGCACCCGCAATGTGGGGAGTGACTAGATGGGGACAGTGCACACACTGGCTTGGGAGAGATAGGCCTAGGGAAGGGAAAGGTTCCTGACAAGTAGTGACAGTGTTGGGAAATGGAATACCTCCGGAGACTGCTGTAAATTTGGAGAAGTAGCCTTACATATTTGTACTGCCTTACTATGGAACTGTAAAGTGCCTTATTGCACATATGGATAACTGGGATTGTTACTGTCACGTACCTGATGGCTGAGCCTGACATGCAGAGGGAAGGCCTCTCGTACAACCCCGGCTCAGGGACCATTGATGTTGTAACAGTGGCCACGAGAGCATGGTGGTGTAAGGGCATCTTCCTTGTGGTGGATGCGTCACCAGGGTTGCCCAGAAAGTGAGACAGCAGGCATTGGCAGGTCAGCAGACGCTGGGCTGGTGGTGGCAGGCAGCAGGAGCCAGGCAGGTGCATGCAAAGCAGAAGAGACACAGGATGCATGGTCAGATAAGCTGGGTTGGTAACAGACGGTCAAATGCCAGCTTAGATGACAGGCAAAGAGTGGTCAAAGTCCAGGCAGAGGTTGCCAACGTGAGTTCAGGCAGATAAGTAAGAGGCAAGAAGCAAAGTCCAGATACAGGCCAGGGTCAAGGTAGGAGAGGTTCAACAGAGTCAGAGGCAAGCCGGGTCAACTACAAGAATAAGTAGAATCAGGTTCAGGTACAGCTGCAGATCAGACAGCAAACTGCTAGTGCAACTACTGCACTTATGTATGGCATTTGCGCCAATATTAATGGCACGCACACATTTGTGTGCCTGTTCCTGACACGATGGACACTTGAGGGATTCCACCTGCGCGTGCGCATTTGCGTCTGCCTTTGAGCATTAGCTGCATTATGGCTAGCACGATCCTGACAGTTACCTATTGCTGTACTGTTCATTATTCATTATTTAAAATCAGAAAAATGCCAGAAGATGGTGTCTCACGTAATCCCTTAAAAACACTGTGACCGAGTTAGCCCCGCCTGTGAGGAACAGACCACTGCCCTTCTCACAATTCATGACAAATGACTGGTCGACCTCACACTACGCTGTCACTGATACATACAGTACAATGACACACTCAGCCTCCCCCTGCACAAAGACTCTCCAACTCACGGGACCACTATCTAGGTGCCAGCAGCCTGAGAGTGAACATCACTGGGTTAAGTTAACTAAGCAATTAACTCTTTAACCTCTTGCCAACTAGCCGCCGTCATTTGAAGGCGTCAGGTCGGCCCTATTGCGCAAATTGCCATAGCTGTAAGGCAGCGCTTTAAGAGACTGTAGGTGGTGCGTGCACGTGGCCGACGGGCACAATGTCCTCTGCTCCTCACAGAGTCAGAACGGACATCTGTTCATGTAAACAAACAGATTTCCGTTCTGACAGGGAGGTGGAGAGGGATCTACTGTTCCAAGTGATCCAGAACAGCGATCTCTCTTCACGCCCAGTCACTACACTTCCCCCACAGTTAGAAACACCCCCCTATGGAACACTTAACCCCTTGATCACCCCCTAGTGTTAACCCCTTCACTGCCAGTGACATTTATACAGTAATCAGTGGTTATTTTTAGCTCTGAACGCTGTATAAATGTCAATGGTCCCAAAAAAGTGTCAAAAGTGTCAAAAGCGTCTTATCTGTCCGCTGCAATATAGTAAAAAATAAATAAATAAATAAAAATTCCATAAATATATTCCCATAGTTTGTAAATGCACAAACCAATCAATATACGCCTATTGCAATTTTTTTGTTACCAAAAATATATAGAAGAATACATATCGGTCTAAACTGAGGAATAAATTAGTTTTTTTATATATTTTTTTGGATATTTATTATAGCAAAAAGTTAAAAAAATGTTTTTTTTTTCAAAATTTTCGTTCTTTGTTTGTTTAGAGCGCAAAAAATAAAAACCGCAGAGGTGATCAAATACCACCAAAAGAAAGCTCTATCTGTGGGAAAAAAAGATGTCAATTTTGTTTGGGTACAGCAACGCACAACCGCGCAATTGTCAGTTAAAGTGATGCAGTGCCGTATCACAAAAAGTGCTCTGGGCAGGAAGAGGGAAAATCCTTCTTGGGCTGTAAGTGGTTAACTGCCACCGCTGACTTTTACAGAAAAATCTGAAACTTTCACATGATTGTAGAATAAATGTCTGTAACAGACACTGTCACCACAGACAGGTATGTTCAGAGATTGACACTACAGTAGCGCTCTTCAAGAGACAGAGATTATTTGAGTTTGTGTTGGGGCATTTAGAGACAGTTTTAACATTTTTCAAAATAGGTTTTATTTATGAAAACGTCAAAATAAAATATTTACAGAAAAAGGGTACTACAAAGAAACAATAATGCATCAGAGAAATAAAAAGGCGTTGAGGGTGAGAATCCTTAAAATGTCCTGATTCAGCAGAGTCCAATCTGTCGAGCAAGATGTTGCACTGGCTCTCAGACGACTTGACAGGTGTTCCTCGGTGTGATATTAAAACAAGAGCTCCCAAAATGTGGTCGCATTCCACTTTTCGTCACATCAAAAGGGATGTTGACAGAGACTATCTGACCAATCATCCGGTCTAAAGGGTGGTAGCTGGGATGTCACCACAGTTATGACCAAGTCCCAGATACAATTTTCTATAGGTATTAATATATCTGAATACCTCCAGTTTACAGTTTGCTAACGTGCACATTACTGTCCAGCGTGAATTTTGCTTCAGAATGAATATAAATATGACAAGTTTCAGATGTCTACTTTACCTAGGAGGCTAAGGGGTTCCATTGGTTCCCCATATGGTCTGACATAGAGGTGTTTGGACTTGAAACTTTACAAATTAAAGTAAAGTAAATATGCCCTTACTGTGGCATTGCTGTTATTATTTCATGAGTTATGACATATACCTAAGGTTTAGAGTCTTTACTAATAACCAGTTAATCAGGAATGTGTCAGTTATCTGCATACCTGTTCTAGATCACTTTACATATTGAAGCTAATAATTCAGCATAGCCAAGGAGCTGGCATTTTCAGAAGGAGATTAGTATTGGCAGCACCCATTTTTAAGGGTTTTACTGAATCTAAATAATGACAGTGTGCGTTTACTTGTATTATATAGTACCATTTCTTTCTCTTATCATGTACATCCAGAGGATATGCTTGATGAGTAATGTCCTCAAATCTATGTTAAAACCCACCTAGAGGTTTTTTTTTTTTCTTTTGAATAGAGCGAGTGGGGTTAGACACAGAAATAGAAGGAAATGGGATGCAGATATCAATAAATGACTTATAACGCTTACACGTGCTATACTTGCTCTTTGTATTACTGTTATAAAGATGTCTTTTTCTTCCTGTGATAGTGCAGAAAAATGTCCAGTAATGCAGCTAATCATCAATGTAGTGGCAAATTACCAATAGTGCCCTTCCTGGTCTTTGAACAGTGGTCAGGTGGTTTAGAAGGGACAGTTATGGGGGTTTACTTATGTGTCGGTCTCACACTATAAAAGTCAGGGTTCCCAACAGTCATTTTTTATTGAAGACTTGGAGTAGGTAGGGAGAGCTGACAGTGTGTTTGTAGGGAGAGATAGTTGCTGCTATACAATGCTACATTTATGCTTTACACAGTGCCGTATTGTGCTACGCTACGATGAATTGCAGTGTGGTGGGCTACATACAGTATTAGTATTAACCTCCCTGTGTTCATGGTGCTGTATTGTGCTACATTACTGTAAATTACATAGACTACATATGCAGTGCTGGCCACCTCTACCGCCCTATGTTCACAGTGCATATACCCAGCATTTTTTTTAGGGCCACCTCTTTGTGTGTATCAGCTACTACTACTTTTCACTTTCAACTAGGTTAAAAATATAGAGTTGGAGTTTAGTATTTTAGGGATTATTAGGAAAGAGGAGGTATGTATATTTCATGTTAATATAATTTTACCATTTTTCTCATTTCAGGGTAACAGGATGGACCTTTGGCGGACTTAGGCAAAGCTGCCTTTTGTTTGCAGCAAATCACTACATTTTTGTGTGGTACAGTTTGCACAGCACAGCACCCCTATTACTCTTATTTCTATAGCTGATAATAAAGTTAGGTAATCCACTTTTCACGTGGGGTTAATTTATAAAAAAAATCCTGTGTTATTGTCTTAGCAAAGGTCACAAATAATACCCATAATTATTGTGAGATGTATGAATTGTAAGTTTCTATTTGTTGCCTTTCACCAGGCGAATGCAACATTTTCTAACACTCAAACCTAAGAGAAAAAGAGCTTTAAGGTGGTTGTGAAGGTAAGACGTCAGCATTTGTATTGCCCATCTCTCCCCCTTATACTTAAGTCAGTCTTATCTTCATCCAGCTCTGTGCCCTTCTGCAACAGCACATTTCTCTCTTTCTCTCTCTCCTCAAAGGACAAGGAGGCAGCACTGGGGGCCATTGGGCTGCCCCCTGCCCTGTGAAGGGGGTGGGGCCAAGCCATTGTATGTGTGTCTATAGATGCACTCAGCTTGGCTCGGTAGCACGCCTACAAAAGTGCACCCATAGCATGTGTATTGCTCTGGTGGCAGACATATAAGAAGAGGAGTCAAGAGCGCCAGCGGGGTAACCCAGAAAAGGAGGTTCAGAGCCGTTCTGTGCAATACAATTGCACAAAGCAGGCAGAAGCGGCTCTTTAATTAGGCAAATTAGGCGGTCTGACAGAGGAAGTGGAGAGCCCAGCATCGGGAAGAATGATGGCACTGCCCGCGATGTGCGGGACCAATCTCCTCATGCCCGGACTCTGCACTAACTCCAGCTGGACTGCCTCTCCCTCTCATCTTTATCCTGGGCTGCACGGAGGGAGAACCAAGTTAAGTCACTGCCCTTAGGGCCGCTGTAATGCCCGCAAAAAGGTCCGCACCAGTGATGTTGGGAGGAAACCATCTCATTGGTTGGTCCAGGGACCAATGAGCTGCAGGATGTCGGGTTGATTGGTAGATGAAGCTCCTTCCTGCACATGTGTTGTGGTTTCACCCAACGGCAATGCAGAAGCTTTCAGTAGTGATTGCGGTCTGATGAACTCAGGGATCGGGGCGAGTCCAGTGACAGGCAGGATACGTTTTATTGCACACTGACACATGACGGCTCTGTCCACCGTCCAGCCCCTGTATGCAAACAACTCCTCTTACATGTGACCGGACCAACTCCTGGAGCCCGCACACACCCCGAGACCTCACAGGTTATCCCGAATCACAGAACAAAAAGCCCCCCCCCTCTCTCCTTTCCTCTCCCATTTACCTCTCTCCCTCCCTCTCACCTCTCTCTCCCCCCATCGCCTCTCTCTATCCCCCTCTCCTACTCCTCTCTCTATCTTCCTCTCCCCCTCCACTCTCTCCCTCCCCCTTCTTTCCTCCTCCCTCTCTCTCCTCTTCCCCCTTTCTCCCCCTATCTCTCACTTTCTCCCCCCACTCTCTCCCCCATCTTCCACTCCTCTCCCCACTCTCTCTCCCCCATCTTCCACCCCTCTCCCACTTTCTCCCCCATCTTTCCATC
>BLSH010468094.1:1419552-1430999 GCA_018402905.1 Glandirana rugosa | reverse complement strand
CTGGTCAAGTCGTACGGTACTAGTATAGTGTGGTCCTATACGTGACGTTGTGTTCGAGGGAGTCCTATACGTGACGTTGTGTTCGAGGGAGACATATCACTAGTAGTGAATGATCTGTTGAGAGACGATACGGATGTAAACTGAAATGGAACCGGTATTTAGGTGGTAGCACTGAGATCATAGGATGCGTGTAGAGGCTGCACATGGGAGATTATCCCTGGTCCTGCATCCACTAGTGTGTGACCCTAAAACACATGATTAGCTCATGCATAAATAAATAATTTCTGTATTCAGGTTCACTGACCATAGTCATTGTCATAGTCATTGACCATAGTCATAGCCATAGGTTGCATCCACAGCAGGAATGGGGCATAGGTTTAGGAAAATAGATGGTGGATTTATGGCCAAGGTAAAGTCAAATGTAGGCATAGCAGAGAGTTGTCTAGTAAGTGATGATCACTATACAGAGGGAGCTTGTGTTGCAGTGCATATCCTGAGGGAGCTTGTGTTGCAGTGCATATCCTGGTGTGATATGATCATGGCATGCTGAACTGGTCATGGGTGAATTGTCATCAGTCCATTGGACACAGCAGTGCAGTGTATTATTCATTTTTATCACTTGAATTCTTTTTCCCATTATGGGCGTGAGTGGGACCTTATGTCTAAGCTTTGCCTAAGGCCTCACAATGCCTAGAGCTGCCTCTGAAAGCAGGTAAATAAAAAATGCTTATTACCAAAAGAAAAAAGAGTTAAAGAACATTGAGCCAAAAGAGAAATTAGCCTAACACTATGGGCTGAGAATACTTGACCAAAAGAGGATATAATATGAGTGAGACCTCTGCAATGTAAACTAAATGGTTGATTTAAAAAAATAATTTGCATAGCTATTCATTCACTGAAAGTGCATGTACATTCATTCTGTGTAAATGAGGCAACCAAAAAACAAAACAAAGGTAAATAGGCTATATTATGTGATGTTTGAATGTAAATTAAAACCAGTTGGCGCAAAGAGCACTCAAATAGTTGTCCCATGTCAGCACTAAGATTGAGCAATAACATGACCACTGATGGGGGGCGTGGCTTGGCACGAACGGCGTGAGGACACGCACTGCAGAAGCTCCTGAACTCTGACTTGTTAATCTGGAGGAAACCTTGCTCTACAAGCCCGGAGGAGAGGTAAAACCCCAGACAGACAATACACATCCTAGGCTACGTGCTGGTGTAACTATCGGGCAGAAAATATCCCGCGACCCGAAGTGAACTAGGCCGCAACACCATCCCCGGCCTCAATTACCGGACAGCGGTAACGCGGACCTTCGTCCCATACACGCCAGCCTACATAACAGGGCGGCTCTTCACTAAAGAGACATTGGCATCATCACTGATCATTCCACCCACCACTCAGACACCAAATGGGCATGAACTATTCCGCAAACCTGGGGTGCAGCACGGCCTAAGAACCGACTCAAGAAGGGATAAAGCCTAGCACATGACGGGGATGGCAGCTTAGACACAGAGCGCCACACACCCACGACCAACCTCACAGCCTACAGCCAGCATACACCTATGATGGGAAAACTGAACAAGACATTAAAAGCTACCCCGGGCCCCCGTGTTTCACGATCCTCCTCTACCCCAGAAACAAGGGACACCACAGATCTTTTCAAGTCACAGTCCCACTGTCGGGCCGTGACTAAGATGGCGACGCTGAGACATGAGACAGAACACAGCAATGACTCCCTGGCAATTTCGGAGCTTTTGGAAATGCACACCATTGCCGGAGACATTAAAAATACTTTCTCTAGTGCAATCACAGAATTAAAAGCTGACATCCTTTCACTCGCTGAACTTATGACCGCTGCCGAATGAGCGGACATCAAGAGAGACAGGGTGGTGGAGAGTCTCGAGTCGGTAGTCGTTTCGCACGCCACACACCTAATCCTCATGAATCGCCAGATTGAGGACTTGGACAACAGTCGAAGACAAAACATTAGAGTTAAGGGGGTTCCCAAAACTATAGAGCCCACTGAAATTAAATCTGTGCTACAAGCAACGTTCAATGAGATTTTAGAATGACCAAAAGACACCACAATCACATTTGTCAGGGCCCACCGAGCCTTGAAACCGAAGCCTCCCGACAACGCTCCTCCCAGGGACGTTGTCTGTTGTCTTCAAAGCTTCCAGCTCAAGGAAGAAATCCTTAACAAGGCCAGACAAAATGATCAGATAACACATAATGAGCAAACCATAGGATTGTACCAAGATTTGTCACCGATTACCCTACAGAACAGACAGGCATTGATTGCGCCCATTGCTGGAGGTACTCAGGAACAAAGGAATACCCTACAGATGGCGATTCCCTTTTGCACTGAATGCCACTTTCAAGGGGAAACAATTTTACCTAAAAATGCCTGACGAGTTACCTGGATTCTGCGAGCAATTACATATAACTGAATGGTATAAGGAGTTTCGTATATCATCCTCACGACAGACCCCTCCGCAATCACCGGGCACTTCCCCTATAAAACCCCCATCAGCCAAGAAGGCAAACTACGAAAAATGCTCAGGCTTCAACAGGGGTAATGCCCCACATGGCACACAAGGCCCGAAAATCAGAGAATACACTTGATTCGGCAGAGAGCCATCTGGATCCCCTTAGAGTCAGAACTATGACTTAATGGAACGATCACTTGTACAGATTATGAGTGGGTGATCTGAACTAAATGTTAGTAAAGTTTTGGCGTTTTTTAGTTTGCCATATTTCTCCAGCTGACACAGCTCCCTACCACCTATGGACCTCGCTTTTGACAAAAAGGATGGATGGGAGGCTATGGGGGGGCCGCTGCTGGACATTCAATAACGCCACCGCATTTGACGCAATATCTCTCATTGGTGGAACCAAGCTGATACTTGGTTATGGAGAGGCTACCGCGAACCGTTGCGGTTGAACGCAACATTTTCTGTGTTACGGAATGTTTGAAGCTCTGAATTAGTCTTCCAGGAGACAAGAAGGAGCTCGGTGGCGGTGCGCTGTCTGCGTTCCCAATGAGCTGGATTATTAGAACCATGAGGGCCACTTCATTGGACGGAATTTACTTCCAATAAGCACCGAGGATCGCATATTTTGCACATGCTGTGAGTGAGGAAGCTGCTGTGGCTGTTAAAGTAGTTCTGGCGTTTTTGAGTTTGCCATATTTTTTAGAGAACACAGCCTTTTACCACGCAAGACCTCCATGAGCACACGGAGCAACCTTATTAGATTTGGATGTGCACCCAGTGAGCACGGTGGAACACAGGCCTTATACACACTGTGATCGGTGATTGGTTGACACTTGGCGAACGGCTAATCCAACAGAGAGAGACTATACTTATTTCTCGCCCCTCCACAATAAATTCACTAGAATTGATTATATATTTATGACGCAAAGAGACCTCCCTAATCTGAAAGACGCGAAAATTGGCATTAAGTCATTTTCAGACCACGACCCGATTTCCTTGACCTTGACTGCTCCAATATCACATACTAAAGGGGGAACATGGAGGCTCAACCCAACAATACTAACTGATTTGACAAGACAACAGCACATTGCATCAGTAATAAAGTCTTATTTCATTAACAATACTACAGATGATCTCTCACCCATAACGATATGGGGAGCTCATAAATGTGTAGTAAGGGATGAACTCATAAGTTTGGGAACTAAAAGAAAAGAGAAGCGGACAAAGAAACCAATGACTTGATCAAACAGATCAGATGCTTGGAAGCACAGCACACACAATCCTTAGGCTTGACTACTGCAAATGAACTTCAGGAACTGAGAAAATCCCTACAAAATATACTACATGCCAAAGCGAAAAGAACACTATTCTTGAAGAAAGGGTTCTCCTATGAGCATAGTGATAAAACAGGTACATTCTTAGCTAGGGCACTGAAAGACACTCAACTGGCTTCCAATATACACTCTATAAAAACAAAAGAAGGGAAACCGACACATGAAACAGATAAAATTGCTGAAGCTTTTCAGGCTTATTACTCAAAGCTATACCACTTACAGCTCCCGCATAAGCCCGCAGAACTCTTAGGAACAAGGACACAAATTCTGAAAGAATATTTACTTAATAGCGGCCTCCCCAAACTTAACGAGACAGATGCTCACAAATTAGAAGAACCCCTAACGGAAGGGGAACTCATTGATGCTATAAAAACATTGAAAACCGGGAAGAGCCCAGGTCCGGACGGCTTCACTGCACATTATTACAAAACCTATGCCAACCTCCTATCACCACATTTACTAAAAGCTCTAAACCATTTTAAAGAGCCCCAAGCGGTCCCAACAGAGTTTTTGATGGCCCATGTCACGATCATCCCTAAGCCAAATAAGGATCACATGAATTGCAGCAACTACCGCCCAATTTCATTACTTAATCTAGATCTAAAGCTGTTCGCTAAGATTTTGCCAAATAGGCTGCAACCGTTTTTGATTGACTTAATTGGACCGGAGCAAGTAGGTGTTATGCCCGGGAGAGAAGCTAGGGATAAAGCCTTAAATCTCATCTACAGGGCACATACTGATGATTTTGAGGGAATGCTGCTATCTACAGATGCAACAAAGCCTTCGATAGGGTCTCCTGGGACTTTCTTCTAGCGACATGCTCACACATAGGCCTCCAAACACATATGCTTTCCTGGATTTCTACCCTATATCAGTACCCGACAGCTAGATTGAAGATAAATAATACCCTATCTGACCCAGTTAGGATACACAATGGAACGAGGCATGGTTGCCCCCTGTCCCCCCTGCTTTTTATCCTGACATTGGAATCCCTAATAAGGACAATCAACAACACAGCAGCAATACATGGGTTCCAGGTCAGTGGGAGAATGTACAAGACGGCAGGGTACGCTGACGATCTATTATTTTTCATAGCTCAACCACATATTTCCATCCCCAATTTATGTAAAGCCTTCGACATATATGGTTATATGTCCAATTTTAAAATGAATTATGGGAAGTCTGAAGCTTTGAAATTAACTTTGAGAGGAAATAATCTGACCAGGGTTAGAGCTAATTGTCCTTTCACATGGGAAGAGAAGGCCCTAAGATATTTGGGGGTCTGGCTTACGCCAGAGTTGGGATCCATGTATGTGAAAAGCTTTAAGCCTCTACTATCTAATTTAAACAAGACCCTTACTAAATGGAATTTAAAGTACTTTTCGTGGTTCAGAAGGGCGGCGATAATAAAGATGTCAATTTTGCCACAAGTGCTATATTTGTTGCAAACTATACCGATAAGAATACCCGCAAGCTTTTTCTTATCATTGCAGACAGTGCTCCGGAGATTCTTATGGGCATCGAAGAATCCACGCATAAAATTGCAACTCCTCACAAGATCTAAACAGACTGGAGGACTGGGTTTTCCAGACTTTAAACAATATTATTACACCTCTCATATTACATGCATCATAGACTGGAACTGCCATGTTGGAAACAAGGACTGGGTGGCTCTGGAGAATAGTACTGATGAAACTCCTGTGGGTTTTGCACCATGGATACCCTGGGAGAAATGTCCCAGTAACCTGAAACGTCACCCCTTGATAGGGGCCACACTAGAGGCCTTTAGAAAGTCGTGCAAGACACTGGGCATCTCCTCATCACCAGGACCTCTGACACCTATACACAAAAATCCAGACTTCCCATCAGGACAACCGTTACATCATCAAGGACTCACGTACAGACACAAACCTTTGCTGGCCATTAATTGCATACACCAAGGCAGAATAAAATCCTATGCTGCGCTACAAATCGATCAGGGACATACAGCTCTAAGTTATTGGACATATAGACAAATCCATAACTATATAACCAATGCCTCTAAATTACCACACTTTAAAAGAACGCTCACACCATTGGAGAAGATATGCTTGGAGGGATCTCCAACCCCAAAATCTACTTTGTTGGCCTACGCCTTACTGCACCCTACCACTCCTGCGGATAGAAACACACATAAATTATTCTGGGAGGACACTCTTAAAGCACCAATTACAGACGATCAGTGGCTCCATGCATGCGTGTTTGCTCACAAATGCTCTATTAGCACTAGATTCCAAGAAACCTCATTCAAAATTCTCACAAATTGGTACATAACCCCAATCAAAGTGAAAAGATGGTTCCCTGAACTTTCTGATAGGTGCTGGAGATGTAACAAGGATCAAGGCACTCTATATCACATATGGTGGGAATGCCCCCAAATTCAAACCTTCTGGACGTCAGTTAGGGACACAATAAAAAAGATCACAGAAACTACCATAGAATTAACACCCGCCTGCTGTCTCCTTCACATTTCCAATTTACATCTATGACAACATACAAGAGATCGTTGACTAGACACTTACTTGCAGCAGCAAGATCACTGATCCCCAAGTACTGGAAATCTATATATACACACCCACCCTGAAGGAGTGGCTGGTGGCAGTGAATGACATGTATGTATTAGAGGAAACCAGGGCAATAGCCAACGAATCAACAGATAAACATAATAAGACATGGAACACTTGGGTAGAATTTAAATATACCCAGGCATACGACCAACTTCTTAGATGTTGATACTGGACACATAAGGCCCTAAAGGCCTGGAACCACCATTCCATTCAATTCTATTCTCTCTGAACTAAACTATCCCTCTCTATCTCTTTATTATATGTATTTCTATTTCTTACAATTTCCCTCTCATCTCCTCTTTATAAAGATAATATTATTATTAATACACAGGTCAATGGCACTATTAATCAGATGTTGTTACGGGTTAACTTTGTGATTATAAGGCTTAGGAAGTACATGACTGTCTAAAGGCACACATCAAGGCTTTAGGTCTACACACCAGATTTTTCAAAGCCAGCTGAGGGATAAGCTGTGTGGATCCTTGCTATATGAATGATGTACAATATAGTTTTTAGAAAAGAAACCATTTACATTATTGAGACTACCTTATGTAAGAACATAAATGAGGAGGTTTGGGTTGTCGTTGGCCGGATGCTCCTGGCTCCTCGGATGCAGATTGGTCCCAGTTGGGGCATCCGGGGAGGGGGGGGCACCTGGGAATGCGGCAATACACCTTGAAAATAATAATTGGTACTCAAATGATATGCTCTATAACAGGTTACAAACACATAGTTACTCGTTTGACACAGAAACTGATATTCGTCCCAATTACTGATCACACATTGTATCTGTAAAATATTCTTTGCAATCATTGTATGATGTACTTTTTTCTTGAGAATTCAATAAAAATCATATTGGAAAAAAAATAAAATAACATGACCACTGATGCTCAGCTCTCGGTTTGCTCGGTGTCACAGCTTTCCACTCTTCTCCTCCAGCACTCACTGGAGCACCAGGCTGGAGAGGAAGTGGGGATAGCTAGCTTCAGCTCACAATATTGTCTTGATCCTGTCACATCAGCTATCAGCGGGCAATAGCCCTAATCCACAGCTCCGCATCAAGACTTAAACCACCTGTACATGGACAATTTGGGTGCCAACAACTAAAGTCTGTTTCAGGAATATGACAAAAAAAATATATCAGTTGCACTCCACTCCTAGCTCCTCTTGCTGTATTTATTACTAATAAATAAGGCAAGAGGAACTAAGAGAGGAGTGCAGCTGACACATTTTTTCATATTTCTAGCAGGCCATAGCCTGCAATAAGCTGACTTTGGGTCACAGGAGAGCTAAAAGAAAGTTCACTTTTGTGACCCAAAAGAGAAATATGGCCAACAAAAAGATTTGGTCCTATTCTTCTTTTAAGGTTATTTTCTCTAATGATTTTAGGGAATGCTACATTCGACCTGTGAAAGGCAACAAATAGAAACAGACATTTCACATATATTACACATATTGTACATATTACATTTCGGGTATTATTTCTGACTTTCGCAAGAATGCTGAGACATTCTCTAAGTGATTAAAAAAAAAAAAATAGGCCCCTTACTTTCAGGCAGGCCTGAAAGAAAGGGCAGAGGTTCTTCACACACAGCTGATAGGGGGAGAGCAGGTGGTCAGGCAACTGAGAGGCAGAGCATGTAAGCTCATCTTCCTCCTCCACGGTACATAGCAGCCAGTTTTCTTCAACAGCTGCAAATGTGCCCTTTTCTTCCCCCACTATCAGTAACTTTCTGCAGGAGGATGTGCAAAAACTCATGTTACCTAATATTGAGGAAGAAAGCACCAGGGAGGGCACACTGAGTAGGGGGCAGCGACTGGCTGTAATCTTGCTGCAAATGCAGCTTTCTGCCAAGTTTACTAAAGTGATGAGTGGGTGGGACAATGAAATGACAGACTGCTTGGGTGCCAGAGATTTTAGAGGAGGAAAATGAGGTAGATGCACAACAATTTATTATTGGGACTATATTTAATTTATTTTATTTGATCACTGAGGATGAGACTGATGATGAGATGATGAGACTATGAACTTCACATATATGTTTTAAATTTGTTTGGGACTTTTACTTATTCATTTTCCATTTATCACTGTCTATGAGACTATGAATTTCACTTATGTGTTTTGATGTTTGCACACTCCATACATTTTATTTGTATATTTTGCACTATTAGTGTGGAGTGCGGTTCAATTACGTTTATCTTCATTTTGCATATGACAATTGTGTTTGTTACATCCGCTGCCCCACTCTACCACATCATTAGCCATAGCGTGGCAAAGGAACCCCTTTAGTTCCATTTTATAAACTTAGATGCACAGCAGCTGCAAGACAGAGTTTCCTCCAGGGGTAGGGAAACTTTCAGAAGCCTGGATGGAGCAGTCCTCCTATTCTACCAGGTGGCACTGCCCCACTGGTACAGACCACATGGCTGCTCCACATAGCTCATGAGTCTTGGCCTTTTATAACACATCTGTTACAGTGTTAAGGTTTGAGAGTATTATTTTTTAGCATATCAAGCAGAGCATCCATGCTGGACCACTGTTCGGAGCTTGCACAGTACACAGTGGCACATCCGGCTTGCTCTGCAACCAGTGTGCTGTCTGAGAGGGCATAGCAGACAGTTTTGTGACAGAAAGATGAATACGTCTGTCCTCAACAGTTGTTACAACACCCCTCATGCTGCCTCTGCTGGCCTACAGCCATTACTAGTTCTTGGACCCTTTGCTGGACTGCACCCTTACCAGCTACTGCAACCATTGCTGCCCTGCCTCTATTACCAGCTGGGAAATATTTGTGGCTATTGTTTCTAAAATAATACACTCTACTTTTTTTCGCAATAAAACTAACCTTATCTCTCCCTCTTTGATCCCGGCCTAACCAAGTTGCTGACATATACAGCCACTGCACTGTATAGGTAGATATTGTCTTTAAAATAATACACTCTAATATTTATTGAAAGCGGAGCTCCACCGATTTAAAAGTCAGCAGCTACAAAAAGTGTAGCTGCTGACTTTTAATAAACAGACACTTACCTTTCCCATGGTCCAGCGATGCGGCCGCCCGAAGCCTCGCTCCTCTCCCCCTCCTCTCAGCACTGCCGGCATTGCAAATAGGGGCATCCAGCTGTGGCTTCACAGTCGGGCATGCACTGCGCATGTGCAAGCAGCATTGAGTGATCTGAATGGCCGGGCAATCTTCTGGGACCTGTGACGTGTCCCAGAAGATTGCAGGGAGGGAGGGGAGAGGTGAACTTCAGCTCCACGCCGCAGCGCCAGGAGAGGAAGTGGGAGCTGGGTACCTGTGAAAACTAGGTACCCGTTCCCCCCGCAAAAAAAAAATGACATGCCAATTGTGGCATGTCAGGGGGTCACCAGCACTTAAAGCGGAAGTTCCACTTTTGGGTGAAAAAATGTCCTTATTTTAGAATGTCAGGTTTTGGCTTTCAAGTGTTATTGTACACTCTATTTTGACATGTTATAAAAGTTTAGTTAGACAATATGCAAAAATAAGCTCACAAAATATACTATAAAACTGTTTTGCCACTTGGCAGTTGGTATGAAATGAAGGGCTTTAGCTTTATTTACTTTTTTAGAAGAGTACACTTTCCTAGAACTTTTAGACTTGTTGTGGCTGCTACTTTCACTGGTCAGTTCAGGCTTATTACTGCTGGTGGACAGAAAATCAGGCGTTGCAGTCAAAACTACCTAAAAGGCACTTTTTTCAAGTTGAAATTAATCAGATTGGGGTTCTGCTGCTGTATTTAATCCAAACAATAATGTACAAGTAAAAAAGATCTATTACACATGCAATGTCCATGAGAGTTGTACTGTTCTGTAACACCATAAACAGCTTAAAGACATCTCCCATTCATGTAATTGTAAGGAATGGTATTTTCACTTCATCCTCAACATGCATTGGTACATGTCTCTTATATGCCATCATTGAACATGCCCCTCATGCTCCTTAGCAGCTTGTGCCCTTTGTTTGGCAATCTCTTGCCTTTTATCCTTGAAATTAGACATTAGTTAGAATTAGAATTAGAATTAGTCTTGATTTTCAGGACTCAGAGCCCCCCCCCCCCCCCCCCATAGATTTAAATGAGGTTCAAATTAAAGTTTGCAAAATGTATACTTTATAATGGATAGAGAAATACCCCTCAAATTGAGCCCAGACACATTAGCTCATCCCTAATCTCTGCAATGGACTCAAGGACATCGATATAAGCCAGACGGTGTGTTTTTTTTTTTGGGGGGGGGGGTTCTTTTTACCTTTTTTATTTCCAGCATTTCACAAAATTCCAAACGTTATCTTGAAAGATATACAATGCAATTTATCTTATTAGTTCCCATCCTCCCCCCTCCAGTAGTAGGATAGAGGGAGGGAAACGGGGACCACACGAAAAGAGAGAAAGAAAGAGAGGGGAGAGAGAAAAAAAAAAAATAAGGGAAGAGGATGGGCAGTGCCTACGACTAATATAGATATAAGACTATCAAAAAGGTATATAAATAGAGTTGAGCGAACACCTGGAAGTTCGGGTTCTGCTGGTCCGTCCGAACTTCGGGACAAAGTCCGGGTCCGGGTCCGGACGGAACCCGAACGATCGCACGGACAACGAACCCCATTGAAATCAATGGGGACCCGAACTTTTAGGCACAAAAATGGCTGTAGGAAAGTCCTGGAAAGCCCCAGAGGGCTGCAAAAGGAAGTAAAATGGGGGTAAGGGTAGGGCAAGTGCCCTACAAAAAAATGGGGACAGGGAAATAACTGTAAATATTTTTAAAAAAATAAAAACATAAAAAAAGCAAAAATGGAGGTGAATGTGGATCATCTTCAAACTGTGTCTGAAAAGTATTAATTAACGGTAGAAGCCATATAACTGTTCTAAAATCATCTTCAAACTAGGGCAAGTGCCCTACAAATAAATGGGGATAGGGAAAATAAATTAAAATCAAATAAAAAAATGGGAAGGGGGATGGATGTAGAGTAGGAGCCTAGAGGTTGACTAGGCC
>BLSH010468094.1:1391022-1408615 GCA_018402905.1 Glandirana rugosa | reverse complement strand
GTGGTCAAGGTACTACAGTAGTATCTCCTCACCTTGTCCTGAGGTCACCGTTGGACACTTCGAGACCACTAGAGGTACGGGTTCTCCCAATTCCGGCATGACCTTTTATTACCACCGGTGTGTTTTATAACTGGGAAACCCAGGTTAAACCTGTAAAAGTGAATCCCCACATGAGGGAAAACAACAGTCGCCAAATCTGTAATTACCGACACACAACTCAAGAAAACTCCCCTGTCGTTTAAATGTGACAATATGTTCGACATGTGAGTGATGAAATGTAACATTGATCACAACTCGCTTGGGCCTGACATTGCAAGCCCAGGCATGGCTTGAAAACCCGAACGATTTTTGAAATGTCCGGGTCCGGGTCCGTGCCACGGACACCCTAAAGTTCGGTACGGACCCGAACGTTACAGTCCGGGTTCGCTCAACACTAGTTACAATGTAAAGTAGTGAGTGTACAGCTTGTATAACAGTGTAAATTTGCTGTCCCCTCAAAAGAACTCAACACACAGCCATTAATGTCTAAACCGCTGACAACAAAAGGGAGTACACCCCTAAGTGAAAATGTCCAAATTGGACCCAAAGGGTCAATATTTTGTGTGGCCACCATTATTTTCCAGTACGGCCTTAACCCTCTTGGGCATGGAGATCACCAGAGCTTCACAGGTTGCCACTGGAGTCCTGTTCCACTCCTCTATGATGACATCATGGAACTGGTGGATGTTAAAGACCTTGCGCTCCTCCACCTTCCGTTTGATGATGCCCCACAGATGCTCAATAGGGTTTAGGTCTGGAGACATGCTTGGCCAGTCCATCACCTTTACCCTCAGCTTCTTTAGCAAGGCAGTGGTGGTTTTGGAGTTGTGTTTGGGGTCTTTATCATGTTGAAATACTGCCCTGTGGCCCAGTTTCCGAAGAGAGGGGATCATGCTCTGCTTTAGTATGGCCACAGTGGCATTCATGGTTCCCTCAATGAACTGTAGCTCTCCAGTGCCCGCAGCACTCATGCAGCCCCGGACCATGAAACTCCCACCACCATGCTTGACTGTAGGCAAGGCACACTTGTGTTTGTACTCCTCACCTGGTTGCCGCCACACACGCTTAACACCATCTGAACCAAATAAGTTTATCTTGGTCTCATAAGACCACAGGACATGGTTCCAGTAATCCATGTCCTTACCTTGTCTTCAGCAAACTGTTTGTAGGTTTTCTTGTACATCATCTTTAGAAGAGGCTTCCTTCTGGGACGACAGCCATGCAGACTAATTTGATGAAGTGAGTGGCGTATGGTCTTAGTACTGACAGGCTGACCCCCAACCCTTCAACCTCTGCAGCAATGCTGGCAGCACTCATACGTCTATTTCCCCAAAACATGCACTCATCTTCTCTGGTTGACCATGGCAAGGCCTGTTGTGAGTGGAACTTGGTCTTGGCCATCGTGCTGCAGCTCGGTTTCAGGGTCTTGGCAAACTTCTTATAGCCTAGGCCATCTTTATGTAGAGCAACAATTATTTTTTTTAGCTCTTCAGAGAGTTCTTTGCCATTCACACCTGAGACCCTGTAACACTAACGAGTCACATTGGACATTTTCACTTAGGGGTGTACTCACTTTTGTTGCCAGCGGTTTAGACTTTAATGGCTGTATGTTGAGTTATTTTGAGGGGACAGCAAATTTACACTGTTATACAAGCTGTACACTCACTACATTACATTGTTGCAAAGTGTCATTTCTTCAGTGTTGTCACATGAAAAGGTAGAATAAAATATTTACAAAAATGTGAGGGGTGTGCTCACTTTTGTGAGATACTGTATATATTTCTGATAAAAATATATTGTAGCTACAGGTGTGATTTAATCCTCTAGTCAAAGCATCATAAGCTTTTGGTTAGTGGAGAACAATCAGTTTATTTCACCCAATGCATATTTCTACCAGCCCCTGGTGGCACAAATGTACCAATGCTTCTTTATTCTTTCACACTTCCACAATTTCTTTTACTGGGTCGAATTGAGAAGAAATAATACAGAATTTGTTTCTTTCATCTGGACCTGAAGCAGCTATGCTGGTCAGGCATTACTTAATTGCCCAGGAAAAACAAAGCAAAAGTCATTTGCAGTAAATCTCGGCAATGCATGCAAATGCCCTTTTTTATGTTCATTTAAAAAACTGAAGGTACAAAAAATACATATTGATCTTCCAGAAATGCACTCAATTTTTAAACCCTGCTGTGAGCTGACAACACAGCATTTTTGTGGACTGATAGGTGTCAGGTGCCAGCCCTGCCCAATGGCTTTTGTCAAACTTCCAAACCAATTCTGATAACAGCAATAACAATACTTCAACTGTTTTTGCACGCATCAAATAGATATTAAAAAACACAAATTTAACAGACCAAAAAGGAAACAAATATTCAAAACTCATCATTAGGGTTTTTATACAGTTTATGTAAGTATTGCAGTATTGATTTGTATATAATATATAATAATAAATAATTCTTAAACATGCTTACCAGTAAATTAAAAAATCTTTATTATTAGCAGAACGGCAGTGTAAATAATTTTCAAAACATAGTTAAACACTTCATAAAGTTTAGCCTTAGGAGATACCTTAGATCATGTTATCAATGTGTGAAGTTCCCCAAGGTTTGATTTAGGAATACGGCTCTGTGAATCCAGACCAAAGAAATTTTTGGCCACTTAGGTCTCAGTTGTGAAAAAACATTTTCTGACTGGATATGGCAGTTTAATATTAGGATACACATTTCTATAACAATAACATTTAATTCAAAGGAGTGAACACTTTGTATAGAAACTGATTATGACTTTAAATAGCTAAACGTTTATTTTAGCTATTTTTAAGATCTGTTGCCATAGTAACCAGGTTCCTTGATTCTTTATACTGAAAATTAAAAGATGGTTCTTATGGTCAAAAATGCTTTTGTTTCTGTTTTTCTTTTCTCCAATGTTTATAAGGCGGTGCCACCATCGTGCATTTAAAGTGTTACTAAACCCAGGACCCTGCATTCACTATATCTGGTGTCTCACAGTACACAGAACATGGAAATGCAATTATTTTAGTAAATAGGAGTTTTCATTCTACTCTGACTGTCCTATGAGGCTACAGGACCACTCACCCCCTGTCTGGACAGTGCTGATTGGCCCTGTGCCGATCCCATGCATCCTTCCAAGGAAAATAAAGCTCTCTAGTGAGCATGTGCAGAATGACTCCAAAGGCTCTGTCTTATCAGGAGATGGATTGAAGATAGTGGAAGAAGGGGAGGATCAGAGAAGACAGGATCAAACAAGCTTTTTACACAATGCAGAGGATTAACCCCCTAGGTTCCACAGTGAGTATAACAAGCATGCTTTAATGTATATGCACACGGAATTTACTGCTGTGGGTTTAGTAACACTTTAACCACTTACCAACCGGAAGGTTTTCCAGCTTTAGGACCAGAGCACTTTTTGCGATTCCGCACTGCGTCGCTTTAACTGACAATTGCGCGGTCGTGCGACGTTGCACCCAAACAAAATTTGAGTCCTTTTTTCTCCACAAACAGAGCTTTCTTTTGGTGATATTTTATCGCCTCTGCGTCATTTCTGATCGCCGCTATAAACAAAAGAAGAGTGACCATTTTGCATAAAAACCCAAATTTCTTACTTTTTGCTAAAATTCAAATCCAAATAAAAAATATAAAAAAACATTTTTTTTTCACTGGTTTTGGCCGATTTATATTCTTCCTCATATTTGTGATAAAAAAAATCACAATTGGCGTTTATTGATTGGTTTGCGCAAAAATGGCCGCGTTTAGGGATGATGAGAATTCATTTCTGGGGTTTTTATTTTTTTTTTATTTTTTACAAGTAATGGCGGCGATCTGCGATTTTTAGCGGTACTGCGATATTGCAGTGGACATGTCGGACATTTTTGACACTTTTTTGGGACCAATGACATTTATTCAGCGATCAGAAATTTAAATGTCCGCTGATTACTGTATAAATGTCATTGGCAGTGAAGGGGTTAACCTGGGGGGGAGAGCTAGGGGTTAACTGTGTTCCCTGGATGTGTTCTTACTGTGGGGGGGTTGGGCTACCATGGGCATGAGAGATCTAACTGATCCCAGTGACAGGGATCAGTAGATCTCCCATGCCTGCACTAACAGAATGGGGAACCGCCGTGTTTACATCAGCGGTTCCCCGTTCTTTCCCTGTGGCTTCTCATCGCGGCTCGCCGGCGAACATCGAGTCCGCCCGAGCCGCGGGCACACTCCCCAGCGGCTGTTCGCAGATTGCCGTGTTTTTACAGCGATTCGCGCTCAGCATCCCGACTGCCGCCGTGAAAACACGGCACGCGGTCGGAAACTGGTTAAAGCAAATCTATACCCATGTACAAATATGTTGCAGCTTACCAGTACTTGATGTGGAAGCTGTATTCATATTCTTTTTTCAGGCTAAGAACAGCAAGTATAGAAAAAATCTGCTGATCTTGGCAGAAATGTGGTGTTCTTGTCGCTTCCTGAGAGCTGAGCATAGGCACAAAGGGACAGGAAATATGGTTCCCAGATCTTTCAAATAGTATCCCCCTTGAGCTTCTTACATAAACATGCAACAGCCTGAATGTCTCCGAATATTGACACGCCCTCTCCCAGTCTGAGTTCTACTGTAGAATTACAAGGCTGATATAAAGATTGATTTAGATCATTTATACTTCTTGCATTTAACAATAAATGCCACTTTTTATTGAAAACACAATGGTATTAAATTATGTTTTACATTTCTGCCCAAAGTTTAGCTTGAAATCATGCTGACCATTCAATAGGATGCATTTTTACTGAAATTGTATGGGTTGAAAATATGCGTGATGCAAATAAAATCTTACTGAGAACAAAGCTCATTGCCTCATAAATATATTTTTTTTCCTCTGATATTCAATAACTGCGAACGTGAATGTTATATTTTAGTTATTCTAGCATATGGATGCTCCGCTATGAAATCTAAGTTTTGTTTAGATTAGACCTTGCACATTTTGTCCAGAGCAAAGCACAGAGTGTTCAGTTCATCTTTGATTTGGCTCAGTGCTGTCTGGACCTTTTGGATAGAGTCTAACACTTCAACACTGCATGTCAAAGGATCATAGCGAAGTGAAAACAGTTTCTTCATCTTTAGGGCATATTGCCTGCAGAGAACAAAATAAATAATTATGATCAACTCCAGATTTTATGCTTATTTACATGCTTTTATTACTGTTGCATTTAATAAATATATTCAAATATATTTAGTATGTTAATGGTTTGGGTCTAATTAAGCTTTTCCATTTTTAGACCTCGGTTTATGTTGCACCCCAAATTTTGGGTGTAAGATGAAGTGTGGTCGCACACAACATTCCCCAAACCCCCAACTCCTTACCGGAATCGCAAGATGCGTCTGCCTGCAGCATTTTGTAATTATTTGATTTTAGCATGGATGTTCATCGCTTCACCCACACAGCCATCTCATCAAGGTCTGGAAATGCTCAATGGAAATTACTACAAGTTCCATCTGCCAAGTGTGCTGTAGATCCCTCCTCCCTCTCCCCACTCATGCACACTTCCTTTAGCCCAGTAACAGCAGGTCCATGCATCCTTATGAACCCAAGCCTGGTAGGACCAATTGAAAGAGACCCTGCTTTGCACTTATGATGCAGTGTTCCTGGGATCACGGTTAGTGAATACCCATTGATCATTAAAAACAGGTGGACTTTACCTTGCGGGCCAGTTCACACCACATGCAGTACAGTGCGTTTTTTTCTGCATCAAAAACGCATGGAAGGTTGGTTATATGGTATTCAATGGCATAGTCCAGTGCTTGCAGTTCCAGTGCTTTCCAGTTCCAGAAAAAAAGTAGAACATGCTGCATTTTTCCTGAACTGGACTGTGCTGCAACACTGTAAAAGGCATAAAAAAACGCACTGGAACACACATGTCCTTATTTAACCTCCCTGGCGGTAATCCTGAGTGTGGCTCGGGGTGGAATTTCAGTACCATTAGCGGTAACCCCGAGCCACACTCGGGATTGCATTGCTGGATCCAGGCTGGGTTACTCACCTTGTCCCCTGGATCCAGCGATGTCCTCCCGCGGTGTCAGCCTGTCTGTCCCTCTGCCCGATGCCTCTGTGTGCCGGGCTCCTTTCCCTCCGAGTGTTGCATCGCACGGGGACGGAAACCGGGGTGAAATTCAAATAGTGAAACACACAGTACACATACAGTACACTGTAATCTTACAGATTACATTGCTGTATGAAATCATTTCACATCCCCTTTGTCCCTAGTGGTTTGCCCAGAGCCCTGCATGCACTTTTATATTATATATGTCATTCTTTCTGCCTGGAAACATGAGAATGTCCATAGCAACCAAAAAGTGTCCCTTTACGTCAAAAGTGTTTTTTATCAGCTAGAAAACACCGATAGTAAATAAGAATGATTTGCAGAATTGAGTGATACTGATTTTTGGGGAAATTTATCATCAGAAACTGAAAGTGACGACAGCGAAAATTCTGCAACTGAGCAAATTTCAGTGTTTTTGGTTTCATTACATTATTGAATACATTTTATTACTATTACCTTATTATTTCTGATAATTATTTATAGTTATTTATTATTTTATAATTTATGATTTCATGTTTCAAACTTTTTCATACCCGGGATGTCTACTAGACTCTTGTTTGGACAGATTTAAGTGAGTTATTCCTAAGAATTACAGGCCTACAATATAAAACGCCAAATTTCCATGCAAAATAATCGTACCGCTTTCAGCACCAAAAATCTGAAATAATCATACCGCCAGGGAGGTTGAAGATGGCCGCTTGATCTCCCTGTTCTGTGCCACCTGAACATACTGCAGGGCATAGCAGGCTCTCTACCTCTACAACAGCATCTGCTTTGACAGCCTAGGTTCCCCTGTCGCCTGAGCTTCCATTGGACATACATAGGAGCCACAAGTCTAAATTGAAATAGCGGCTGCAGCAAAAGTCTTCTCTTGCTGTGAAGACAGCCAAGATGGCGCCAGTGCCTCCAGCTCCTGACAAGACCACGCAGCCCTCATCCTCTAGCGATCTAGTTTACCGGGACGATAGTCTGCTACAATTCTGTTCTGGATTGGTAAGCCCTCAGGAGCCCTCTACAGATCCTATGCTCCTGAAAATCCGTTCCATTGTTAGGGAGAAAAGTACAGCAGTTTCCCGCAAACTCTCCTCAGACCTTACTAAAGGCTTAAAGGAACTTGGGCACCACACTAACCAGCTAGAGGACCGCATGGATCTGGCAACCACAGTGCTGGAGTGGTACGAACAGGAGATAGATAACCTCCAGGCTGCACTAGATCAACTCTGGGATAAGTTGGAAGATGCCAAAAACCATACCTGGAGAGACAATCTTCATCTCTGTGGCCTCCCGGAGGTGGTCACAGATCTCCAGGACACAGCTACTGCCTTTTTTCAGGAACTGGCTCAAGAAATCCCACTAGAACACTTGGAACTTGATCACATACACCATGGTTTGACCGCTAAACAGTCTGACGGTCCTCCTCGAGATATAATTATGAAATTCCACTATTAGCGTACAAAGGAAAGGTTGCTGTAGGCAGCCAGAGATTGGCAAGAACTCTCCTTCCAGGGCAACTCGCTTGAGCTCTTTGCCGACTTAACAGTGATAAGACTTATCAACTTAAAACCCTATCTGCAAATTCTACAATCTTGTGGCATAAAATACAGATGGGGATTTCCATTTAAGATATCCTCCCATCAGCAACATCTGTTCCATGCAGCTACCTCAGCAGAGCTACGTCACCATTTTCAAGATCTGAATTTCGATCTTCCGTCATCACAGGGATCTACTTCCTCACCGATCCAGCTGCCTCCACCCCGATCTTCTCCAACCCACCAGTCTATTAAGGAGATACAAGCTGTCCTTTTACAAACATCTATGGATTATTTTGAGCTCAATATAGGGTCAGTTTCATCTCCTGTTATCCTATTGGAGGCTTATAAGTCGGTCTTATGAGGCCATATTATACAAATAGCAGCAAGACATAAGAAGGAACGCTTAAAAAAACAACACCAACTGGAAGCTAGATTGGAACTAGTTTTGGAACAATTCAAACAGAATCCCACCCCCTCTAACTGTAAGCTATTAGACCAACATTGCACTGAACTGGATCTTTGCCTGACAGATTTGGCGGAACGGACCCTTCGGTGGACTCATCAGAAATGGTACGCAAAGGCTAACAAGCCTGATACCATGTTGGCAAGGTGGCTTCGAACCTTTGCTCTGAAGCAGTCTCCTATCACCTTGAGAACTAGATACAATGTTCTCACCATCAACCCTGTTCAGGTATTGGCGGAGTTTAAACACTGTCTTACCTCTCTGTATGCTGCATCTGCACAGGCAAACAATCAAGATATAACCCACTTCTTAGAGGGCCTACCCCTTCAAAAACGTACCCCGGCCCATAGAAGACTTATGGATCATGCCATTTCAGAATTGGAAATCCTACAGTGCATCAATGACTTAAAATTAGGCAAAAAGCCTGGTCCTGATGGCTATTCTTCTCATTACCCCACATTTAGCAACCATGTATAACACAGTTCAGAAAGATGATACCTTTTCTTCTTCCCTCCTGACTGCGAACATTGTTAAGATCCTCAAACCAGATAAGGACCTACACACTTGGGCAAACTATCTCCTTGTCCTTGATCAACATGGGCCTAAACATCTTAACAAAGATTCTGGCAAACAGGTTAACTTCCTTTCTGACTTGTCTCATAAAGAAAGATCAGGTAGGCTTTGTCTCAAAACGCCAGCAGGAGATGCCATCCGCCGAGTGCTGCAATTGCTCCACATAGCCAAGGGTAGATCTTTAGAGATGATGCTTTTATCATTGGACATAACTAAGGCCTTTGATACTCTCTCATGGCCTTATTTGACTGTGGTCCTCTTTTCATGCAGTGGATGGCGGTTCTCTATAGCACACCCCAAGCTAAACTTAAGTACCATGGGTTTGAGCCTTCAGTCTTCTCTATTAACAGGGGCCCTAGGCAGGGCTGCCCTCTTTCACTACTATTGCTCATCCTAGCCATGGAAGCCCTGGTGGAGACAATCAGCAGTAGTCCGGACGTGAGGGGTGGGGACATTGCAGGAACTTCCCATAAGATTTCCTTTTTTGAGGATGACATTTTACTGTCTCTGACATCTCGTTGCCTTTCTTTGCCCAACTTGATGAAGATCCTGGATTCCTTTGCTCATCTCTCTGGGCTTCATGTTAATCCTGCCAAATCTAGGGCGCTGTCAGTGTCTCTTACATTGCAGACTCAGGATGCCCTGCGCCGGTCCTTCCCATTTCAATGGCTCGACTCCTTCCCATACTTAAGGATTTATCTGTCTCCTACATATGAAGGTCTATATCAAGCTAATTTCCCTCCTCTATTCAAAACACTATCAAACCTATTACTGTCCTTGAGCCACCTGCTGCTGTCATGGTTTGGCAGGATTAACGCAATTAGGATGACATACCTACCCAAACTGCTATATGCCTTCCGGGTCCTACCAATTCCTGTACCTCTACATATACTTTGCATCCTCCAACAGAAATTACTTCCTTTTATTTGGAGCTCATCACGGGTCAATAAGCAAATCCTGTTTACTCGCAGGATAAATGGAGGCCACTCAGTCCCTAATCTTCATGCTTATTATGTTGCAGCTAGCCTTGCTTCTATCTCCTACATACAGGAGACCCATCACCTTCCCTTATGGGCCATAATTGATATGATAGATTCACATCTGATACCCCTGTCTTCCTTACCATGGCTCCCCCTTTCCTCCCGCCCAAAAGGTATAGATCCTACTTTATCACATACACTCTGCATTTGGGATTCAATTAAATATTCGGCAGGCTTGGTATCACCTCATTTAAGCCTCTTAACGCTTCTTGCACCGCCCATTATTTCCCCCCGGTATGGACAACCCCGGGCAGTTTGGCTGGTCGACAGACCATGGGTTCTCAGATGTTCACTCTTTACTCACCACAGTTAGGATCATAACTTTCAACGCCCTTCGCTCTTCGCATGAGATACCGCTACGTGAACATTTCTGCTACCTTCAGCTTCATCATTTTATCCAGAGGCTCCTCAGGTCCCACTCAACACCTTACCTTCTGTCAGCCTTCGAGAGCATATGCAGGTCACGTCCACACTCTACAGGTATAATCTCCTTGATTTACTCTTCGATCATATCTTCTAGGAAACCACCAATGCGCCCTTTCCAACAACATTGGGAACGTGAACTAACTGTGGAGTTGGTAGATTGGTAGATTATGCTCCAAGCTACTTCAAAAAGTTCTAGAAATGTAGTTATTCTAGAAGATGCTTATAAGGTCATATACCGATGGAACTATATACAGTTTCTCACAAAAGTGAGTACACCTTCACATTTGTGTAAATATTTTATTATATCTTTTCATGTGAGAACACTGAAGAAATGACACTTTGCTACAATATAAATTAGTAAGTGTAAAGCTTGTATAACAGTGTAAATTTTCTGTCCTCTCAAAATAACTCAGCCATTAACGTCTAAACCGTTGGCAACAAAAGTGAGCACACGCCTAAGTACACCCCTAAGTGAAAATGTCCAAATTGGGCCCAATTAGCCATTTTTCCTCCCGGAGTCATGTGACTCATTAGTGTTACAAGGTCTCAGATGTGAATGGGGAGCAAGTGTGTTAAATTTTGTGTTATCGGTCACACTCTCTCGTACTGGTCACTGGATGTTTAACATGGCACCTCATGGAAACAAACTCTCTGAGGATCTGAAAAAAGAATTGTTGCTCTAAATAAAGATGGCCTAGGTTATAAGAATATTGTCAAGACTCTGAAACTGAGCTGCAGCACGGTGGCCAAGGCCATACAGCGGTTTAAAAGGACAGGTTCCACTCAGAACAGGCCTCGCCATGGTCAACCAAAGAATTTGAGTGCACGTGCTTAGCGTCATATCCAGACGTTGTCTTTGGGAAATAGACGTATGAGTGCTGCCAGCATTGTTGCAGAAGTTGAAGGGGTGGGGGGAGGTCAGCCTGTTGTGCTCAGACTATACACTGCACACTGAATCAAATATGTCTGCATGGCTGTCATCCCAGAAGGAAGCCTCTTATTAAGATGATGCATAAGAAAGCTCGCAAACAGTTTGCTGAACACAAGCAGACTAAGGACATAGATTACTGGAACCATGTCCTGTAGTCTGATGAGGCCAAAATAAACTTATTTGGTTCAGATGGTGTCAAGTGTGTGTGGCAGCAACCAGGTCAGGAGTGCAAAAACAAGTGTGTCTTGATTACACTCAAGCATGGTGGTGGGAGTGTCATGGTCTGGGGCTGAATGAGTGCTGCCGACACTGGAGAGCTACAGCTCATTGAGGGAACCATGAATGCTAACATGTAGTGTAACATATTGAAGCAGAGCATGATCTCCTCCCTTTGGAGACTGGTTCGCGGGGCAGTATTCCAACATGATAATGACCCCAAACACATCTCCAAGATGACCACTGACATGCTAAGCTGAGGGTAAAGGTGATGGACTGGACAAGCATGTCTCCAGACCTAAACCCTATTGAGCATCTGTGGGATATCCTCAAAGGGAAAGTGGAGGAGCGCAAGGTCTCTAACATCCACCAGCTCCATGATGTCATCATGGAGGAGTGGAAGAGCTGATGAACTCCATGCCCAAGAGGGTTAAGGCAGCTCTGGAAAATAATGGTGGCTACACAAAATATTGACACTTTGGGCCCAATTTGGACAACCAAACTCCCTATAGCGAAAGCCTGGAAAACTCCAGCACTCAGTTTTGAAGAGGTGAAACACCACCTCTTTTTTATTTCTTACTCTCTTTCCCTCTTTATGGCATTCTCACCTTTCTCCTCTTTAAACGAGAAGGTGCCCCTTATACCGTATCTCTCTCTACACCTCAACAGACTGGCAAGCTCCCGGCTTAGCAGCTGAGAATAGGCTACAATTCAGTGTCTCTTTTTATTGTTTTGAGGCTTGGCTGTCTCTAACTTTTCTATCTTTTTGTTATTTGTTTTTACTGTTCGTTATGCTTTCCTTTTTGAGAAATGCTAGAACACTATGTTAATCACTTGCCGACCGCACGCAGTATATTTACTGCGGCAGTGCGGCGCTGTCTCGCGAATCGCCGTAAATAGATGGCAATTTACGGACAGGCAGCTAGGGGCGTGAGCGCGCCTCCGGTGGTGCGCACTTGTGCCCACCGCACTCTGCAGGAGTGTGCCCGCGGCTCGGGCGGACCCGATGTCCGCCGGCGAGCTGCGATGAGCTGCCAGAGAGAGAGAGAACGGGGAACCGCCAAACTAAACACGGCGGTTCCCTGTTTGAACAGCCGGCATCTAAGAGCCCAGCTCCCTTACAGTTAGAAAACAAAGGGAACACAGTTAACCTTTAGATCGCCCCCTGCAGGTTAACCCCTTCACTGCCAATGACATTTATACAGTAATCAGTGGATATTTAAATTTCTCATCGCTGTATAAATGTCATTGGTCCCAAAAAAGTGTCAAAAATGTCAGACATGTCTGCCCAAATATCGCAGTCCCGATAAAAATCGCAGATCGCCGCCATTACTAAAATAAAAAAAATGTAAAAACACCAGAAATGGATTCTCATGGTTTGTAAACGCGGCAACTTTTGCGCAAACCAATCAATAAATGTTGATTACGATTTTTTAAACCAAAAATATGAGGAAGAATATAAAGAGAGCCGGTGAATGAATTTTTTATATTTTTTTTTTGGATTTGTATTTCAGCAAAAAGCAATAAATATAATTTTTTTTGCAAAATTGTCGCTCTTTTTTTGTTTATAGCCGTGATCAGAAATGACGCAGAGGTGATCAAATACCACCAAAAGAAATCTCTATTTGTGGGAAAAAAAGGACGCAAATTTAGTTTGGGTACAACGTCGCACGACCGCGCAATTGTCAGCTAAAGAGACGCAGTGCCGAATCGCAAAAAATGCTCTGGTCCTACAGTGGGAAATCCTTCCAGGGCTGAAGTGGTTAATAAAGGGGTTCAGTTTACCCATTGTAATCATTTTTTTACCGTATTTGCCTTCCACTCTATTGTACTTTGGAATTGAACCTCCAGTTATGTCACATGTATCGGTCTCTGATGCTTGTCAGTTGGATTTGTATACCTATGCTATTTGCTAATAAAAACCTTTGTGAAAGAAAAAAAGCTCATTTAAAGTAGTTGTAAAGCCTGGAAGGTTTTTACTTGCAGAATGCAGCTCCCCCAATACTTACCTGAGCCCGATCCAGATCCAGTGATCTGCATGAGAACGGCTGCTGTCAAGGCTCTCTGCCTCCTCGTTGGCTCAGAGACAGCAGAGGGAGCCATTGGCAATCCAAAACAAAAATATGCTGCATGTATATGAATTTACTTAATAGTTCTTGGTGCTTAGCGTCATATCCAGACGTTGTCTTTGGGAAATAGACGTATGAGTGCTGCCAGCATTGTTGCAGAAGTTGAAGGGGTGGGGGGGGAGGTCAGCCTGTTGTGCTCAGACTATACACTGCACACTGAATCAAATATGTCTGCATGGCTGTCATCCCAGAAGGAAGCCTCTTATTAAGATGATGCATAAGAAAGCTCGCAAACAGTTTGCTGAACACAAGCAGACTAAGGACATAAATTACTGGAACCATGTCCTGTAGTCTGATGAGGCCAAAATAAACTTATTTGGTTCAGATGGTGTCAAGTGTGTGTGGCAGCAACCAGGTCAGGAGTGCAAAAACAAGTGTGTCTTGATTACACTCAAGCATGGTGGTGGGAGTGTCATGGTCTGGGGCTGAATGAGTGCTGCCGACACTGGAGAGCTACAGCTCATTGAGGGAACCATGAATGCTAACATGTAGTGTAACATATTGAAGCAGAGCATGATCTCCTCCCTTTGGAGACTGGTTCGCGGGGCAGTATTCCAACATGATAATGACCCCAAACACATCTCCAAGATGACCACTGCCATGCTAAGCTGAGGGTAAAGGTGATGGACTGGACAAGCATGTCTCCAGACCTAAACCCTATTGAGCATCTGTGGGATATCCTCAAAGGGAAAGTGGAGGAGCGCAAGGTCTCTAACATCCACCAGCTCCATGATGTCATCATGGAGGAGTGGAAGAGCTGATGAACTCAATGCCCAAGAGGGTTAAGGCAGCTCTGGAAAATAATGGTGGCTACACAAAATATTGACACTTTGGGCCCAATTTGGACAACCAAACTCCCTATAGCGAAAGCCTGGACAACTCCAGCACTCAGTTTTGAAGAGGTGAAACACCACATGAACAACATTATGCTCAATGAGAAATTAACAGCTATACTCTCTGATTCCCACTACCAGTTTCTGCGAATTTGGCAACCCCACTCTCTCTCTTTTTAATTTCTTACTCTCTTTCCCTCTTTATGGCATTCTCACCTTTCTCCTCTTTAAACGAGAAGGTGCCCCTTATACCGTATCTCTCTCTACACCTCAACAGACTGGCAAGCTCCCGGCTTAGCAGCTGAGAATAGGCTACAATTCAGTGTCTCTTTTTATTGTTTTGAGGCTTGGCTGTCTCTAACTTTTCTATCTTTTTGTTATTTGTTTTTACTGTTCGTTATGCTTTCCTTTTTGAGAAATGCTAGAACACTATGTTAATCACTTGCCGACCGCACGCAGTATATTTACTGCGGCAGTGCGGCGCTGTCTCGCGAATCGCCGTAAATAGACGGCGATTTACGGACAGGCAGCTAGAGGCGTGAGCGCGCCTCCGGTGGTGCGCACTTGTGCCCACCGCACTCTGCAGGAGTGTGCCCGCGGCTCGGGCGGACCCGATGTCCGCCGGCGAGCTGCGATGAGCTGCCAGAGAGAGAGAGAACGGGGAACCGCCAAACTAAACACGGCGGTTCCCTGTTTGAACAGCCGGCATCTAAGAGCCCAGCTCCCTTACAGTTAGAAAACAAAGGGAACACAGTTAACCTTTAGATCGCCCCCTGCAGGTTAACCCCTTAACTGCCAATGACATTTATACAGTAATCAGTGGATATTTAAATTTCTCATCGCTGTATAAATGTCATTGGTCCCAAAAAAGTGTCAAAAATGTCAGACATGTCTGCCCAAATATCGCAGTCCCGATAAAAATCGCAGATCGCCGCCATTACTAAAATAAAAAATGTAAAAACACCAGAAATGGATTCTCATGGTTTGTAAACGCGGCAACTTTTGCGCAAACCAATCAATAAATGTTGATTACGATTTTTTAAACCAAAAATATGAGGAAGAATATAAAGAGAGCCGGTGAATGAATTTTTTATATTTTTTTTTTGGATTTGTATTTCAGCAAAAAGCAATAAATTTAATTTTTTTTGCAAAATTGTCGCTCTTTTTTTGTTTATAGCGGTGATCAGAAATGACGCAGAGGTGATCAAATACCACCAAAAGAAATCTCTATTTGTGGGAAAAAAAGGACGCAAATTTAGTTTGGGTACAACGTCGCACGACCGCGCAATTGTCAGCTAAAGAGACGCAGTGCCGAATCGCAAAAAATGCTCTGGTCCTACAGTGGGAAATCCTTCCAGGGCTGAAGTGGTTAATAAAGTGGTTCAGTTTACCCATTGTAATCATTTTTTTACCGTATTTGCCTTCCACTCTATTGTACTTTGGAATTGAACCTCCAGTTATGTCACATGTATCGGTCTCTGATGCTTGTCAGTTGTATTTGTATACCTATGCTATTTGCTAATAAAAACCTTTGTGAAAGAAAAAAAAGCTCATTTAAAGTAGTTGTAAAGCCTGGAAGGTTTTTACCTGCAGAATGCAGCTCCCCCAATACTTACCTGAGCCCGATCCAGATCCAGTGATCTGCATGAGAACGGCTGCTGTCAAGGCTCTCTGCCTCCTCGTTGGCTCAGAGACAGCAGAGGGAGCCATTGGCAATCCAAAACAAAAATATGCTGCATGTATATGAATTTACTTAATAATTCTTGGTTTATGTGTCTGTCTGAATGTGGACTTATAGTTCCCACAATTTCCTGCACAGTTGGAGAAGGGAAGTACAAGTTTGTGAGCCAATATAGACCTACTGCATTGCACAGTTTTTTTTTAGCTGTTTATTTAGCTGCTTGTCTAGAATAGTACTTTAACTCTTAAATAGGGTTAATTGTGTCTTAAAGGGTAACTCCACTTATGTGGAGAAAAAAATAGCAAAACAAATGAAAAATAATATAGTGTATACAATTGCGACACAAGTCATATTGTAATTGAATTTTATTAAAAATGACTTTTCCTTTTCAATCTGCGGCCACTGTAATTTTCTAAAAATGCAGTGCAATATGGCTACCTGGAGTTGTGCTGTACAAAGAATGTGTACTGAACACACCCCATAAACATCATTTTCTCCTTGTGTGACTGATTTTTCCAGAAGTCTACACTAAGATTCAAGTTAGATTTCAGGCATCCACTGCAACAAAAATGTAATTTTTGGTGAGATACTCCTAATAGGAACACGTCTAAAGGGATGCAGGCCTAGCAGATTTCCTCGTTAGTGTTCTGCAGGTGCCATAGCAGATTGATGATTATGAAACCACTCCCATTAGATGTATTTTTCCACATGGACACAGATAAACACAAGTGATTTCTTCAGAATAACAAAAGGTAGGAACCTGCAACAAAGGTTGTTATAATCCTTGCAATGTACATAGATCACCCAGAGGTAGAGTTCCCACCTCATCCCTTTAAAACCGAACACATAATAATTACACACATTCTACGGCTGATTAAGGTGGAAATTAAACTCACTTGGTGCCTTATCTGAACTAAATTAGACCCAGAACCTGTGTAATTCATATGTTGTTTGGGTTTAAAGGGATGAGGTGACAACCCTACCCAGAGGGGAATGTTTTTTTCTCAACAAAAGTGGAGTTACGCTTTAAGAAAAGGCTATTATTTTTTAAATTGGTAAAATATATATCCACTACATACAGTTAGGTCCATAAATATTGGGACATCGACACAATTCTAATATTTTTGTCTCTATACACAACCACAATGGATTTGAAATGAAATGAACAAGATGTGCTTTAACTGCATACTTTCAGCTTTAATTTGAGGGTATTTACATCCAAATCAGGTGAACGGTGTAGGAAATACAACAGTTTGTATATGTGCCTCCCACTTTTTAAGGGACCAAAAGTAATGGGACAAATTAACAATCATAAATCAAACTTTCACTTTTTAATACTTGGTTGCAAATCATTTGCAGTCAATTACAGCCTGAAGTCTGGAACGCATAGACTTCACCAGGCGCTGGGTTTCATCCCTGGTGATGCTCTGCCAGGCCTCTACTGCAACTGTCTTCAGTTCCTGCTTGTTCTTGTGGCATTTTCCCTTCAGTTTTGTCTTCAGCAAGTGAAATGCATGCTCAATCGGATTCAGGTCAGGTGCTTCCCTTTTACGGTGTTCTTGTTCGTCCTTGACTTCTGTCAACGTCATCTCCGGACCGTCTCGTAGTGGTCCCTACTTTGGGTCG
>BLSH010468094.1:1366652-1378741 GCA_018402905.1 Glandirana rugosa | reverse complement strand
TTTGTTGATTCTGGGTGATTACGGAGTAAACGATCATGGGATTGTGCCAGATATATACATATATGTTGCATATATGAGTGTGGATCATACACCTTGTTGTAGTAAGTGAGACTGAACAGTAGTGTTAAAACTAATGATTTTGTTTGTTCTAGTCTTAGTGTAGACGTCTTATTACGATCGATGAATGGAACCGTCGTAACAGGACCCTATTATATAGTTTTTTTTATTGCCATACTGTTTCGCTGGAAATAAAAGCTGTTCACCTATCATATGTGTGATTTATTCACTTTGTTTTACACAAGGTACCCAAAAGAAACATGATGGACCTGGAAAAACTGGTGGTTTATAGAATTCAAGAAAACACATCAATACAGTCATGATATATTATCCCAGGACAATGCTGCCAAGGTAAGTAGCTAGCATTATTCTGCAGATGTGATTCTGATCTTGTTTGTTTTAGTAATCAAAATTGTGATGACAAGTCAGAGTGAATGATGTTGTTCCACATACTAGGTGTGAGTATATACGTTGTATATACATATATAGACCGTGTTAGGGTACTAGCAAATGAGGCATTAGTGGGTCTTAGTTGTTTTCATGATGTTTAGTAAAAGCTCAATTTGGGCTACTAATTACAATTAGGGTTAAAAACTGGACAGCACAAATGTTACCCAATTTGGCCATACATATCGATAAATTTGAGAAGACACAATGTCTGACACCCGACTAGACTTGTGGATCATGTAAGAAAAACAAGTAAAAGTAATTGTATTGTACATAGAACACATGAGCATCCAATATCCACCTATTTGATGTCCAAGTGATTAGTGATTACATCAGGTAGGAGGGGTGGCATTAGCCACAACCTCAAATGTGTTTCTATCAATCAAAATACTTTCCAATATAATATCACTCATGTTTCATCACAGCCTTTGGGAAAAGAGGTTCCAAGTTAACTCTTATAATATGGAAAATTATTATCAAATACTTACCGTAATTTTCCTTTCCTGGCCTATCCTCATGTCAGCACACAATGGGTTAACGCCTCTTGCACACATGACCACCTATAACTAGCTGAATAAAAGAGAGCCCCCTCCCCTACTAAGGTGTTCAATAACTTAGCCTGCGACAGGCCACTAGGGAGGGAGTCCTGCGCTGAAGTGAAGATAGGCCAGGAAAGGAAAATTACAGTAAGCATTTGATAACAATTTTCCATAGTCCTGGCCATACCTCACGTCAGCACACAATGGGATATAATTAGCTGAATAAATGGGAGGGAGAAAACACATGAAAAGGAACATTGACAATCAAGGAAAAACTGCCAAAGACAAGGAATATTTATAGGTCTCATCTCAAACCTTGCAGAACTTTGACAGCATACCCGTAAAGTCGAGTGAAAGGCTAGCTGTCTCACATACATCTTCCACTGAATCCTGGCACAACTACCCCCAAAGCTGCCACCCCTCGGGTCAAAGGAGCTTGCACCTGTTCCTGGTCAGAAAGGTCTAATTCCTGAATGCCAATCTATTCACCCTGGTAAACCAACAGAAGATGACTCAATAACCTGACAGTGAAATGAACAGATTATCCACTTTCCTTTGTCTTTTGACCTTTACATGTACACTGGTTGCAACTTGTGTAAGGACCTGAAGTCCTCCTGATGTGTACTCAGTGACTCCGCGTGAATGCTTGGAGGGACTGTTCCCAGTTTTCCTGAAAACTGCATATCACTTTAGAATTGAGCTTTGGAGATGAACATAGTATCACTATTTCTGGTAAAAAGACACAAAAGGGATCTTTGCTGCAATCTCCAACCTCCTTCTGTCTGAAGCAATCACTGTCAGAGGAACTAGTCTTACCACTAGGAACCACACTGGAAATTAAGCTATTACAGCACGGGAGAAGACAGACACCAATGGAAAAAATCCCCATGGTACTGTGAATCCACCTTTCTATCACTACATCTTTGTAACTTGTTACAAATACTGGAAGCTGTGTGTTCAGTGGACTCTCTATGAGAACTACTGATGGAATGCACCATAGAGCCAATAATAGTTGAGATACATATTTTATAAAATAATTTGCCTAACTGATCCGTTAGTGGATCCTGCCTTTCCAGTAAGTAAACTGCAGTTAACTGTAAGCTGCTCTCCGCCCAGTGAAAAGTTTATGTTACAAAAAGTAACAGGAAAAGACAGGCACTTGGTGCCCCCTTGTTGGGCAATGTAAGCTACTGCTGTCTTGGTGTCAAACATCAACTTCACTCGGGCCTCTTGGAGAAAAGATCCTGAAAGGTTTCTATGGCTAGAAAAACAAAACCACCTTAATTTAAGTCAGTCACTAGGCTCCAATGCCCTTTGCACTGGTCTCCTCAGACTGGAGACAGATTGGCATCCGATGTTAGAATCATTCCATTTCCTGGGCTGAGAGGCACGCCAAAAAAAAGAGGCACACTGGTGTCCAAAACTTCCATTCTTGCCAGCCTGTGCAGACACAAAGACCTTGAAAACTGAAAAGCCCCCATGTGCCACCTGGCCCCAGGCAGCCCTGGAATGGCCATTGTAAAATGTCCCAATAGGCAGATTGTCATTTTGAAAATTTTGGAGTTTTGGAAAACCACTCAACATATTCAGGTATGATAATCTGTGAAGGATCTTGGAGTAGTTTAAGAAGGGCTTCACTGTTTTTCTTGTTTGTTCACTAGTTGACTGAACTTGGAAAAAGGATTTCTAGGACAAGATTGTGATGCTTTGCCAGCTCCTGGCATACATCTGCGACAATCAAAAACAGAGTCCAAGTAGTGGTAGAGCCTTATTCCCAAAGACCAATTACTGCCACTACTGCCGACAAAATGTTCAAAAAGTTTCTTGGTGCTGTGACAATTCTAAACATGGCAAACACCAGAACTGGAAATGACAGCCAATCACCGCAAATTTCGAATGTCTCTGGTGTTACGTATAATGGAAGTATATGGCAGCCAGGTCGATTAACTGGTGCTCATGCTGAACTATCGCCATGACTGTTTGCACAGACTCCAGGGTTATTATAACGCCTAGGGTACTAGAATGAATGGAGAAAACTCACCAGATCTGTTCCATTGGTGGCACCAAGACTATGGACTTGTTGCAGTATAATTCTTATACTCGATCTTGCAGTAATTCTTTCTTCTTGAGATCTGGTGGTCCTGAATGAAAGGATTTGGTGATTGTACTCCCAGCTAACTGTCTTTGATGTTTGTCACCCAAACCCTCCAAAAAAGGAGGCTATCCTGGCTTCCACTGGAAAACACTGCTTGGGCCCACCTTCAAAGACTTTCCACATGTCTAGCAACCTGCTCTGGGTTTTGATTCCACGTAAACAAGAAGTTTGAGTGCCCTTCACTGTGATCTGGTAAATTTCAGCCTGGCCTATAAGATTTGGACTCCTGAACCCTTCTGAAGATCAACCTACTTGAGCAAAAGGATTTCTCTTTCCTTTTATTACAATGTGGTCACAATCTGGATATTTCTTCTGTCACTCACTTTGTCAAACGTTTTATCAAACAACAACCTCCCATTATGGAGAATGTAACAAAGGGCTTGTGTGGAAGCTTTAGCCACCCTCCAGTGGCGCCACCACAAGGCTACCATTGCCGTGACAATGCGCCAGCCTTAGAACTTGGTCTATTGAAGCCTTGACCAAAAGTCAGCAGCCAGGTTCAAGTCCTCCAGAACCATGCCCATTCCTGCCGGGTCCCCTTGAATTAAAGGCCATTTTTTGTAATGCTTTAAACATCACAGTCGACGCTGTTGCTAGTCAACAGGCAAAAAACCTGTTGCTGTATAGATTTTCCGCAAGTCTGCAGGCCAGTTTTACCACAAATTTGAGTTGAAAAGATCTTTCTGCTTTCACCTTTCTGAGGTGTTCAGGTGCTTTTTCAATGCGTTTGCCAGGTTACAGATGCGTTTTATAGGGAAAAAAATGGGACAAGTTCTCCTTCAGTTGACTGTACTGGAACACACTGCACTGGGGTGGCGTAGGCAATTGGAATCCATGATAAACACTGTTCATGCATTTTTGACTCCAATAAACACGCATTGGACTGCATTTGGTGTGAACCAGCCTTAGGTCCGCTTTCCAATCTGTAGGATTCCTAAAGGTATTGAAAGGCAAAGACACTTGAGCTCCAGACGCTGGCAGGCCCCATCCACTCCTGTAAGTGCGTTACTTAAAACATGCATCAGCCAGCTTCATTGGATAAAGCTTGGAGACCATTGCTGTAAATTGGTCTTCTTATTACATCTCTCCCCTTCTTCATCAATGAGCTTTTAACTCCATCATTATGGGAAAATAAGTCCTTCCTTTTTGACATTTGGAAAGATCTGCATGCGTTTGCGATGGTTGGGTCTGCGTCTTGCCTATGACATGGAGAGTTGCTGCATACGGTTCCTTATCCATTGGTATTTGAGGCAATCCATGCCGATTAATGGCCAATATGCATACAGGGTTTGGCAAGGCATTTACAATTGCACTGCTTAAACCGCATGTGAGCCATAGCCACATTAGTTGCTTGAGGAGCATGAAAGCCACCCTGTGCGGGAATGCAGGTTGACCTGGTCATGGGGATGACCAGTGGCGGGTCTTATGTGTTTGCATTTAGGGCTTCTGCTCCTAAAATCTTCCAAAACACTATACTATTTGCATTCCTTGAGCATTCCTCACTCTTTTGAAGACATGTCCCATGCCGCCCCCTCATACCTTTGCTAATCTTCTGTGCCACTGCCAGGCATGGTGGGCTCATGCAAAAAAATATGATTCTGTCACCAAGAAAAAACATGTACACTGTCCCTTTAAGGCATATCTTCTTTCATCCACTTACTTAACAAGTAGCAGAAGGTGAGCCCAGGCAGCCTTCCAGAAGCAGACAGGAGACAAATAACAGTCTAACCCCTGAGCACAGCAGGGGAGCAAACAGCAACAAGTCTTCACCACCCAGAGAAAACTGGTAGGACTGCAGAGAGATGGAGAGAAATCAGATCCTCTGCCAGCTCTAAGACTGTTGTTGCTGCTTGGTGACTGCCAGACGCTACCTTGCGCCCCCGTCCCCGTGCCCTCTGTGACATCATCCACCGCCACTCTCAAACTGACAACAAAGCCAGGAGAGCGGCATGCTGCCTATACAAGACAAGAAAAACCCCAATGGTGACATTGCAGAGCTTCCTTACACCACACCTGTAGAAGTGCTGTACAAGCAACATTGCCCGCTCCCGGCACAAGGGACACCCAGTTTCAGGAAGGTTTACATCCAACATTCTGGGTCTTCCAACTCCATGAGAGGCTGAACATGGAGGGGCAGGTTCAGTAGGGGGGATATCCAGCAACAAGACTACTTACCAACAGTAATCCACAGGTGGCCTGGAGCAGACCAAGAAAAAAGAACACCTTTAGTGGGGGAGGGGGATCTCTTTTATTCAGATAGTTATAGGTGGTCATGTGAGCGCCTGCAAGAGGTGTTAACCCATTGTGTGCTGACGTGAGGTATGGCCAGGAAAATGTTTTATTGTAGCTTCTATTCTCATTGTAGAGGTCATTTAGGTTGTCAGTGTCAGACTTACCGTTGCCAATTTTTGTATATCTTCATCAGATGCTCCTAGTGAAGCTAGACCAATATCCTGAAAAATTCAAAAGAAAAATCAATCCTCAAAATATGAACTGTGCACTTGGTAAAATAAGTATTTTTTGTGTTTTTGTTGTTATTACTAGTATTGTAGTAGTATTAGTAGTATTGTAAGCAGTAGTAATGAAAACAAGCATTGTTAGAGATGAATTTACCATTAGGCACAATAGACTTGTGCCTATACGTAACTAAGACAGCTTTACCTCAACTTAAATTATTAGGCATTCTTTTTCTGTTACTCCTGGGAACATTTCATATAAGATTATTTACACATTTCTACAATATTTTATGTCAGGTTAGCACCACTAAATATTTTGCATTAACAAGGTAATCCTACCAGAAGAAGGCTACGAAATGTGCCAAAAGCTTGTTTCCTACCAGCAGAGAAAGATACTTGCTCTTGTAAAAATAAGCTTTGCATACTTTATGTTTTGCTGCACATGGAATACATTTACCCCCTTCCTGACCAGAGCATTTTTTGCGATACGGCACTGCGTCGCTTTAACTGACACAAATGTTCAATATGCTAACATAGTATTAAAAATGTCTACCTGTGAAAACTGTGCAAATTCTTTATCAGCAAGCATGGGAATATGACCCAGCAATTCATGGCAGCAGTCCCTAGAGATATACAAGAGGGACATTTTATTTTTACTTGCTCATTCAACAAAGAAACTAAACAACCAAAGATAAATTTATCAGTATCCCAATGAATGTGCATGTGTACAATGCCCAGAATGATATTTACGATAAGGCCCTTGTAGATCATAGTCTAAGACAACAGGATAACAGAAGGCAGATCCCAAACAAAACATTTTGTGTAACATTTTATCTTGCCTTCTCTGGCAGCTTCTAAAGGCTTGAGTTAAACTTTTAACTTAGCACTTAACTAAAGTTAGCCATGGAGTATTCTAAGGAACCAGCCAAAATGTGCTCAGTAGTTGGCCGTGTCAGCCGCCTCCCATCCAATTCAAGGATATCAAAGGAGTCACGTCAAGAATTGCCAGCCAGAAAGTTGCATCCAATCAGATCAGTCCTTTTAGACCCCCCCCAAGGATGCTTGTGTATTTTCAATGATGACTTCAAAGGCACATTAAAAAAAAAGTTCTTCTCCTGTAATGTATCTTTTAGAACATTGTTTTGTGCATTGGTATGGAGCCAAAATGGCAGTACCCATCTCCCCAGGTCAGGCTTGTTCATACCAGCAGCTGTGTGCTATTCTGTGGATACTGACCCCCTTCAATCTGGATTTCGCCTTCAACACTCCACACAAACTGTCCTTCTTAAACTCAAAAATGACCTACTAACTGCTAAAACCAATGGACACTACTCTGTACTCCTACTCCTGGACCTTTCGGCTGCCTTCGATACTGTCGACTACCCCCTCCTCCTCAAAAAACTTTACTCCCTCGGTCTCTGTGACTGTGCTCTTCAGTGACTCTCGTCCTGCCTATCCCATCGCACCTTCAGTGTCACGTACAATTCTACCTCCTCTTCTTCTCTTCCTTTCCCTGTTGGGGTCCCCCAAGATTCTGTTCTTGGACCTCTCTTATTTTCAATATACACCTCTTCCCTGGGCTGGCTAATAGCCTCCCGCGGCTTTCAATATCAAATCTACCTCTCCACCCCCCAACTCACTCCATCAATCTCCTCACGCATTGCTAACTTATTAACAGACATATTTGCCTGGATGTCACACCACTTCCTCAAACTCAACTTGTCCAAAACTGAACTCATAATATTTCCCCCCCCACGTGCCGTTTCCCCTGACTTCTTTGTCAAGAGCAATGGCACAACCATCCATCCATCCCCACATATTAGGGTGCTTGGCGTTATCCTAGATTATGAACTCTCCTTTTGGCCCCACATCCAATCACTTTCTAAGGTTTTCCGCCTCAATCTCCGCAACATCTCTAAAATACGTCCCTTCCTAACCAATGAAACCACAAAGCTACTGATTCACTCCCTGGTCATCTCTCGCCTTGACTACTGCAACTCCCTCCTCATTGGCCTACCATTAAATAGACTATCTCCCCTCCAGTCCATCATGAATTCCGCTGCCAGATTCATCCACCTTACAAACCGTTCAGCATCTGCCACCCCTCTCTGCCAATACCTCCATTGGCTGCCACTTACCCAACAAATTAAATTCAAAATACTAACAATGAGCTACAAAGCCATCCACAACTCTGCTCCCAGCTACATCACCAGCCTAGTCTCAAAATACCAACCTAATCGTCCCCTTCATTCATCCCAAGATCTCCTGCTCTCCAGCACCCTCATCACCTCCTCTCATACTTGCCTCCAAGACTTCTCCCAAACCTCTCCCATCCTCTGGAACTCCCTACCCCAATCTGTCAGACTGTCCCCAAATCTATCCACCTTCAGGCGATCCCTTGAAACTTTTCTCTTCAGGGGAGCCTATCCTGCCACCACCTAACAACTATACTTCTTATTTTCTCAATCAGCCCATCCCCCACAATTATTACCCTTTCGTATAATTTAACCCTCCCTCCTAGATTGTAAGCTCTAATGAGCAGGGACCTCTGATTCCTCCTGTATTGAATTGTATTGTAATTGTAGTGTCTGCCCTAACATTGTAAAGCGCTGCACAAACTGTCGGCACTATATAAATCCTGTATAATAATAATATTAAACACTCAAATATATTTTTTACTAACATGATTATATATAAAATAGATAAAGAAAATCTTCACAGTTTTTTCTGCCTATTGTAAGTATTTACAGGTATTTAATTTCATGATTACTACTGAAAATAATTTTGACATGAATTTGATATATAGAGGAGCATGGGGGAGGATGTTGAAAAATAACCCCCCCCCCCCCCATGTTTCAACTATGCTTAGCATAATTAAATATGAGAATTGCAAATTAAGCAAACAGCATCTTAGGTAAAATGCTACGCACTATGGCAACCTGGAGGCATTCAGTACACAGTTGGTGTACAGAGCTCCCAGAACTGTAATTTCCTGGATGGATGAATGACTCTGCATTAAGATACAAGTTAGGTTTTAGGCATCCTCTGCAACAAAAATGTTATTTTTCCCGAGATATTCCCTAAAGATTAATCGCTTCTAAAGGAATGCTGACACTGCATTTTTTTCTCATTAGAACACAGAAAGTGCACCAGCTGACTTGCATTCAGAATCTTTATCCAGATGATGTAGTTGAACAAACAACTTCTTCTTCAGAGCAGGAACAGGCAGGAATCGACAACAATGTTTGTTAAAATGTACATTGATTACCCAGAAGGGATTGCTTTTTTTCAACAAAAGTGGAGTTACTCTTTAAAGATGTATGACCTCTAAACATAGTAAAGGAAATACTGAAAATTGTGACAGTGTACTTACGGCTCTGGAGAGTGCATGACAGTGGAGGGATGTCTCAGGTACTGCGTTGTCGGAAATACACGGAAAGCTAGACAAGCCAGGAAATCTCTAGCAGAAAGCAAACCAGCTGCTGGTCTCAGTTTGAATCCTGTCCTTTCTATACAATTGAATGCAACAAAATTAAAGTCTGTAAGATTAAAAGGAACCTGTACTGAGAGACATATGATGCCCATCACTCTTACCTTTACCTCTCAAAATCCTAGTCCACTTGCTGTCATTGCTAATCGAATGGGTTTAATACATTGTGAGTCAGTGTCCTGCACGTTTATAAATTGTATGTTTTGACTATTTTCCCTGAAGATCATGCTTTTTCCTAATCTATGCATCTGATCGTACCGAAGCCACAGTCAGCCAGGCAACTAGTGTTTTCCAAAGGTGGTTATCAATAGTAGCCTGCACATTTTTCCCAATACAGGTTTCCTTTAACTCAACACAGTTCAAAAATCATTACAGTGATATTAACCACTTGCTTAATGGGCACTTAAACACCCCTCCTGCCCAGGCCAATTTTCAGTTTACAGTGCTATCACTCTTTGAATGATAATTGCGCAATCGTGCGACGTACCAAAACAAAATTGACGTCCTTATTTTTCCCACAAATAGAGCTTTCTTTGGTGGTATTTGATCACCTCTGTGCTTTTTTTTTTTGCGCTATAAACAAAAAAAGAGCGGCAATTTTGAAAAAAGAACAACATTTTTTTACGTTTTGCTATAATAAATGTCCAAAAAAAAAAAAAAAAGTATTCATCAGTTTAGGCCGATATGTATTCTTCTACATATTTTTGGTAAAAAAAAAATCGCAATAGGCGTATATTGATTGGGTTGCACAAAAATTATAGAATCTACAAACTATGGTAATGGATTTATGTAGTTTTTATAATTAATTTTTTTACTAGTAATGGCGGCGATTTTTATCGAGACTGCGACATTGCGACAGACATGTCGGTCATTTTTGACACTTTTTTGGGACCAATGACGTTTGTACAGCTATCAGATCTAAAAAATAGCCACTGATTACTGTATAAATGTCACTGGCAGGGAAGTTTTAACACTAAGGGGGCGATCAAGAGGTTAACTGTGTTCCCTTGGGCTGGCAGGGACATAACAGATCTAACTGATCCCGATCACAAGGATCAGTAGATCTGTCATGTCCCCCTTCACTGAACGGGAAACCGCAGTGTTTACATTGGCGGTTCCCCATTCTGGCTCTCTGTTGGACGATCGTGGGTCTCCGGCGGACATTGAGTTCGCCCGAGCCACGGGCAAGCTCACGCAGCGTGCGGCGGGCGCGAGAGTGCGCCGCCGGCAGCTGCAAGGGTGCACAGGGATCAAAGGGGTGGATGTCAATTGACGGCACCCCGGCAAACTAGATAAGCTCTGTAGCCGTCAGTCAGCTATAGCGTGGATCTGAAGATGTTAAACCCTCAGTTTTGTAAGCACTTTCAGCTGCTGATTTAATCAATTACAAAGTATGGAGCATCTTTATCTTTTAATCCTTGCCTATGTTTCACTTTAAGTACATGCCATGAACCACTGCCCCAGGTCTCCTGTTTCAGGGTGGACCCTTTTTTATGCAGCATCCCATAGAGCCACCTTTACATGCAAGGACTAGAGTTGTGTCTTCTGACACTCTGTGCATCAATAGAAACACACAGTCCCATAGCCTAGGATGGCAAGGCACTCCCTTGCTCCTCCCTCCTCTCCCCCCCCCCTCTTCCAAACTAATAGACTGCTTGGAGACTGCACCATCCACTGTTAACTCTTTCCTGTGAAGACCAGAAGTTCAGGGAAGTGGCGCTGAGAAAGTAGCGCTGATATTATCCGCATTTCCGTTGAGAGAGTAGGAGCCAGCAGCATTGAGAGTTGAGACAAAAAGAATTTGGCTGCACACCACTGTCAGGTGCAATAATGTTTACTGAGACTGAACAAGTAGAGTTGAGCGAACCCGGACTGTAAAGTTCGGGTCCGTACCGAACTTTGGGGTGTCCGGGACCCGGACCCGGACTTTTCAAAAAAAGTCCGGGTTCGGGTCCGGGGTTCTGGTAATTTTAATGAAAAATCTTAAAAATGCTGTAAAAAAGTCCAGGAAGGTCCTAGAGGTCTGCAAAAGGAAGGGAAATGGGGGTAAGGGTGGGACAAGGGCCCTACAAAGAAATGGGGACAGGGAAATAACTTTAAATATTTAAAAAAAAATAAAAACATAAAAAAGCAATAATGGAGGTGAATGGGGATCATCTTATAACTGGGTCTGAAAAGTATTAATTAACATTAGAGGCCATAGAACTGTTCTAAAATCATCTTCAAACTGTGTCAAAAAAGTATAAATAAGCCGGGAGTACCCATGTCACTGTTCTGCAAAATGTGTGTGTCACTTTAAATGAAACCGTGAATAAGTGAACATCTGTTATGCAAACGTATCTAAAGTCTGTGTGTCACTTTAAATGAAACCGTGAATCAGTGCACATCTGTTCTGCACAATTCTTTAAAGTCTGTGTGTCACTTTAAATGAAACCGGGAATCAGTGCACATCTGTTCTGCACAATTCTTTAAAGTGTGTGTGTCACTTTAAATGAAACCGGGAATCAGTGCACATCTGTTCTTCACACTTCTGTTTAGTCTGTGTCACGTTTATTATAGCCGCTAATCAGTGCACATCTGTTTTCACACATAACAGATGTTCTTCACCAGAACAGATGTTATTCACACAGCACATCTGTTCTGCACACATCTGGAAATAGTTTAGAACACTTTACCTAAAACCGGGGAGGAACCATACACCTGTTCTTCAAACATCTGGAATCTGTGTGTGAAACTACAGCATAGAGAAGAACAGGCATATGGTTTCGCTCTTCACACACAGTTTGCAGATGTTTTTAGAACAGTGATATTATATCACTGATATGATATCACTTTTCTTCAAACATCTGCAAACAGTGTGTAAAGAGCGGAACCATATGCCTGTTCTTCTCTATGCTGTAGTTTCACACACAGATTCCAGATGTTTGAAGAACAGGTGTATGGCT
>BLSH010468094.1:1343302-1365865 GCA_018402905.1 Glandirana rugosa | reverse complement strand
AGTGAACAAGTATCTCAACTCGCTTGAAGATCTTCAGGCCCAAGACGACCAAGCCGGCTTGAAGCCCTGTTTCAGGCCCAAGCCCAGGCCTGTCTTGGGCTTGAAACAGGGCTTGGGGTAACTTTAGTTACCCCTGTGTCTGAAAATCCGTGTTTTTTCCGACGTTTTATCAGGACCTTCCAGGATCTCCAGACGTTTTCAGAACAGTTCTATGGCCTCTACCGTTAATTAATACTTTTCAGACCCATTTTGAAGATGATCTCCATTTTTGCATTTTTTATGTTTTTATTTTTTAAAAAATATTTAAAGTATTTCCCTGTCCCCATTTCTTTGTAGTTCACTTGTCCCACCCTTACCCACATTTCCTTCCTTTTGCAGACCTCTAGGACCTTCCAGGACTATTTTGCAGCCTTTTTTGTGCCTAAAAGTCTGTGTCCCCATTGATTTCAATGGGGTTCGGGACAAAGTTCGGGTTCTGTCCGGACCCGAACCCGGACTTTGTCCCGAAGTTCGGCCGAACCAGCAGAACCCGGACTTCTAGAAGTTCGCTCAACTCTATGAACAAGTGACTGTCACCAGGACATAGGACACAGACGATGAGTAAGGTTGACAACCTTACTCATTGTCTGTGTCCTATGTCCTGGTGACAGTCACTTGTTAAGTCTCAATAAACATTGTTGGACCGGCAGTAGTGTGCAGTCAAATTCTTTTTGTTTCTACTACTATGGATGCGAGCTGGGGCTAGCACCCAGTCTGCTCAGTCCTTTTGGATATCATACTCACCTGGAGCAGCCCACTGCTCTCTCTTTCCTACCATTGAGAGTTTTAAACTGCAAACGCTGGGGTAGAAATTTTAAGAAATAGTTTACTAGCGAATTTTTATTTTATTGTGCTCAATGTGTTCAGCTAAAAAACTCTGAGGGTTTAATACTACTTTAACACTGCATCCTGCGCATGGTCACTTGCCCCACTAAGTTCCACTCCTTATTTGACCACTTCCACACCGCGCACAGTATATTTACTGCGGCAGTGTGGACGTGCCCCGCGAATCGCCATAGGAGTGTGTCCACGACTCGGGTGGACCCGATGTCCGCCGGCGAACCGCGATGAGCGGCCACAGCAAAAGAACGGGGAACCGCCGATGTGAATATGGCGGTTCCCCGCTCTGTCAGTGCGGGCATAGGAGATCTACTGATCCCTGTCACTGGGATCAGTTAGATCTCTCATGCCCATGGTAGCCCAGCCCCTCCCCCACAGTTAGAACACATGCAGGGAACACAGTTAACCCCTAGATCTCCCCCTGCAGGTTAACCCCTTCCCTGCCAATGACATTTATACAGTAATCAGTAGACATTTAAATTTCTGATCGCTGTATAAATGTCATTGGTCCCAAAAAAGTGTCAAAAATGTCCGACATGTCGGCTCCAATATCGCAGTACAGCTAAAAATCGCAGATCGCCACCATTACTAGTAAAAAATAAAAAAGTTAAAAACCCCAGAAATAAACTTTTGCACAAACCAATCAATAAACGCCGATTGCGTTTTTGAGACTATAAATCGGCCAAAACCGATGAAAAAAAATTTTTTTTTAATTTTTTTTTTGTATTTGTATTTTAGCAAAAAGTAAGAAAAACTGTTTTTTTTGCAAAATTGTCGCTCTTTTTTTGTTGATAGCGGTGCTCAGAAATGATGCAGAGGTGATCAAATACCACCAAAAGAAAGCTCTATTTGTGGGAAAAAAAGGACGCAAATTTTGCTTGGGTATAACGCCGCACCACCGCGCAATTGTCAGTTAAAGTGACGCAGTGCCGAATCGCAAAAAGTGCTCTGGTCCTAACGTGGGAAATCCTTCCGGGGGTGAAGTAGTTAATGTATGTTCCTTGCTTTAGAACATTATTTTTTATCAATTTGGTATGGGTAAAGTTTAGTTTTAATACAGGGGACTTATGTGTCCCTGAAACATTACTTGCTGAACATATGTGTAAAATATTCCTTTGAATAAAACACTCTTTTTGACTTGGTCATCAACATGCTACCCTTTTTTTTTTATTAGTCTACATAATGCCACCATTGGCTGTGCACCAACACCAGATGCGGCTTAAAGATATGGTTGCAGGATGGCTTACAATGTGCATCAAAAATTGTCACGTTGTAGATTCTTCCAAATAAATTATTGCTTTTTTTTTTCCAGTAAGTTAATTTTCATGTCACAAGGAAAATCTGTGCATGCCAAATAGGTGGTAATGCATAGTCTAAGCGTTTGCTGTATATGGAATCTGTATAGCTTTAGATAGGGCACATTAGGAGTGTACAATGTAACACTTTTTGATTTTTTTTCCATACCTGGAAAGCCCTAGTGTTGGGTACAGCCTCTCATAGACATGAATGATTGTGCTGTACATAGTTCTTTATTTAAAGCCACGTATAGCATACAGATACATTTCCTGAATTCAGAAAGTTGGTGTGCTATAGGCAGGTACATGAGTTGAGGAACATGTCTTTCAGTAAAGTCTGCATTCTGGTAAAATACCCCTTTGCTATATACAGGTAATCTGGCAAGTACCCTAATACAGCTGCACACTGTATGCAGCACCTGGGCTTCCTGGGTATAGAAAGAAGCCAGTATTTTACATTGTATGCCTCTACTGGGCCATTGTGCATGATGCCTAAATGTTGCACTTTCCTACACGCTATCTTGTGACTAAAAACCAACTCATGGATTTGATTGCTCTAATTTCATTTCTGTTTAATACATTACCTTTAAGAAAATTAGACACATCCTGAAGTTGAGGTATAGAATTTTCTGTAAATCCGCAATATTTTTCCAGCTGTTGAAAAGCATCTAAGTATTGCTTGCAAGCATAATTTGGATAGAGAGTGCTGAGGGATTTGTAGACCTGTTTCCTAGAAGAATAGAAGTCATGAATAAGATTTTAGCATCACCACCATGTACAGTTACCAAACTGATCAGTTAAACACATTGGACAAGTGACCCTTAGGTGAATTTACATTTGTATCATCAAATACAAAGATGTACATGCAAATGATGCCTTATAGTCTAAGAAATGCATGGTTAATAAGGTAGGCTGTATAAGGTTTGTTTTGATCCACAATGGTATAACTATATACTGTACATGTAAATATATGTAAATATACAATATAGCTGGTAAGTGTGACGGTAAATATATTTTGTTTTGTTTGCTCTGCGCTAAGCCCTTTCATGTGCACTTTACTTTAAAAGTTAATTAAAAATTTGGATCTTTGTCCTTTTTGTTTAGCTTGGATTTAGTGCGGAGACACATTGGATACCTTCATCTGCCATTGTGCTTTGCTGGGCTTCGGTGTGTGTCCCTGAACCTTTAGGCTGGGTTTACACTAGTGCGAATTGGATTCGGGTTTCTCCGCATCCAATTCATATGACAGGAGATTGTGGAGCCAGTTCCACATCCGGTACGGCTGTGGAGTGGATTGCACAGAGGTCCTGTGAGTTTTTGGCTCCTTTTCAGGTCCAAATTCAGGCAAAAATTTGTGCCTGATTCATCCCTGAAACAGAGAACAGGGATGCACCAGACCCATGCTGTAAGCCGCAGCGGTATTAGATGTGAACCTAGCCTAAGGAGGAATGAGTTGCCTCCAGGCATGACTGCCCTTAATTTATCCATTGCTATATATGCTCCAATATGGTGACTTTCAAAGAGTAGATTTAGGACACCACTATTTAAAGTGGGCTTGTCAAGGCAGTTAAGCTTCCACATATATTTGCAAATGTTTACATATTGTGTAACTAAACCTTTTAACAATTTGATGCAAAATGTTTGACAGTGCATTTTTTATTAATAGTTGTATGGTAACTGTGCTGGGAGATACATTCTGTTTTGTTTGCTCTGTGCATAGCTTCTCCATGTGCCCCTTACGCTAAAATTAGTTATGAATTGGGGTGGTTGCTATTTTTGTTTGGTAAATATAGTCTGTATAGGATGAATTGTATACTGTTTCTGTGCAATGAGAGAACTTATGGGGAAGGGGGTATGCCTGTACTGTAGATAACATACATATACTGCACTACCACCACCACTAATAGTTCTGTAGATAGATGGCAATTGAACAGCATAGGTCTGTATAAACCTACTAGAATAGGAGACATGGTGAATGTATTGCATTCATGCCTTATGTTTTACCATGACCAACCATCTCACCACAGTCTCTCCTGCTTACCATGACTTTTTAATTAAAATAGTTTTGGTCTGAACGTTAGAGGAGAAGGACGTGTAGGAGAGGAGCTCCTGTTACCTGGACTGCAATCCACCACCATCCTACTACCCCCGAGGCTGGTGAGCGACACCGACCCCCCTATTAGGTTCTCCTAGTCCTTGCCCTGGCCCTGAGGTGCAAATTGACCGGCGTAGATGCCCACCAGTGGCGAGATTTGAGCCACTGTAGCACCCTCCACAGAGCGGCCGCCGCCATCTTGTAGGCCGGAGTGCCCGGATTTGGCACCATCCTTGGCCCAGGACTAAGGGGACACTCACCTCTAACCCCTCCATCGGACCGGGCGCCTCCCTTCCCCCTGGCGATCGGCGCAGCCGGGAACTCGGCCGCCCGCTCCCGCCGTGGCCTACTGAATCCCGGTGCCGGCCGCCATCTGCCCAGAACCCCCACATCCTAAGGACTGATTGCATCTAGCTACCTGCCCCCCCCCCCCCGTAGCTGCACAGGGGGGATTCTTGAACTGTAATCAGCCACCTGATGCATACAGGACCCGCTGATACAGCTCTTAATATTGCCGCAGGCCCAGTTTGCTCTTCTTTGTACCCCCCCCCCCCCTCCGGAGTGACCACTAGTCAATTACACTATAAGCAAGGTCCCTGAGGGGGACGAGACTGACCATGGAGGTATGGTGATGTACGGCCGCTGAGCCTCGTGTCAGCCCAGCCCAGACAGGCTGATTTCAGGCACCAGAACACCCACGTTTCCCGCTTTCGGTATGTTGGCACACAGCTCTCACCTCCTGACTCTGCTGACCCCCAACAAGGCACAATGCAGCGTTACCTGCTCCGAACACCCCAACCAGACACCCGGACATCCAAGGACAAGAAGACGACAACCCATGCTACGGGAAAGAATAGGCCTCCAGCGGCAGTGATGGGGACTCTGAAACTGGCACAACCCTACCCCCAAACCCTCAAGATCCAGCACCCAGGTCAGTGCCCTCTACTGCTCCTCCTCCAGCCCTGGAGCATCCCACCACAGCATCCCATACCCCAGGAGATGCCCCTAGATCTGAGGCGTGTGTTGGTATATACACACACACACAATTCCTCCCTCTTATCGCTCTCTTTACTTTTTGTATCACACTTTTCTTCTCTCCTTGCCTTGCTCAACCCTGCTTTATACTATCTAGTTTTTTTTTCTTCTTCTTCTTTCTTCTTTTTTCTTTCTCTCTCTATATTCTGCCATGGCCCATACGGTGTCATTCCGCCCTAAATTGAAGCTTTGCTCCTACAATCTTAATGGCTTCAATGCTGCTTCCAAAAAAGGGCAAATTCTCTATCACATGCACAAGCAGCAGGTCAATGTGTTACTATTACAGGAGACTCATTTCCACTTGGGCTCTGTCCCTTCCTGTGCCAACCGATACTTCAACAGGTGGTTCCACAGTACAAACCCCACTCAGAAAGCTAAAGGGGCTGCTATTGCCTTCCATATAATGCTCCTGATCAAATTAATTGACCAGCTCTCTGACCCCCAGGGGAGATATGTATTTGTAAAGATTTCCCTCTGGGGAACGCTGTTCACGATTGCCAATTTCTATCTACCGAACATTGACCAAATATCATCCGCACTGCAGTACATGAAAATACTGTCTACCTTCACAGAGGGTAAGCTGATCCTGGGAGGAGATTTTAATGCCCCCCTTGATCCTCTGCTGGACTCTTCAACCTCTCGCACTTCTATTTCTTTTGTTAAATTGAGGACCCTCAAACAAACTATCCACGACTTTCACCTCGTGGATGTCTGGAGGGTTCTTCACCCTAAACACAGAAATTACACTCACTTCTCGCAGGTTCATCACACGTATAGTCGTATTGCTTATTTTCCAATTGACCACAGCTGCCTAGAGTGGGCACCTGACTACGACATAGGGTCTATGATCTGGTCTGATCATTCACCTGTCTACCTGACACTGACGGTTCCCTCTACCCCAACGAGGGAATGGACGTGGCGCTTAAATGACTCCCTCCGTGAGAATCCCGAATGTACGCAAAAAATTACGGAAACCATAGCCAATTTCTTCACAGACCATGTCACGGACTCCGCTCCCCTCCCCACTCAATGGGAAGCACTTAAGGCAGTCTTATGGGGAGCTTTCATACAGGTCGGGACCCGATTGAAAAGGGAACGCACGGCTAACATAGCAGCTGCTATGGGCAAACTGTGTACACTCGAGACTCAGCATAAGCATGCCCCGATGCCACAGACCCTTTTGGAGGTTACGACGGCCCAATCCCAACTCCGAGACTTATACAAGGCCTCGGCCCGCAGTTATGCTGACAAGCTAGCATTACACCAATACAAATTCGAGATAAATGTGGTAGACCATTAGCCTGCTCTCTACACCCTGTCACATCATCAACCTTTACCCCACATGTTCAGACCCCAGCTGGGGAACTGGTCAGTGAACCCTTAAAAATCTCGCAAACCTTTGGAGACTTTTATTGATCTTTATACAACCTGACTTCTGATGTGCCCCATCCTCTCTCATCCACACTTGAGACAGACACCACAGCCTACATTGAAAACACAGCACTCCCCCACCTGGACGACCACATTATCAAAGACCTTGAGTCGCCCATCACAGAGGACGTTAATCCCCTTCTTAACTAAAGTCTTTAATCCCCTATCGGAAGGTTCAACGTTCCCTTCACAGACCCTTGAAGCCCACATAGCCCTTATCCTAAAGCCCGAGAAAGACCCGTCTTTATGTGCAAGCTACAGGCCCATTTTGTTAATCGGAGTAGCCCTTAGGTTGCAGCCCTTGCTTCCTGACCTGATCCACCTAGACCAGGTGGGCTTTGTCAGCGGCCGCAAAGCAAGGGACAACACTCTGAAAACCCTCCTCCTTATGAACTATGCGCGCACTCAGGATGTCCCCCTCTGCCTATTGACTGTTGACGCGGAAAAGGCTTTTGACCGAGTCGATTGGCAGTTCCTTCAGAAGTCTTTGCTGCAAATTGGTCTTGGGCCGAACATGACGTCCCGAATTATGTCTCTCTATTCTTGCCCGTCTGCTAGGATTCAAGTGATCAGCTCGCTCTCCCCCAAATTTTCCATCCACAACGGGACACGGCAAGGTTGCCCCTTGTCTCCCCTTCTATATGTTCTGGTCATGGAACACCTAGCCATCGCCATGCGGAACAACCCTAATATCCCAGGTATCTCTGTGGGCCCTATTACTTCCAAACTGGCACTATTCGCGGATGATTTACTCTTGTTCGTGACCCAACCAAAACAATCTCTACCGCACATTCTCCAGTTATTCAAGCGATTTGGAAAATTGAGTAACTTTAAAGATAATCACACCAAATCCGAAATACTTAACGCATCCTTGGCAAAGGAGACCCTTCAACAATTATCGAGTGCATTCCCATTCAGAACTGGCTCTACATCCATTCGATACCTGAGTATCCAAATAACCTCAGACGCGACTCAAATATTTTCTAAGAATTTTCTCCCTCTCCTCCTCAAAACCAAAAGCAGACCTCTCCAATTATAATAAGACATCGCTATCCTGGCTGGGTAGGATAAATACATTAAAAATGGATGTACTCCCCCGATTCCTCTACCTCTTCCAAACATTGCCGATCCCCATACCATCTGACTACTTTAAGAAACTCCGTTGGCTGTTCTCTTCTTTCCTCTGGAATGGAGCCCGACCCAGACTGCGCTATGAATTGCTTTCCCTCCCAAAGGCACGGGGTGGAGCTGGTGCTCCAGACGTCCACATTTATTATAAAGCAGCGGTTCTTACAAGAATACTTGACTGGTTTCATAATTTCCCAAATAAATTATGGGTTCAAATCGAGAGCCACATGAGCCCGACAGACCTCCGGGCCCCACCGTGGTCATCTGCAACCCCTCCGCAGTGCTCTTCATCACCGTGTGAACTTACCTGACAAACATTGAGAACCTGGCATCGCCTGAACGTCTCGGGGCTCATCTCTTACCCTAAGGGCCCCATGCCTCCCCTGTTTGGGACTCATGATTTCCCCCCAGCCCTACAGGGACAAGTCTTTGGTCCTTGGAATAAACAGGACCATCGACGACTAGCCCAGATACTTCGCCCAGACTACTCCCTGACCACAGGCGATCCCACTGGAGTCCCCCCCACACACTGACTCAGTGGCTCCAAACGCAACAGGTAAAATCCTATATACGAGACCTTCCATCCTTACCTGATGTCCTCGCTGACCCTACTGCCTTTGAGGTCCTATTACTCCAGACCGAGCCACCAGAGCATGTAGTCTCACAACTTTACTCTCTCATACACTCAGCCACCTACCCAGACTTGCTCCCCTATACACGAGCATGGTAATCAGATCTTGGTCACCCAAATTCCCTTATTGACTGGCAAAAATGTTTCATTCTGACCCACAAATTGTCCCTAGCTTTGAAAAGTCAGGAAAAAGGGTTCAAGCTGCTGACCTGATGGTATCGCTGCCCCTCAACTTTACATCCCATCGACCCTAAACTTCCCCATACTTGCTGGCGGTGCTCCTCTTCTAGAGGGACTATCCTACATATTTGGTGGGAGCGTCCCCCGATACGTAAATTCTGGCGGGCAGTCTTCGACTTATACTGCAAACTTATGGCAACCTCGGTCGCCCCTTCCCCAGAGATAGCATTATTATCCATACTCCCTAAAATTGGTTAAAAAAGATGTGCTGCGCCACTTTTTGGCAGCAGCCAGAGCAGTGATACCCAGACATTGGAAATCGACGGGCGTGCCTTCCCTGGGGGATTGGGCAATGGAGGTTGACAGGATTAATGGAATGGAGCGGCTGTTGGCACAGGAGGCGGATAGAATAGAGCAGTTCTCCCATACCTGGACCTCCTAGTCTATGTTCAGATACTCCACGGGATTTATCCCATGGACAGAGGGAGATTCCGCTACTACACCGACATAGCCTGCGTGGAATGCTTTTCTACTTTCTACTTTTCCGTACTTTCCTAGACCTTTTGATCCCCACCTTCCTAACTTCTATCACTATATATATTTCCTTAGACCCCTTTCCTCTTTTACCGCCTCCCATTTCTTTACTTGATGGATACACCAATTTTTTTGTTCTCCGGAGGTTGAGTGCGGCCCCTGTGTCACACTCTCTCTTTGCGAAGCACAAAATCAATAATGTGAGGGTATATGGAGTTTAAGGAAGTGGTCACCGCTCATAGTGCAGAAAGCGGTGCCCACAATGCCCAGCCTTGGTACTTAGGCCACTTTCAGACCATTACGGCTCACGGCCGCGTTGATTATACTCATGATGACTTCTGTTATTTGTTTTCCGTTCACTGAAATACTCATGTATACATTGACTGTTCTAATGTACCTTATGTTGAATGAAAATGATTCTGGAATATGTTAATTTTGAATAAAATCAGATTGAACTAAAATTGTTTTAAAACTATGTCTTACCAAGTGGCGGTTTCTTCTGCTGTGTATTCAACCCTTGGCAAAGCATCTCCACTAAAGAAACATAAAACAATGTATTACTCCTTCAGTTACTTTACCAGTTACAATACTGAAGGTCAGTTAATAAAAATGTAAACAGCAGAATAATAGGATTTTCTTACTAGTTACTAGTAAAATCATTTTTTTGGAGTACAGTATGGAACACAGGATACGTAGTCATTACCATTGGATTACACACAGCTATCTTTAGTTAACTTGACACTAGGGATGGGCGAACGGTTCGTCCCGAGCATGAGTTCGGGCCGAACATTGGCTGTTTGCCCATTCACCGAACGACCAAATTATTAGGGCGTTCCAACGTTTGTTCGGCACGTCAAACGACCACAATGCACTTCGCCGCCGCTCAGCTCATTGAAAGCCCTGATTGGCTGAAGCAGTGAAAGCTTCGCCCAATCAGGACACAGAGCACTGTCAGAGCCATGATTGGACACTGTCATGATGACTCTATCCAATCATGGCTCATTGCTCTTAGTCCCGCCCCACACTATAAAAGTATTCTTGCAATAGCATCCATTTTCAGTGTGATATTGGCGTGGAAAGAGTATTAACCATGCTCTGTTCAGTGCTACTAGACAGTTAGTGTGTTATAGTGTGCTATTGTGTTTCTATTGTCAGTGTAGAATATTAGTTTAGTGTGAATCTAGGGATAGTTTAGTCAGTGTGAGAGTAGTGAGTCGTGACCACCATTCATCTTTACATTAGTGTGCATCTTAGGACAGTTCAGTCAGTGTAGTGCAGTGTATTGACCACATTCATCTTTACATTAGTGTGCATCTAGGGACAGTTCAGTTAGTGTCAGTGTAGTCTAGTGACAACCACCATTCATTTTTACATTAGTGTGTATCTAGGGACAGTTCAGATAGTGTGATTATAGTGTAGTGACCACCATTCATCGTTACATCAGTGTGCATCTAGGGACAGTTAAGATAGTGTCAGTGTGGTGACTGCTTAACACTCTATATGTCATTGCGTTACTGCAAGTGTAACACCATATAGTTAATTGTGTCACTGCAAGTTTAACGCCACTAGCATTACTGCAAGTTTAATACTATATATTTAATTGCATTACTGCAAGTTTAACACCATATATTTCTGTGCATTACTGCATGTTTAACGCTATATATTTCATTGCATTACTGCAAGTTTAATGCCATATAGTTCTGCGCGTTACTGCAAGTTTAACGCCATATATTTAATTGCGTTACTGCAAGTTTAACACCATATATTTCATTGTGTTACTGCAAGTTTAACGCCCTATATAGTTCTGTGTGTTACTGCGAGTTTGCTGTAGTACATTGTAGCATATTGTAGTGTATCCGTGGAGTGTGTCTGTGTAGTGAGTACTCAAATTAAAGTGCACCAAACACCACTTTCCATTGATTAAAGTGCATCCACGTACACAATTACACATCTTTATTACACTTGGTTAATAAGCACCCCCCCCCCCATCATGTCTGGGAAGACAACAAGGAAAGGCAGACATTCCCATGGCACTGTAAGGGGTCCAGCAGCGTATGTGTCCACAGGCAAAGGTGGACATGGTCTGCCCTCAGGGAGGGCATCATTTGCTCTGTTTAGTGATGTTGCCCGTGCTATCCAGTCGCAGCATGCAGAGTAGGTGGTGGACTGGCTTACTAAACCGTCCTCATCCTCCTCATCTTCCGTCACCCAAGCAGAGACTAGTAAGCAGTCCCCTGCAGCTGCCAGAGTGGCTAAACCTGCCTCCTTGTCCACAGCTATTCCTGCCATAGCCCCAGCATCAGACATGGAGGTGTCAGCGGAGTTATTTGAACACAGTGTAAGCCACTTGCTCCTTAATGATGCACAGCCATTATTCAATTCAGATGTTGGTTCTGAGGCTAAGAAAGGCAGGAACATGAGGCTACAGAGAGGGGAGAACACTGGTACACAAATTGGCATTTATGTTCACCCAGCTGCAGCATATTGCCAAGTTGTCTCCAATGGTAATGAGGATGGAGGAGATGATGATGATGAGGTCATTAATGCGACTTGGGTGCCAAATAGAGCAGAGGAGTAAAGTGAAGGTGAGACACAACCCCAATGAGGCAGCCATCATGGAAGTCCAGAGCGCAGCCACCCTATTCCATAAAATTGTGGAGCTGTTATCTTCCGGCCCACTTCCCACAGCTCAGCTGTCTGGATCTTTTTTAATACATGTGCAGCTGATCACACTGTTGCTATTTGCAAACTTTGTCTCAAGCACATGAAACATGGCAAAAACACCAGCCATTTGGGTACCATATGCTTGTCAAGGCTTTTAACCTCCCACCATGCAGCCCATAGAGTACCTAAAAGCCACACAAAAGGGACACAGATCTGTCCCTCCTCCTCCTTACTCATCTCAGTCTGCCCCTGCTATACCTCATAACCTCTCAGCAGCCTCCGCTGGCAGGGATAATGGTATAGCACAGGGTGTCCCAGGTCCTTGCAGAACATCTGCCAGCAGCACACCACCAGCTGTAAACTATAGCCGGCAAATTTCTCTGCCCCATCTCCTTACCACCCACGTCTAAATGCAAGCTTGTCAAAGCTGCTGGCTTTCCAACTTCTGCCTTTCTGCCTGATGGATTCTGCCCCCTTTCATGAAATTACAGTATGTACTGTACCACAATGGCAGGTTCCCAGTCGTTTTTTCTTTTCACATAAGGCCATTCCATCTCTCTACTAACACGTGGAAGGAAATGTAGTAGCATCGTTGGGCAGGGCAGTCAGCCGCGAAGTCCCCGTTACTGCTGACACGTGGACCAGCAAGAATGGACAGGGATAATATATTTCATTCACAGCACACTGGGTAACTCTGCTTGCAACTAGGATGCAGGACAGGACTCAGTGCTGCAGTTTGTTGTCCCCCCACGTCTCCATACAGCTGGTAATGATGCAAGATGTGTCAGCTCTACCCCCTCCTCCTCCTCCATGCCCTCCTGTTAGGAAAGGATTGGCCTGGTGAAGTCAGACACTTTTCTGGACTCTTTTTGCCGTTTTTGCTGTTCACGCGCGTCGGCGTTTGCATGTGCGCCGGTGTCCGCGCGCGCCCGTTCCAGAAACGGCGCCAAACGGCCCTATTTAAGCTTTCTGCACCTGTCAGCAGGTGCTGTCCGTTCCACAGCGTCTGAGTACCTGTGAGCTTCAGCTCTACTTCCTGAGACCTGCTTCCTGTGTTGTTCCCGTGATCCAACCCGGCTTGCCCTGAACTGCTACCTGTCTGCCTGCACCGAACCCGGCTATCCACGACCATCCGCTTGCCTGACCCCTCTGTACTTTGCCGCCAGCCTGTGAACAAACTCTGCTTGGACTTTGACTACTCTTTTGCCTGCCCCTTTTGTGCTTCTCTGGCCCGCCAGTTGCTGACCCAGCCTGCACGACCATCCTTCAGTCTGCACGACCACCTGGAGCCTCACATCACCACCAGTGACCATCCAGCCCTCGTGCCATCCCGCACTCCGGGACTTCCTGTCTACACTACCAGGGGTCCCCGAATCGGGTGTGTAAGAGTGCTTGTTCCCTGCTAAGATGGACTCCACCACCAGGATCGTGACAGTAACGGACAGCCCCAGGCAGCTCACACAATGCTGCACCACCAAGACCAATGATGGCTTTGGTCTGCATTTCTTCATCCGAATGCTTTGTGAAATACAACAGCAGATCCAGGACCTTGTCTTTTATGTTAACTTTGCTGCTACCCTTGAAGTCTTCTTGAACAAAGTAAAATGGCGACAAAGTGCTCCAACAGTAAAAAGCGATCGCAGGAGAGCTGATTTGTTTGTGGTTAGAACCGTACTGTTTGGGTCCTCCTGATGTTCCGTTTTTAATTTCATAAGTGCACCATAATATCTATTAAAACAAGACAAACTTATAGTTTTGGGTTACTTTGTTTACGACAGCCCCTGTTCCCCGTCATTTTGGGGCTCCCCTGGCTCTTGCCACATAGCCCCAACATAAACTGGTCCTCGGGATGCATCCAATTCTGGTCCCCTTACTGTGGACAACACTGCCTGCTTCCGTCCAGGAGTGTTGATTCTTCACTCCTGAGCCTTGACTCTGAAACCAACTCGGAAACCCGTCATACTGTGCCGTCAGCCTACCATGAGTACCTTAACATGTTTAACAAGAAAGGGGCAGACCAGCTACCACCCCACAGGCCCTATGACTGCCCTATTGAGTTGCTCCCTGGAACTGAGGTTCCTTTTGGCCGCATATATCCTCTATCCTATCGGCCCTCAAGGCCTACTTGGATGAAAACCTGGCCAAAGGGTTCATCTGACCTTCCACGTCCTCTGCCGGGGCAGGCATCTTCTTCGTGGAAAAGAAGGACCATACCCTCCGCCCGTGCATAGATTATTGGGAGCTAAACCGCATCACTGTCAATAACCGTTATCCTCTCCCACTTGTTCCAGAACTGTTTCAAAGGCTTGGGTCGGCCACCATATTTACCAAGGTGGATCTCCAGGGGGCCTACAACTTGATACGTTTCCGAGAGGGCGACGAGTGGAAGACTGCTTTTTGGACTCGTTTTTGCCACTACGACTACCTTGTCACGCCCTTCGGACTCTGCAATGCCCCAGCCACCTTTCCGTATCTGGTCAACAATGTGTTCCGGGACTATCTGGATCTTTTTGTTATTATTTATCTGGATGACATTGTAATTTTTTCCTCCACCCTGGAAGAGCATCGTCAGCATGTCCGGTGTGTCCTCAGCCACCTGCGACAGGATAGGCTGTATGCTAAGGTCGAGAAATGCGCCTTTGAGTGCCGCAGAATTTCCTTTCTTGGACTGATCCTGTCTGTCTCTGGAATTACCATGGACCCTCAAAAGGTCTCAGCTATTCTGGACTGGCCGGCACCTGTGGATAAAAAAGAGGTCCAACGTTTTGTCGGCTTTGCCAACTTTTATAGGAGATTCATTGGGGGATTCTCGGCCATCATCGCCCCAATTACACAGCTCACAAAACAGGGTCAGCAGTTCCACTGGTCAGCAGAGGCCCAAGACGCTTTCCAGGCATTAAAGAAACTCTTCACCACAGCACCCATCCTGAAGCATCCAGACGCTACGCTGCCCTATGTCCTGGAAGTGGATGTATCTGAGACGGCGGTAGGAGCGGTCCTATCTCAGCGGCAGGGAGCCAGGGCTCTCCTCCATCCTGTGGCCTTCTTCTCCCACAAGCTCTCGGCTCCGGAGAAGAATTACGATGTCGGAGACAGGAAGCTGTTGGCCATTAAGGCGGCTTTGGAGGAATGGCACTACCTGTTGGAGGGAGCCCAGCATCCTGTCCTGATATACACGGACCATAGAAATCTGGAATACCTCCGAACGGCCAAAAGGCTCAGACCTCGTCAGGCCCACTGGGCACTCTTCTTCTCAAGAATTCAGTTCCACCTGACCTACCGCCCTGGAGTGAAGAATACCAAGTCCGACGCTCTCTCTCACATGTTTTCAGAGCCGAGAACATCCGCTCCCCCCGACACCATCCCACAACCTAGGAACATCTTGTTGACCGAGGATGATCTGCTGTCCCGGATTTGGAGAACCTCAGCCTGCTCACCGGGATTATCTGGCCAAGGGCTAACTTGGAAGGATGGTCTCTGGTGGCACCAGAATCAAATTTTTGTCCCCAAGGAGTTACGTCCTGCCATACTAGAACTGTGCCACGATCAATAAATTAGCCGGAGACTTTGGCTCACGGAAAACTGCTAAGCTTGTATCATGCTCCTTCTGGTGGCCATTACTTTCTGAAGACTGCTTAGCCTATGTCCGCTCCTGTTCCACCTGTGCCAGAAATAAGACAGGCAAAGCCCGAGCCTGGGGGCTGTTAAGACCTCTCTCCATTCCTGATCAGCTGTGGTCCAAAATATCAATGGACTTTATTGTGGAGCTGCCCCGGCCCAAGCATACACCCCAATTTTTGTCGTGGTGGACAGTTTGACCAAAATGGCACATTTCCTCCCAAGGAAGGGCACTCCCACTGCAAAGGAAACTTCTGAAATTTTCCTTAAGGAAGTTATTCGGCTCCATGGTGTCACAGATAACATTGTGTCTGACCGGGGGGTCCAGTTTACTTCTCACTTCTGGAGGGCCCTGTGTTCTGCCTTGGAGATCAACATTTCCTTCTCAACAGCGCATCACCCTCAGACCAATTGCCAGACCGAGAGGACAAACCAAACGTTGGAGCAATACCTCCGTTGTTTTTCAGCTTACTCTCAGGATGATTGGTGCTCACTGTTACCTTTGGCAGAATTCGCCTATAATAACTCGGTGCATTCTGCAACAAAGCAGTCCCCCTTCTGGGCCAACTATGGGTTCCACCCCACTATGCTTCCCAATCTTGCTTGGGAGACGGCATTGCCTGCATTTCACGAACAATGATATGTGTTATCATTTTTGATGTCTCATACTTGTACCTACTTTTGATCACAATAAACATTCTATGTTAAAAAAAAGGGGAGGGACAACAGTGATTGTCTCGGATTGAAGGCGGAAGAACCCTCTCTTGCTGCAGGGAAACCAGTCTAATATAAACCATAACCCACCTGTGCAGTGAGAGCAGTAAGCGGGACAGCTTTATCTGAAAGCAAGGAAAGCAGAGGAGACAGTGACTTGGACTGTGGGGAGCTTGCTGTGCAGTAAAGAGCCATGCACTGAGGATACCACCAGGGAGAGAAAGAGGGAAACCCTTTTGCCAGGCATATGCGTTGAAGGCCTCTGTGTACACAGGACTGGTGAGCAGCCCCCGACCAACCATACATTGCAGCTACTAGCAGAAAGACAGTTTTGCTGGCTAGGAACACTTTATTGCATACATAGACTCTTGAAGGGACAGTACCCAGAGAGCTCCAATGCAAGGTCCTGGGCCCCAGCTAGCTGGCCAGCAGAAGGTTTAGAGCAGGTGTACTATTGATTGCTGACTATTGCTGAGCTAATCACCTATAGGTCCTGTCACCAGTTAGGGTTACCCATAGCTAGTGTAAGAAAGAAGTGCCCCCTAGACACTTATTCTTTGCTGTCTGTTAAGTACACTGTTCAGCTGTTGCACTTTTAGTATTTTATGCTGTTTGAGTTGCAGTTTATTCTTTTAATTGTGTAAAATGCTGAGTTATATCTTCCAACTGTGAATCAATATATAGTATAATATTTTTCTGGATGAAACACCATTGCACCGTTCCAGAGGCGGCTCTCTAATTAGGCAAATTAGGTGGTCGCCTAAGGCCTCACACTCACAGGGGCCTCGCAACTGCCTAATTTGACACTGACACCAGCACCGAGATAGAGAGTACCAACACCAGCACTTTAAAGCTCTTAATTATTTGCAATTTATAAAGTACATTTTTTTTATCGCTGGAATCATTTTTCCCATTATGGGCATGAGTAGGGCCCATGAGTAGGGTCTAGGTTTCACCTAAGGCCTCACAAAGCTTAGAGCCGCCTCTGCACAGTTCTCTTTCACATTTATCTGTGGCAATATATTTTGCTACTATTTAAATGGTTTGGTGTCATTTGACACTTTGATTTTCTACCTGTTAAGTGAAAGTCATGTCACTTGCAACTTCAGAATGGTTGATTCCATTAGAGACTTCTCACAGTGGCATTTTTTTTCTAACCTAAATATCTACACTATATACATGTGTATCATCTCACAAATAAAACAAAGTATTTTTACAACTCACTGTTTGTATGTGAAAGCCAGCTCTGCAAAGTATGCTCTTCTCTTTTTATACTCCTGGTCACCATAACCCTGTGAATATAAATGCAAATATGTTTTAACATTATTAACTAAAATATATAACACAGTTTAGCTCAGGAAAATACAACAGTAGCATTAAATAGTAAGTAAACCCTGATGGGGTTTACTTCCTCTATGTTACCCTGCAATGTAAAAGCATATTGGCTAGTATGCATCGCATATTAGCCCATTATGTGCCACTTACCTGCATTGGAAGCGATGTCCCCGCTCCAGGCTGCGTCCATCTTCTGCCCCTCTTCCTTCCAGGGCCAAGATCTCCAGCTCTGTGACCGCCAATCACGGCACGATCTCAGTGAAGGAACGGGCCATTTCTTCACTGCGCATGTGCCCGATGACATGGGCACATGCAAGTACCCTGCATATCTCCTAAACCATGCAGGTTTGGGAGATATGCAGGGAACCTACAGGTATGCCTTATTATAGCTGCAACACGGGTCCTGTTAAACCGCTGTATGGTCTTGGCCACCATGCTGCAGCTCAGTTTCAGGATCTTGGCAATCTTCTTATAGCCTAGGCCATCTCTCAGAGAGTTCTTTGCCATGAGGTGCCATGTTGAACTTCCAGTGACCAGTATGAGAGAGTGAGAGCAATAACACCAAATTTAACACACCTGTGACCTTGTAACACTAACGAGTCACATGACACCAGGGAGGGAAAATGGATTATTGGGCCTAATTTGGATATTTACACTGTTATACAAGCTGTACACTCACTACTTTACATTGTAGCAAAGTGTCATTTCTTCAGTGTTGTCACATGAAAATATATAATAAAATATTTACAAAAATGTGAGGAATGTACTCACTTTTGTGAGATACTGTAAATTATAAAGTATACATTCTGCAGACAATACCTAAAAAGTGTATACAGCTCAATCTTTTTTTTAAAAAACGATTGTTACCCGTAAGTTATATTTGAGATTTAATATCTCTTCATATATGATTTGGGTTAAATGAAAGTTCTTTCACCATAAGTGAAGGGTTCAACACAACAATAACATTTATTAGTAAATAGTCGAGAGGTCTAAAGAATCTACAGCAATCTATTATACCTTGCATATGAAGAAACACATAGGTTAAACTACAGGAATTAGGTTATATTTACAGTTGAGTGAACCTGAACTGTAAAGTTCGGGTCCGTACCGAAATTTTGGGTGTCCGGGACCCGAACCCGGACTTTTCAAAAAAAGTCCGGATTCGGGTCCGGGGTTCTGGTATTTTACTACACATGTTAAAAAGCTTCCAAGGGCAGCCAATCAACAAGTGTTTCACTGGTTTTCCCTAGAAGCCATCACAGCCATGCCTACTAATGGCATGGCTGTGATTGGCCAGTGCACCATGTGACCCAGCCTCTATATGGGGCTGGAGTCACTGTGCTGCATGTCATATGCTCTCAGGACGGTTTAGGGAGAGGATGCTGCTGGCTCTGTGAGGGACAGATTGCAGAACATCTCATCCCGCATTACTGAACGATCTGATTGTGCACTAGGGAGAGATACTAGTGCTGCTGCTTTGAGAGAGGGAGAGATACTAGTACTGGTGCTTTGAGGGAGGGAGAGATACTAGTACTGCTGTTCTGGGGGAGGGAGAGATACTAGTACTGGTGCTTTGAGAGACAGATTGCACACCTCATCCTGCTGCACAGAACGATTTGACTGGACTAGGTAGAGTCTGTTGCTTTAAGGGAAAGATTATTCTTTTAAAATCATCAAGTTGTACAGGGAAAGGTTCCAGCTGTTGCTTTAAGGGAAAGATTAGTGTTCTAAAATCATCATCAAAGTGTGTGTGAAAACCCCTATATCAGCCTCAGGGAAGCCATATTAGTGTTTTAAAATCATCTTCAAATTGTGTGGAAAACCCTTATATCAGCCGCAGGGAAGCCATATTAGTGTTTTAAAATCATCTTCAAATTGTGTGGAAAACCCCTATATCAGCCGCAGGGAAGATATACTAGTGTTTTAAAATCATCATCAAAGTGTGTGTGAAAACCCCTATATCAGCCGCAGGGCAGCAATATTAGTGTTTTAAAATCATCTTCAAATTGTGTGGAAAACCCTTATATCATCCGCAGGGAAGCCATATTAGTGTTTTAAAATCATCTTTAAATTGTGTGGAAAACCCTTATATCATCCGCAGGGAAGCCATATTAGTGTTTTAAAATCATCTTCAAATTGTGTGGAAAACCCCTATATCAGCCGCAGGGAAGCCATATTAGTGTTTTAAAATCACCTTCAAATTGTGTGGAAAACCCTTATATCAGCCGCAGGGAAGCCATATTAGTGTTTTAAAATCATCTTCAAATTGTGTTAAAACCCCTATATCAGCTGCAGGGAAGACATACTAGTGTTTTAAAATCATCATCAAAGTGTGTGTGAAAACCTCTATATCAGCCGCAGGGCAGCAATATTAGTGTTTTAAAATCATCTTCAAATTGTGTGGAAAACCCTTAATTGTGTGTTTTAGAACACTAATATGGCTCCCCGCGGCTGATATAGGCTTTTTCCATACAGTTTGAAGATGATTTTAGAACACTAATATGGCTCTCCGCGGCTAATATAGGCTTTTTCCATACAATTTGAAGATGATTTTAGAACACTAATATGGCTCCCCGCGGCTAATATAGGCTTTTTCCATACAATTTGAAGATGATTTTAGAACACTAATATGGCTCCCCGCGGCTGATATAGGGGTTTTCCACACAATTTGAAGATGATTTTAGAACACTAATATGGCTTCCCTACGACTGATATAGGGGTTTTCCACACAATTTGAAGATGATTTTAAAACACTAATATGGCTTCCCTGCGGTTGATATAGGGGTTTTCCACACAGTTTGAAGATGATTTTAAAACACTAATATGGCTTCCCTGCGGCTGATATAGGGGTTTTCCACACAATTTGAAGATGATTTTAAAACACTAATATGACTTCCCTGCGGCTGATATAGGGGTTTCCCACACAATTTGAAGATGATTTTAGAACACTAATATGGCTCCCTGCGGCTGATATAGGGGTTTCCCACACAATTTGAAGATGATTTTAGAACACTGATCTTTCCCTTAAAGCAACAGCTGGAGGCTTTCCCTGTACAACTTGGAGATGATTTTAGAATCCAAAATAATCTCCTAGTTCTATAGGGAGAGGTTCCTACTGTTGCTTAAAGGGACAGATTATTTTTTCTTGCACAAAATTAAAAAGTGCATCTACATTGCTGGTTTAAAAAACAAACAAAAAATTCCAAAAATAAAAAAAAAACAGCGTTGGCTACCTCCTCCTCCTCCACCGCCACTTTCACCACCTCCTCAACCTCCAACTCCACATCCACCTCCATTTTTGATTTTTTTATGTGATTTTAGGTTAAAAATTATTTTAAGTTATTTCCCTATCCCCATTTCTTTGTAGGGCACTTTCCCTACTCTTACCCCAATTTTCCTTCTTTTTGCAGACCTCTAGGACTTTCCAGGACTTTGTTACAGCCATTTTTGTGCCTAAAAGTTTGGGTTCCCATTGATTTCATTGGGGTTCGGGGTCCGTGTCAAAGTTTGGGTCCAGTCCGGACCCGAACCCGGACTTTGTCACCGAAGTTCGGCCGAACCAGCAGAACCCGAACTTCCAGAGGTTCGATCAACTCTAGTTATATTCCTTAAAACAACCACATACAAACAGTCAAACACATAACAGTAAGACCATCAAATAGACCATAGTTACCATGCTGCTGCACAGGGCAGCCCCATTCTGCTGACTACCATTCAAAGAGCGCGTGTTTCCTCCCCTCTAGTCTGGGTATATCATTCTAGGCCGATGCCTCATTGGTTGGCCTGGAATGGCCCTGATTGGTGGGCCTCCCTATTCCTTTATGATTGGCTAATCCTCCATCCCTATAGTTTGCCTAAGTCAGCCCCCTTTAACTCAACTACATTTTCAGGGAATTTGAGTAGTGAGGACAGGCTGGCCACCTTCATTGCATATCTCAATGAGGGATCCTTTGAAGTGAATGTTTATAAAACAAAGAGTCTGGGTCCCATTGTTTAGACAAACAAGTATAGGCCCCAAAGCGTCTGTGAAAAGCTTTTTCACATACAGGCGTAGTAATTAAGATATTACCTATAATATATATATATACATATATATATATATATTCATAATTACAATAGTTTACAGCTGTTAATGGAGATTTCATATAAACGCCTAAGGCAACACTATGATGAAAAATTATCCAATAATCATTACCAAATTTCAGTGGTTGGGTTCATCAGTAAGACAATATTTATATACCAGGCACAACAAATTGTAAAAGGTACTTCATTTTACCAGCCCTTTAAATCAGCTCTACTTTTAGAAAGATAATATATTTGTGAATATTTGGAGATGGCAATTGAAAATGACATGTAATAATTAATGTGGGTAAAAACTCTTCAAGACATGAAATGTGATCATTGTTGTTGATCTTATAGTAAAAGAGAATGCAAAATACACATCTCCCAGCTGTACCGAGCAGTGCATGCAGCCATGGGAACGAGTCCTGTTTCCTGCCATATGGTGTTAGTTACTCAGCACATACCCACCCAGGGAAATAAGCTCTCCATGCCTCAATGGATGACATTTTCTTGGTCCTAGATCTGACAGCAATGAATGTAAAACATCCTAATTTCTATGTAAATGATCTGTCTGGGAAAATTATATAATACTTGATTCACATAGTAATTATGTGAGCCAAAGGTCTTTGCAATGTGGCTTCCCTTAGATCCTGGTTCTTTTACAGTAGGTAACTCCGTACCTCTCGAATAAAGGGACCCACCCATACACGACTCATTGATTGTGGTATACCGTCCTTTGTCCTGAGCAAGGGTACCGACGTACGTGACGAGCCATGTCGACCCTCTACACATAAAACGTAAGAGAAAATGATATTCTAGTTGTTGTTACTAGTGTAAAGTACAGAACTTCTCAAAAATGGGTGTAATTAATAATGTACAGTAAAAGTTAACGGTAGAGGTTTATAAGTGTTTATATAATAGAAAGATTTTCATCTCGACTAAATTTCCCGACCATTTTACTT
>BLSH010468094.1:1326938-1337176 GCA_018402905.1 Glandirana rugosa | reverse complement strand
TCACTGACGGTGAGAGTAAAGAACAGGAAAGAACTGTCCTTTACTCATTTTTACAAAAGTTACCGCAGTGTTTGTTGATATTTTGGGACTGTCTGATACGTTTTAAATTTTTTTTTGTAAAACATTGTCTTTCTCAAAATTGATTTACTTTTATCTATTTTATTAAACAAAAATAAAAACCACTTTGTCATATAGAATATCCTAAGTATCAAGTAAGACACCATAGTGTTGGTTGATGTACCGTCTATGTCAGGACGAGTGGTAATAACCGTGGGTACTTCAAATACATGTATAACACCTTATAGATGACTTCCTTTACATAGTTTAATTCTATCTGTAGTAATATGTTGGTTAATTTGATACATTTCCTTCAGTAGATATTCCACAATATGTACATAAACTTCATGGGTGCCAATAATGGTGAGCAGGACTGTATCTGCCATGTAGTTGGTTGTGATACCACAGAATGAACTATGAATCCTATAAGATATACTGTTTCACCAAAAATAAAAACAAATTATTTTATCTATTTTCATTTAGTTAAAACTCTTTCTGTTACAAAATGTTTTTTTTTAAATTTTGCATAGTCTGTCAGGGTTTTATAGTTGTTTGTGACGCCATTGAAAACATTTTTACTCATTTCCTGTCAAGAAAGGACAAGAAATGAGAGTGGCAGTCACTGAGGCAGGGATTTTAGTCAATCTCAATTGTTCTAAAAATTGTTGAATTGTTGAAGCTTTGCCCCCACTAAAGGGATGTCTTACCATACCACAGAAAGTGAGGGGAAATCACCCCAATTGATATACAACTCACTTATGACAAACCTGACGGAGGTTCTTTCATTTGCCCAGTAAAAAAGAAATAGTTAGGCCTTATGTAGAAACCATGCATGTTTAATTTAGCTTAATTATAAATAAACTTTGGTTTTGTAACAAACATTTCAGGTTTTGACAGATTTTCCAGACTGGGTTTCCAGTTTTGTATACTTACTGGATGGCCCTGGTCAAAATTTGGCTCAAATTTCACAATTAAATGCTGCTGGTACATATCCAGGTCTTGAACTTTTTTTGGAAAAGAATGAGCTGTATAAAATATATAAAAATAATATGAGCATCATCAATTATTTTCCTTTGCTTTTAGAATGCATTAGTAAACACAATATAACAGTTGTACATGTGCAATGTCATTTAACATAAGTGTAATGAGGAAATGGCTCTGTAAGATTGCACTAATAGACATGTTTTACGTTATCATCCATAGCAACATTTCGATAGGGCTCTCGTGAGTGTCAAGGCGCCTATAATGCACTTCTACTTACACCACTTTATTTTTGGTAATTAGGCTGCTATAGCTGTAGTTATATGCTTGGTTAGGGTGGACATAAATGACCTGAGATCATCCCCTGATTTAACAGCCCAATGTTACCCTCAAAGTATCAGCCCATTTAGGGCTTATTGAGGCAAAAGTAACTAGCACTTCTGAAGACCAGTAGATTTCACCCACACAGAAATTCGCCAACTCATTGCTGAGGCTGATCCTTCCCATGAAAGAGCAAAGAAGGGCATTCAACACCATGTAAGCACCAACAGCTGAGTTGTAAATGATGCATAGCAGATAATCAGAAACAGACAAATAAATTAATAAATTAATAAATGAATTATTATTTTATAGCAATCTACTAGAGAATGTTCACCTGCCAAAGTGAACATTTGCAGTAACTTAGTGAATAAAGAAAATAAATATGCAATGCAATCATCCCAAAGTTAAAATCCTGTTTTGTTTTGTGTTTTTTTTTTTGTTTATTTTTTCAATTCTCTGGCCTGTGAGTGGGTTTTTAGCCACTTCACCCCGGAAGGATTTCCCACGTTAGGACCAGAGCACTTTTTGCGATTCGGCACTGCGTCGCTTTAACTGACAATTGCGCAGTCGTGCAACGTTGTACCCAAACTAAATTCGTGTCCTTTTTTTCCCATAAATAGAGCTTTCTTTTGGTATTTGATCACCTCTGCGTCATTTCTGATCACCGCTATAAACAAAAATAGACCGACAATTTTGCAAAAAAACAATATTTATTACTTTTTGCTAAAATACAAATAAAAAAAACAAATATAAAAAAATAAATGTATTCATCGGTTTTGGCCAATTTATATTCTTCCTCATATTTTTGGTAAAAAAAATCTCAATTGGCGTTTATTGATTGGATTGCGCAAAAGTTGCTGCGTTTATAAACCATGAGAATTCATTTCTGGCGTTTTTACAATTTTTTTTACTGGTAATGGCAGCGATCTGCGATTTTTATCGGGACTGCGATATTGGGGCAGACATGTCGGACATTTTTGACACTTTTTTTGGACCAATGACATTTATACAGTGATCGGAAGTTTAAATGTCCACTGATTACTGTATAAATGTCATTGGCAGTGAAGGGGTTAACCTGGGGGCGCTCTAGGGGTTAACTGTGTTCCCTGGGCGTGTTCTAACTGTGAGGGGGCTGGGCTGTCAGGAGCATGAGAGATCTAACTGATCCCAGTGACAGGAATCAGTAGATCTCTCACATGCTACCTGACAGTGCGGGGAACCGCCATGTTTACGGTTCCACGTTTTTTTTTAGCTGTGACCAGCAATCGCGGCTCGCAGGTGGACATCGGGTTCACCCGAGCCGCGAGCACACTCCTGCAGAGTGCGGTGGGCACGAGACCATGCAGCCGCCAGTGCTCTCCCTCCCACTAGCTCTGCATGCGCGAGCCGCCGTTTCTAGACGGCGATTCACACAATAGCGCCACTCTACAGCAGTATATCGGGAACCGGTTAAAGGTAAACAGCTTTATTTTATTCACTTAAGTTAAGTATACGTAAACCCAAAACCAAAAATATAATATATTGCAGCTTACTAGTCCTTGGTGTGATGGCTACATTATTTTTTAAAGCTACTTTATTTTATTTGTTTCATATTATATTTATTTTGTTTTGCTTTATTTTCAGCTGGTAATCCCACAAATAATACACTTTCTGTTCCTGGGTGGTTATGTCTCTCTTCCACTTTATCTGCAGTGGGACTACAAACATATCTGTATCTCTTCATCTCCATTACACGGCGGGCAGGGCAAGTGACAGTTTACAGAAGATGGCTAGGAAAGAAGATATTGTTCAATAGAGCTCACAAAAAGTGACAAGGAAACTGCACCTCTGCCAAAATCAACAGTTGGTTTTTGTACTTGCTGAAAATGCTCTTAACTTAAAAGAAAAGTAAACAAATGCAGCTATCACATCTAGGGATTTTAAGTTGCAATGTATTGCATTTTTGTTCTTGGGTTTAGTCTTCCTTTAACATCCACTATACTAACCAAAAATGTAGTAAGTTACCCAATTTTTCTTGTATCTGCTTACTTAAAGTGGTAGTAAACTCTTTTTGGCTATGATTAAACACCGTGTGCAGGTGTGAAACGAGTCAGCCCACTGGGACTTGTAGCCCTCCACTGTTTGTATGTAGTCCTCCACTGTCTGTATGTGGTCTTTTAACAAATAAAGGAGTTTGCATCGGAGTGTGGCCATCCAGCCTTTCCTTGTTTCCATGCTACTTAGTAAACTGTGCCTGCACCCTGCCACACACCTGGATGATTGCAGCCCTTGGATAGGTGTTTTTCCTGGAGCGTTGTCTCTTTCAAACTCTTCTTTTTGACTTGTACCTACAGCTAAGCCTATAATAAGGCTTAGCTGTAGGTACTGTGAATATCTCTTAAACTTGCACTGTGTAGGAGATATTCGCACTGTATGCAGCTGGTGATGTTACCGGCACATATGCTCTAAAGGGACAGCATACCCATGCTCATTGTGGCTCGGCCAATCAGACGGCCCAAGCATAAGAACCCGGAAGAGAGACCGGGTGAAGATGGAAGCCCTGTCAGCAGGGTCAGCAAATTCCTCCAGTGTGCCTCTGGAGGAGTTTGTTCTAAGGTAAGTATTACATAAGGTGCTAGTATGCGATGCTAGCACATTATACCTTTATCTTGCAGTGGATTTAAAAAAAAAAGTTTGCTACCACTTTAATTTGCAAAAATTGACACAATTTTCTGGATTAATAGCATGTAGAAAATGAATAACTGCTGAAAAAAATAATAAAGCAATGGCTATTGTGTCAAAAGCATCTAGATGTATTCCTTTCAAATTATTCTTTCTTAAAAAAAATAAAATTCTAGATTGAATTATCATAAAAAAAGATTACAAACTATAAACATAATTATTCCCTTACGTAATTCATCTTTGAGTATTTTTACATCTCCTGTCACCTTTTTCAAGCAATGTATGAGGATGTTGATGGAAGAGTTGGGAATAAAGCATTTCAGATAACATTCTAGATCTTCTTTCTTCTTGTATTTTGCAGCAGGTCTTGTCTCCATGTGAAAAACATAGGTTTTGTTTTTCTGAAAATTAATGAACAGGTGAATGAATGAATGCCTGAAAAATGTGAACAGAAAACCACAACTCTGGAGCTGAAGGATGAACAGGGAAAAGAAGGGAACATTGCAGTGGAGTTTGTATCAAACCATTAATATAATGCAGAACCAATGGTAACAGAAAGGCATGGAATGTCTATTGTTGATAGCTTTCACCTCTGAAACCAACATCACTTTGATGTGTTATTTATAAAACCAGCTCCTCCACTTACCTAAGAGAATCAGTGAAACATGGATGTACTCTTGATCAGGGGCATCACTAAGGTGGGGCCTCATAGGGCCATGACCCCCCCCAATTTTATTGCGTACCCCCCATATGCCCCCCAACTGATCTCATTCGTATAAAAATGGGGGGTGCCACGTCAGCGCTGAGGCTCCAAGTTCAACTGACTGTCTGACTCTTGTGATGGCCGTCAGCCACCGCTGTTGTTTATGGCAGTTGTAGTCCACTCCGCGGCGGGCCAGCGGTGGCTGTGTCTGCAGTCAGACAGTCACAGACACTGTTCTTACAAGCTAGCTCCCACCTCCCCTCCTGGCCTGCTCTGCACCTCCGACTCGGGTCCCAGCGGGTGGAGTCAGTCTCTCTCTGTGGAGAGCAGCGTGCACTGCAGCCAGCCTGTGCTTACTGCCTGCCTTGTGGCGACAGTGAGAAGAATCTTCTCCATCACTGAGACTGTTAGAGACAGTGTTGTGAGAGGTGAGACCGACGCCAACGGATGGTGGCTGAGATAGATTGGAGACACCAAACCAGCCTGCCTGGTGTGGCACCCTGCCCTGGTCCCTGGACATTGTTTGGTGGCAGGAGGTGAGGATGACATCAGGTGATGGTACTGATGGTAGCAGCAGGTGAGGATGACATCAGGTGATGGTGATGATGGTGGCAGCAGGTGGTGGCAGGGGGTGATGATGGTGGCAGGGGGTGATGTTGGCAGGGGGTGATGGTAGCAGGGGGTGATGGTGGCAGCAGGTTATGGTGGCAGGGGGTGATGGTGACAGTGTGTGGTGGCGGCAGGTGATGGGTTTTTTTTTTTTGTTTGGCTTTTTTTTGCATGCTTCAAGCTGATCTGGTGATGTTACGTATGCTTCCTATTTTCCTCATTGGCAATGGGCAGATCCTTCCTAATGGCCCCAGCTGTGTGATGACACTGTCCAGGAGGGCTGGTCCATGACAGCCTGGATTCACAGGAATTGGGTTGAATGATGCTGACCTTCATTCAACCCCAATGACTGGAGACATCTGGTGGCAGAGAAGAACTCATGGAGGAGGCAGCTCTGGGCTTGAAGGTGAATATTGTAGCAAATCCCGCTTTTTTTCTTTTTTAACAGTTGCACAACAGCATTGTCAAATAAAATGCCAGTGTTAAAGTAAACAAATTATAGTAATTTAGAAATTTATCAATTCAGAAAATGCTGATAACTGGAATAGACAAAATATTAGCAAGCACACGTTTAACCACTTCACCCCTGGAAGGATTTCCCATGTTAGGACCAGAGCACTTTTTGCGATTCGGCACTGTGTCGCTTTAACTGACAATTGCGCGGTCGTATGACGTTGTACCCAAACAAAATTTGCGTCCTTTTTTTCCCACAAATAGAGCTTTCTTTTGGTGGTATTTGATCACCTCTGCGTCATTTGTGATCATCGCTATAAACAAAAAAAAAGCAACAATTTTTCAAAGAAAATAATATTTCTTACTTTTTGCTAAAATCCAAATCCAAAAAAAATATAAAAAAACAAATGTATTCATCGGTTTTGGCCAATTTATATTCTTCCTCATATTTTTGGTAAAAAAAATTGCAATCAGCATTTATTGATTGATTTGCCCAAAAGTTTACAAACCATGAGAATTCATTTATGGCGTTTTTACAATTTTTCTTTTTTAAGAATTAATTTCTTTTGGTAATGGAGGCGATCTGTGATTTTTATCGGGACTTTGATATTGGGGCAGACATGTCAGACATTTTTGACACTCTTTTGTGACCAATGACATTTATACAGCGATCAGCAATTTAAATATCCACTGATTACTGTATAAATGTCATTATTAGTGAAGGGGTTAACCTGCAGGGGGCGAGGGGTTAACTGTGTTCCCTGGGCGTGTTCTAACTGTGAGGGGGCTGGGCTACCATGGGCATAAGAGATCTAATTGATCCCAGTGACAGGGATCAGTAGATCTTTTAAATGCCCACTGACAGAGTGGGGAACTGCTGTGTTTACATTGGCGTTTCCCCGTTCTTTCTCTCTGCCAGGTCATCGCGGCTCGCCGGCAGACATTGTGTCCGCCTGGGCCGGGGGCACACTCCTGCAGAGTGCGGCGGGCATAAGAGCATGCTGCTGGCAGCGCGCTCCCGCCCACTAGCTGCGCACGCGCAAGCCGCCGTTTATAGACGGCAATTCACGCTACGCTGCCACAGTACAGCAGTAAATGTATGCGAGACGGACGGGAACCGGTTAAACAAATTAATGTCTTACATTGTAGGGTGGCATAACAAGCAAATACTAATGTTTACAGCACATTAACCAAGGTAACTAACCAATAATATTTTTTACTAATAATGGTGGCGATCTGAGATTTTTATCAGTACTGCGATATTGCAGCGGACATGTCGGACCATTCTGACACTTTTTTGGGACCATTAGCATTCATACAGCGATCAATGCTATGAAAATGCATTGATTACTGTGTAAATATCATTGGTAGTGAAGGGGTTAACCTGCAGGGGATGTGCTAAGGGGTTAACTGTGTTCCCGCAGTGTGTAACTGTTCTGGGGGCTGGGCTGGCTGGGGGAGGGGAGTGATCGTGGCTCCCATACACAGGGAGCCTGTGATTACATCCCTTCCCCCTCTGTCAGAATGGAGTTCTGTGTTTACACATACAGACCTCCGTTCTGTCACTCCGGGGGGGGGGGGTGATCGCGGGTAACCGGTGGACATTGAGTCTGCCCTACCGGCTCCCCGGCCCCTCCGGAACGCAGTAAGCACATGCACGCCTCTGGCACCGTGTGCTCACAGTGCGCAATCTTGCAGTCGCCGTCAGGTGATGGCGGTTTGCGATAACGAACCAAGTTGCCACCGTCAAGCCATGGCGGGCGGTCGGCAACTGGTTAATCAAAAGCCATATCACCCAGCACATACTCCCCTACAAGCCACATTACGAAACACAACATATGCATACGCTCTGGGTCCTGCAGGGACATGGTCTCCCACCACCAATACATATGGGGAAATATTATCAAGAAACTGAAAACCCCGCCCACTTTCTCACACACACCCCTATGGTATAATCATGATTTACCTGAACTACTCACTATATCTGATCCCAAGATATGGATAGACCAAGGGATACTATATCTACACCAGGTACTAACGCCTAATGGACCCAAAACCTACCAAACACTAAAAGAAGAGTTTTTGCTCCCCAAAAGTCTATTCTTTAGGTTCCTACAATTAAGACAATACCTCACCACTCAGTTCACCAATGGATACTCCCAGCTGATAACCCCTGGCATATTAACCACTATACAAGGAGAAGACCCCTCACACCTGATCTCCACTCTCTCTGCGGCAATACGCCTTCCCAGCACAACAGCATTAGCATATAACACTAAGACGAAATGGGAAGCAGACTATAGAAGATGAGGACTGGGATGAAGTTATGGAAGGAGTCAGAATGGTTTCTCCTAAAATGTCTGACCGCCCAACGCAATTATACATTATGCATAGAACATACCTCACTCCTCAAAGAATAGCCAAATATCAATCTACCAGAAATCCACTCTGTTCCCTATGTAACTCTGCCCCTGGCACATCCTACCAATCCTTTATGGACATGTCCAGTGATACAAACCTTTTGGCTCCAGACGATACAATTCCTCCATGATGATATGGACTCACCTGTTACCCTACACCCAAAACTCTGTCTTCTGGGCTTATTGCCAGACATAGACAAAGACAAATACACTGCAACATTTGTCAGGGAAACACTAGTCCTAGCCAGGAAAGAAATAGCCAAAGTAAGAATGCAGTCAACCCCCCTCCCCTCCCACTATCCAAGACTTGATGAGGGAAGTGAATGCTGTACTACCCTACAAGAGACTAATTTATGAGCATAGAGTTTCCCTTAAATATACCAAAGTCTGGGATAGGTGGCATTCCAATTCCACTACATGTCCTAATTAGAGACAAAACTGTGGAAAATGAACCCAACCAAACAAAAGAACATGCCTCTTAGGATGAGGTTGATAAGTGTAAGACTCTGGATCAACTTCTAACAAAACCCCCACTAAGGAGATACGGGAGATTCATATATGAGAACGGATGTATTAGTGATGAGTCAATAACATGCATCATGTTTATAGTTTTCATCTGAAAAGATATGCTGCTTTTTACTCACTGCCCAGGTGTAATGCCTCTTATTTGTATAACGTATGTGAAATATGTATGTTCTGCAGCTTTTCAATAAACCTGATTTTTGATCAAAAAAAACAACAACTTTATAATCAATGTGAGCACATGTTTAAAATGTGACGTGTTAAAAAAAATTCTCAATGAAGTGATAAAGTTTTTTCTTCAAATGCCAATTAAAAAATGCAACCTATCTGGCATCTACTTTGTTAAAGTGGTATTAAACCCAAAAGTAAACATTTCTTATATTGGAGCTTACCAATGTGTATATGTAATGGCTGCATTCATTTTCTTTTTTAAGTTTTTTTAAATTTTATTTTCACCTGACAATCTGGCCGGTAAGTCTCGAGTTTTTCTACAAAGCAGGCTGTCTTGAAGATTTATCAGTTAGGATTGTTGGTACAAATCATTTACCATTAACAGGGGTGCTTACAATTATCATATTTTATTTATTCAAGTAAAGCCTTTATCCGGTTTGATGCTTTTTGACCCTGGCCTGTACGTGAGATGAAACTGAAATCTGGAGAAGAATAGAGCCCAAGGGGCTTGTCGTGGTCTCAATCTCTTTGCCGTTCTCAAGTATTCCAGATTCTTGTGGTCAGTGAATATCAGTATGGAATGCGTGGCTCCCTCAAGCAGGTACCGCCACTCTTCCAGGGCTGACTTGATGGCCAGGAGTTCTCTGTCGCCTACGTCGGCGACCTCTGGGGCTCTCTGCTCCCAGAGTCTGTGGGCCCAAGACTGGGGCTCCTCCTGCAGAAGGGCAGTCGCCGTCAGGTGATGGCGGTTTGCGATAACGAACCAAGTTGCCACCGTCAAGCCATGGCAGGCGGTCGGCAACTGGTTAATCAAAAGCCATATCACCCTGCACATACTCCCCTACAAGCCACATTACGAAACACAACATATGCATACGCTCTGGGTCCTGCAGGGACATGGTCTCCCACCACCAATACATATGGGGAAATATGATCAAGAAACTGAAAACCCCGCCCACTTTCTCACACACACCCCTATGGTATAATAATGATTTACCTGAACTACTCACTATATCTGATCCCAAGATATGGATAGACCAAGGGATACTATATCTACACCAGGTACTAACGCCTAATGGACCCAAAACCTACCAAACACTAAAAGAAGAGTTTTTGCTCCCCAAAAGTCTATTCTTTAGGTTCCTACAATTAAGACAATCCCTCACCACTCAGTTCACCAATGGATACTCCCAGCTGATAACCCCTGGCATATTAACCACTATACAAGGAGAAGACCCCTCACACCTGATCTCCACTCTCTCTGCGGCAATACGCCTTCCCAGCACAACAGCATTAGCATATAACACTATTAACATCCTTGGATTTCTTATCTCAAAAAC
>BLSH010468094.1:1307970-1326928 GCA_018402905.1 Glandirana rugosa | reverse complement strand
CTCCCACTATCCAAGACTTGATGAGGGAAGTGAATGCTGTACTACCCTACAAGAGACTAATTTATGAGCATAGAGTTTCCCTTAAATATACCAAAGTCTGGGATAGGTGGCATTCCAATTCCACTACATGTCCTAATTAGAGACAAAACTGTGGAAAATGAACCCAACCAAACAAAAGAACATGCCTCTTAGGATGAGGTTGATAAGTGTAAGACTCTGGATCAACTTCTAACAAAACCCCCACTAAGGAGATACGGGAGATTCATATATGAGAACGGATGTATTAGTGATGAGTCAATAACATGCATCATGTTTATAGTTTTCATCTGAAAAGATATGCTGCTTTTTACTCACTGCCCAGGTGTAATGCCTCTTATTTGTATAACGTATGTGAAATATGTATGTTCTGCAGCTTTTCAATAAACCTGATTTTTGATCAAAAAAAACAACAACTTTATAATCAATGTGAGCACATGTTTAAAATGTGACGTGTTAAAAAAAATTCTCAATGAAGTGATAAAGTTTTTTCTTCAAATGCCAATTAAAAAATGCAACCTATCTGGCATCTACTTTGTTAAAGTGGTATTAAACCCAAAAGTAAACATTTCTTATATTGGAGCTTACCAATGTGTATATGTAATGGCTGCATTCATTTTCTTTTTTAAGTTTTTTTAAATTTTATTTTCACCTGACAATCTGGCCGGTAAGTCTCGAGTTTTTCTACAAAGCAGGCTGTCTTGAAGATTTATCAGTTAGGATTGTTGGTACAAATCATTTACCATTAACAGGGGTGCTTACAATTATCATATTTTATTTATTCAAGTAAAGCCTTTATCCGGTTTGATGCTTTTTGACCCTGGCCTGTACGTGAGATGAAACTGAAATCTGGAGAAGAATAGAGCCCAAGGGGCTTGTCGTGGTCTCAATCTCTTTGCCGTTCTCAAGTATTCCAGATTCTTGTGGTCAGTGAATATCAGTATGGAATGCGTGGCTCCCTCAAGCAGGTACCGCCACTCTTCCAGGGCTGACTTGATGGCCAGGAGTTCTCTGTCGCCTACGTCGGCGACCTCTGGGGCTCTCTGCTCCCAGAGTCTGTGGGCCCAAGACTGGGGCTCCTCCTGCAGAAGGGCAGTCGCCGTCAGGTGATGGCGGTTTGCGATAACGAACCAAGTTGCCACCGTCAAGCCATGGCAGGCGGTCGGCAACTGGTTAATCAAAAGCCATATCACCCTGCACATACTCCCCTACAAGCCACATTACGAAACACAACATATGCATACGCTCTGGGTCCTGCAGGGACATGGTCTCCCACCACCAATACATATGGGGAAATATGATCAAGAAACTGAAAACCCCGCCCACTTTCTCACACACACCCCTATGGTATAATAATGATTTACCTGAACTACTCACTATATCTGATCCCAAGATATGGATAGACCAAGGGATACTATATCTACACCAGGTACTAACGCCTAATGGACCCAAAACCTACCAAACACTAAAAGAAGAGTTTTTGCTCCCCAAAAGTCTATTCTTTAGGTTCCTACAATTAAGACAATCCCTCACCACTCAGTTCACCAATGGATACTCCCAGCTGATAACCCCTGGCATATTAACCACTATACAAGGAGAAGACCCCTCACACCTGATCTCCACTCTCTCTGCGGCAATACGCCTTCCCAGCACAACAGCATTAGCATATAACACTAAGACGAAATGGGAAGCAGACTATAGAAGATGAGGACTGGGATGAAGTTATGGAAGGAGTCAGAATGGTTTCTCCTAAAATGTCTGACCGCCCAACGCAATTATACATTATGCATAGAACATACCTCACTCCTCAAAGAATAGCCAAATATCAATCTACCAGAAATCCACTCTGTTCCCTATGTAACTCTGCCCCTGGCACATCCTACCAATCCTTTATGGACATGTCCAGTGATACAAACCTTTTGGCTCCAGACGATACAATTCCTCCATGATGATATGGACTCACCTGTTACCCTACACCCAAAACTCTGTCTTCTGGGCTTATTGCCAGACATAGACAAAGACAAATACACTGCAACATTTGTCAGGGAAACACTAGTCCTAGCCAGGAAAGAAATAGCCAAAGTAAGAATGCAGTCAACCCCCCTCCCCTCCCACTATCCAAGACTTGATGAGGGAAGTGAATGCTGTACTACCCTACAAGAGACTAATTTATGAGCATAGAGTTTCCCTTAAATATACCAAAGTCTGGGATAGGTGGCTTTCCAATTCCACTACATGTCCTAATTAGAGACAAAACTGTGGAAAATGAACGCAACCGAACAAAAGAACATGCCTCTTAGGACGAGGTTGATAAGTGTAAGACTCTGGATCGACTTCTAACAAAACCCCCACTAAGGAGATACGGGAGATTCATATATGAGAACGGATGTATTAGTGATGAGTCAATAACATGCATCATGTTTATAGTTTTCATCTAAAAAGATCATACCAACTGGCCATTGAAGAATTATGCTGCTTTTTACTCACTGCCCAGGTGTAATGCCTCTTATTTGTATAACGTATGTGAAATATGTATGTTCTGTAGCTTTTCAATAAACCTGATTTTTGATAAAAAAAAACAAAAAAAAAAACAACTGTATAATCAAGGTGAGCACATGTTTAAAATGTGACGTGTTAAAAAAATTTCTCAATGAAGTGATAAAGTTTTTTCTTCAAATGCCAATTAAAAAATACAACCTATCTGGCATCTACTTTGTTAAAGTGGTATTAAACCCAAAAGTAAACATTTCTTATATTGGAGCTTACCAATGTGTATATGTAATGGCTGCATTCATTTTCTTTTTTAAGTTTTTTTTAATTTTATTTTCACCTGACGATCTGGCCGGTAAGTCTCGAGTTTTTCTACAAAGTAGGCTGTCTTAAAGATTTATCAGTTAGGAGTGTTGGTACAAACCATTTACCATTAACAGGGGTGCTTACAATTATCATATTTTATTTATCCAAGTAAAGCCTTTATCCCAAAAGGTTTGCTGTAACTGCAATATGGGCTGGAGTTTGGCTTTAATTTGTTGGTCTATCTAAATCTGCTAGTAGATCTAACACTCCCCTCCCCCCATATTAACAATGCTGCTGTCTGCTGTGCTCATGTGCTCCTTCATCCAGGGAGGGGCACTCTAATACAGGAGGTTGCTACTAGGTAGATCACCAGGTGAAAACAGAGGGAAGAAAGCCTGAAAAGGAAAATTAATGCAGCCACCACAATGACTTTGGCTAATGATTGGTAAACTGCAATATATTAAATTTTTGATAATGGGTTTAATACCGCTTTAACTCTATAGTAATAGTAACAAAGGCATTAATAACAAAACTTTGAAAATATGTATCATTTAAGAATAACACAGCACTTTCAAAAATGTAATTAAAGTAGAAAAACAATAATATACAAAAAAAGCCTAACCTATTTTAATATCCAGTAGAAACTGGAAACTTTGATTATTTACAGTATATAAAACAAATAATTAAATGTTAATAACTATTTATTCATACCCGAATGATGGAACAGCTCATATAAGATTTAATACCGTTTAAGTATATTACAGTTAAATAAATTAACCTCCATCCATACAAGAATTTGTAACTTAGTAGATTCAAATCACATAAAGCTTTATCTATTTCTGTTGTTGTTAATTTTATATTTGTGTACTTTATTCTTGTCCTTAATGTTACTAATCTTTTTGTTTAACTACAATTAAAACATTGCAAGAAACAATGTGACCTGTCCTTTACCTGTTTCTTAAATATTCTATATGAAGTGGGGTAAATAATCTGGTTTATTTCTTCCAAACACATTGATAGTGATGGCAGATTCTGCTTTATGACAAAATGTGATGCTGAACAAATGAGGAATTCTCTAGATGAATTACTTTCCACTTTACATTCAGACCCAAAAACATAGTTAAAGTACAAATAAAAAATGTGACAAATGAGAAACTGTGGTCACTTTACCTCTAAGATCTTTAAAATGGCATTAAGTGAAGTAGTGCTAGGGCTCCTGACTGTAAACATCAGATTTAAGGTGGTGCCATTGTCTTCACCCAAGTCTCCATTATTTACTTCTTGAGGATCAGGTGCAGTCAGGACTGAAGCTTCTTTCTCCTTGTGAGCATCTTCTATGAGACTCTGCTTCCTGCATTGACAGGCTCCCACTTCAGCCTTCATGTCTAACCTACTCTTAGAAGATAGTGGAATAAGGCAGCTTTGAAATAAGTAAGCAATAATATTGCTTATTCTGTACAGCAATATCATTTTTAAAATAAAAAAACATCAAAAATTCCACATACCTGATTTTGCAACTGTTGTACTATCAGCAAACCAACAAACTGACCTGCAGTAGAGTAGCTTGGGTCCTTCTACCCCATACAACTATGTCTTATATACTCACTGTTGGAGGGTTGTGTTATAAATATTCATTATGTTATGTCATCAGATATATTGTGTTTGTCATTGAGGCTCCTCATTATTATTGTAAATTCACATCATAAGAGTTGAAGCAGCATTTAATTTTCAGAAAATAAAGATGAGTAATTAGGATGTTGTTATACTTTTTTCCATCACTTGGATGTTTTTAGCAAATAAGCAAACTGTGAATCTTTCTTAGCAAATTGAAATGATACTTAATTTATAATATATACTTAAAAATAGAAAAGGAAATTTATTTTATAGGGTATTTTGAATGTGCTACCTTCAAATAACAATCAAACATACTCAGAAGAAGTACAGTATAAAAAGAATGCCTTAAAAAAATGACAGATGGTTATAGTACACATCTGAAACAGTACACCATGCTCACAACAAGGGTGACACCTCCAATGACTAGCCAATTAACTTTCTAAATTACTCAAAGATACACATATGTCATAATTAAATTCAATCACAAGTTTGTATATAAGTTGGTTATGGGCAAAGTCAAAAAGTCAACGTATTTCAGGAGGATTTCAGGGCTTCATCAGGAGTTCAGAACTAAGTAAATATATGTTGTGTTGTACACCTGGTATATATATACCTAGAAGGTCAAAAATGGGGAGGAGCTCATCCCAAGGCGTGAGCCATCAGGGGAACACCAAAAATCAGCAGAGCAACTGTTAGAAGACTGTGCTGAGGGTTTGTTGCATTTGATTGTTGTTTCCTCCCCAGAGGAGGCGGGGTCGGGCAGCCCTATTTAAACAAGTGTACTTCCTGCATCAAGTGCTGTCCGTTCTACAGCGTGTGAGTGTTCCTGAGCAATCTGATTTCCTGTTTACCTGATCCTGCGACCCGGCTTGACCTTGACCTTGTTGATTTCTGCCTGCACCGACCCCAGCTTGCCTATGACCACTCTCCTGCCTGATCCCTTGTACTTCGCTGCCAGCCTGTTGACAACCCTGCCTGCATCTGACGACCCTTCTGCCTGAACCCTTTGTACCGCATTGCCCGCCTGTTACCGACCCGGCCTGTACAACCATCCACCATCTGCCCGAGCCTCACTGGACCATCCATACCACCACCAGGGATCCTGTCTAGCCCTCGTGCCCCCCTGAGCTCCTGAGCTCCCTGTCTGCTCTACCGGGGACCCTCGAACCAGGGACGCAAGTGCGGTTGCTTCCTGCATAAGACAGACTCCACCATCAGGTGCGTGACAGCAATGGACAACCATGTCTGAGTCTGCGCAGGGAGCACCCTCTGCTATGGAGGAACTTTGTGTCCATCTGGCCGGCCTTACACGGGCGGTCCAAAGCCTGCAAGAAGGCTATACCCGGCTGGAAGAACGGGTCCAGGAACTTTCGGCGCCTGCAGCTTCTGGGACTAGTCAGTCCGCAGGACGTACCATTGTAGTCCTGCCATCAGAGCCTAAAGTCCCTTTACCAGACAAGTTTGCAGGGGACCAAAGTAAGTTTAGAGCTTTCAGGAATGCTTGTGAACTGTACTTCGGTCTCCAGCCATGCACTTTTTCACTGGAGGCCACAAAGGTGGGTTTAGTCATCTCCCTTCTGCAGGAGGAGCCCCAGTCTTGGGCCCACAGACTCTGGGAGCAGAGAGCCCCAGAGGTCGCCTCTGTAGCTGCCTTCTTCCAAGCCATGGCGCAGCTTTACGAGGACCCTCACCAGCCTGCCACAGCTGAAGCCACATTGCACACCCTCCAGCAGGGTCGTCGGTCTGTGGAGGATTATGTGGCGGAGTTCCGGAGGTGGAGTGCCCAACACCCTGAGCGCCCTCATCTATCTGGCGATCCAGATTGACCGGCAACTCCGGGAACGCCGCGCCGAAAGAGTCTCGGGTCCCTTGCGGCCCGCCTGGATGCTAGCCCCGTGTTCCTAGATATCCAAGCCCGGCTTCCTGTCCGCCAGTGACCTCCTCCTCCTCTCCAATGGATCCACCTGAGCCCATGCAGATAGGGCTCCTGCGCCCTTCCCTGACTCCCGAAGAGAGGCAACGGAGGTTCGCCTTGAACCTGTGTTTGTATTGTGGGGAACCTGGACATGTAGTGAGATCCACATTCCACTCATACCCAGGATTCACCAGATGACCATCCGCCTAGCGGATGGATCTCCCATCAAGTCCAGTACCGTCACCCATGAGACTGCTCCTCTCCTTGCCACCACAGCTGACGGCCATCAGGAGTTGCTTCACCTTGACACCATAGCGCCCCCCCTTGTTCCCCATCATCCTGGACCTGCCCTGGCTCCGGGCGCAAGACCCGACATCAATTGGACCACCGGGACTGTAACCTTTCGGTCCAAATACTGTTGCCAATACTGCCTCCAGCGGCCCAAGGACGCTACCCCTAGTCTGCTCAGCCTGAACCTGGATCCTGACCCTGATGTCCGGCTAGCTGTGCTTGCAGCCTTTCACGGCTACCTGGATGTTTTTAGCAAGAAGGGGGCGGGCAACTACCACCTCACAGGCCGTACAACTGCCCTATCGAGCTCCTGCCCGGAGCCGAAGTACCCTTTGGGAGGATCTACCCCCATCTGAACCAGAGTTGGCGACCCTCAAGACCTACCTGGATGATAATTTGGATAAGGGTTTCATCAGGCCCTCTACATCCCCTGCGGGGGCGGGTATCTTCTTTGTCGAAAAGAAGGACCGGACTTTGAGACCTTGCATTGACTATAGGGAGCTCAACAGGATTACAGTTAAGAATCGCTATCCTCTGCCCCTGGTTCCAGAACTGTTCCAGAGATTGGGCTCCGCTGTTGTCTTTACCAAATTGGATCTCCGAGGAGCTTATAACTTGGTCCAAATCCACAAAGGCGATGAATGGAAAACCGCTTTCGGCACTCGATTCGGGCATTACGAGTACTTGGTTATGCCCTTCCGGTTGTGCCACGCACCCGCCACCTTCCAGCACTTCGTAAATGATGTCTTCCGGGATTATCTGGACTTGTTCGTCATCATTTACTTAGACGACATCTTGGTTTTCTCCTCCTCCCTTGAGGAACATGGCAAACATGTCTCCTCAGTCTTGGCTCGTCTGCGACAACATGGGCTATGTGCCAAAGCGGAGAAATGCTCCTTCGAACAGTCCAGTATCCATTTCCTCGGACTAGTCATATCAGTAACCGGCATCAATATGGACCCACAAAAGGTCTCCACTATCCTGAACTGACCGGCACCATCTGACAGGAAAGGGGTACAACGTTTTGTGGGCTTTGCAAATTTTTATAGACGCTTCATCAAGGGGTTTTCTGCCATTATTGCCCCAATCACCCAGCTTACAAAACAGAATGTCCGCTACCACTGGTCTTGCCTTATGTCCTGGAAGTGGACGCATCTGAGATTGCAGTAGGGGCTATCCTTTCACAAAGACAAGGCTCCAAGGCCTTGCTTCATCCGGTGGCTTTTTTTTCTCGTAAACCGCCTGCCCCGGAAAGGAATTATGACGTAGGCGACAGAGAACTCCTGGCCATCAAGTCAGCCCTGGAAGAGTGGCGGTACCTGCTTGAGGGAGCCACGCATCCCATACTGATATACACTGACCACAAGAATCTGGAATACTTGAGAACGGCAAAGAGATTGAGACCACGACAAGCCCATTGGGCTCTATTCTTCTCCAGATTTCAGTTTCATCTCACCTACAGGCCAGGGTCAAAAAACATCAAACCGGACGCTCTTTCTCGGATGTTCAGTGAGCCCGGAGATGCCACACCACCTGACACAATTTTGCCCTCACGGAACTTTCTGCTCACCCAGGAGGACCTGCTCTCGCAGATCAGACGCTCCCTGGCAAGCTCCTCTGGTCCTTCGGACTCCAGATTACAGGCAAGGAATGGTCTTTGGTGGTACGGTAACAGGATTTTTGTACCAGCAGGTCAGCGAGTGGCCATTTTAGGACTTTGCCCAGACCACAAGTTGGCTGGCCATTTTGGGGCACGCAAGACAATGGAACTGCTCTCCCACACCTTCTGGTGGCCAAAATCTGAGGACTGCAAAAGCTATGTCAGCACCTGCTCCGTCTGTGCCTGTAATAAGCCTGACAAGGCCAAAGCCTGGGGTCTTCTGAACCCACTTCCGGTACATGAACGCCCATGGTCCCAAATTGCCATGGACTTTATTGTGGAATTGCCCCCTTCCCGGGGGTTTGACAAAAATGTCACATTTTCTGCCCATGAGGGACACACCTACGGCTGCTGAAACAGCAGAGACTTTCATCAAGGAAGTAGTCCGACTCCATAGAGTCCCCATCAATATTGTCTCGGACCGAGGAGTCCAATTCACCTCCAGGTTCTGGAGAGCCCTGTGCTCCTCCCTAGGAATCAAACTATTATTCTCCTCTGCATACCATCCCCAGACTAATGGGAAAACGGAAAGGACAAACCAGACTCTGGAGCAGTACATCCGATGTTTTTCCTCCTTCTCACAGGATGACTAGGTTTCTCTGTTACCTTTGGCCGAGTTTGCGTTTAACAACACTATCCACTTGGCCACCAAACAGTCTCCATTTTAGGCTAATTACGGGTTCCACCCTACCTTTCTTCCTGCCCTGTCCTTGGAGAACACAGTCCCAGCAGCTCAAAGGGCAACAGACTTTTTTGAGAGCAATAACAAGCTTCTACAGGACACCCTATGCAGGACTCAGGAAGCGAATAAAGAGGCCTTTGATAAGAGAAGGCGAAAGGAACCGCCAAGAAAGAGGTGTCCGCTTGGGCATCCGGACGCTGCCCTTGGGGGGGGGGGGCCATGTTAGAAGACCGTGCTGAGGGTTTGTTGCATTTGATTGTTGTTTCCTCGCGCTCCCAGAGGAGGCAGGGTCGGGCAGCCCTATTTAAACAAGTGTACTTCCTGCATCAAGTGCTGACCTTTCTACAGCGTGTGAGTGTTCCTGAGCAATCTGATTTCCTGTTTACCTGATCCTGAGACCCGGCTTGACATTGACCTTGTTGATTTCTGCCTTCACCGACCCCAGCTTGCCTATGGCCACTCTCCTGCCTGATCCCTTGTACTTCGCTGCCAGCCTGTTGACGACCCTGCCTGCATCTGACGACCCTTCTGCCTGAACCATTGTACCGCATTGCCTGCCTGTTACCGACCCGGCCTGTACGACCATCTACCATCTGCACGAGCCGCACTGGACCATCCACACCACCACCAGGAATCCTGTCCTCCCTGTCTGCTCTACCGGGGATCCTCGAACCAAGGCCGCAAGAGCGGTTGCTTCCTGCATAAGACAGACTCCACCATCAGGTGCGTGACAGCAGCAGTCTTTACTTTGATTTGACACAAAGCTGTCATTCACCCACCTATGTACCCCATTAATTTTATATACTATATACTGCGAACCCATGGTATGTATGTACACAGTATCACCCAAAACAGAGTACACCCCTCACATTTTTGTAAATGTTTTATTATATCTTTTCATGTGACAACACTGAAATAATGACACTTTGCTACAATGTAAAGTAGTGAGTGTACAGCTTGTATAACAGTGCAAATTTGTTGTCCCCTCAAAATAATTCAACACACAGCCATTAATGTCTAAACCGCTGGCAACCCAGAGGAAAGTTTGAGCTCTCTGTGCTGTTTTGGACTTTAAAACAAGGTGCCGCTGAATACCCTCCTTCAGAAGAAATAGACAGTGTCAAATTTCTGGCTCCCCCGCAGATCTCACTGGTTCTTCCTGTTGATCACCATCTGACTGCTATCTCCAGTAATAAAGCATTCAATCTACTTTTTTTACAGATCTATTGTTTCTTGTGGTGCGGACCTTATTAAGGGAGATTTGGCTGAGATCTCGCTGTTAAACAGGCTGTTTAATTCCAGATATCTGGTAAGCCCCCAGTGTGATCACTTGCATGCGGTGAACAGTGGTGTTGGAAACAGTTTGAATTATTGATGCTGCACACTTGGAAAAGGACATCATATGGACACTAATATTTTTTGCATTGGCACTAGTTTTGCACTAGTAATTTTGCACTGATACTTTTTTTGCAATATTTTCACATTTTCTCTTTTGTAGTATTTGCACTATATTTCAATTTATTTGCACAAGATTATTGTTGATTTATCTAGCGCTGCTTTTTACTATTATTTATTGTAGTGAATGATATTATGAAAAGTAAGTACACCCCTAAGCAAAAAATATCCAATTTGGGCCCAATTAGCCATTTTCCCTCCCTGGTGTCATGTGACTTGTTAGTGCTACAAGATCTCAGGTGTGAATGGGGAGTAGGTGTGTTAAATTTGGTGTTATCACTCTCACTCTCTCATACTGGTCACTGGTAGTTCAACATGGCACTTCAAGCAAAGAACTCTCTGAGGATCTGAAAAAAAGAATTGCTGCTCTACATAAAGATGGCCTATGCTATAAGAAGTTTGCCAAGACCCTAAAATTGAGCTGCAGCACGGTGGCCAAGACCATACAGCGGTTTAATAGGACAGGTCTGGGGAGCCCAAAGCCATGGTAAATGCATTCAAAACTGAGAGTGGGAGGAGCTTTGGAAACATGAGTTCCCAATTCTCTTCTGGGTCTTATGAACCCGGAAGCAACAAGCATTTTGTCAGTTCTAGGTTTAAAGATAATTTCCAAGCTGCTGTGGCCAAGGAAGCAGCTAATTAAGTTTGATATGTGCTTGATTAGCTGTAAGGCAGAGATAACATTAGGGGACTAATCAACCCCTGATGCCTCCATGATGAGAACCTGTCACCTGCCCAATTCTATGGCATAGGGTGTTTTTTTAAAGAGATACTCAGCCCTCCTCCAGTGCTTCTTTCCCCTCTTACCTGTAGTGCTGTATTCTCTTAAAGGCAATACTCAACTTCATAGCCAATTCAGGATTGTCCCGCTGCAAACCATCATGTGGGTGACATATACCAGGTCCTGTGTGGCCATCTTGATCCTGTTCAGCTGGCTGCCTCTTCTGAGTGCAGGCAGCCAGATGCCAATGGCACACCAGGCACACCCCTAGACCACTCTGTGTGCCTGATCATGCAGCCTCCTGATGATACAGTATTCCAGGTGGCTATAGGGCAGGGTACATGTGATTCTAGACAAGTTCAGAATGATGGCAGGGGGCTGGGATCGAAGAAATAAAAAATAATCGCAGAAAAAAAACTCACAATTCTACCTTGGGAGGTGAGGATATTTAAATATTGTGTTTATGTGCACTAAAATTCATTTTAGTTTATTTTTTTCCAGAAAATATGGATTTCATAAACATAAGTGCAAATATCATGCAAAATAAATAATTTTCAACCGCCGCCATCTAATTCTACATGCCCCTGCTTTCAGAAAATAGATAATTGTTTGGGGGATTTAAGTAATTTTCTAGTGAAAGTCCAGATTTTAGCTTATGTGTGAAAAATGTAAACAATTGCTCTGAAATAGTTCATCTGGGCACATGGCTAGTGGGCTGAAGCTGAAACTCACATTGCCTGACTGACGGACTACATACAATTACCCCTGAGAATTTTTAGAGTGTATTGGTAATTTACATAGTACTGTCATGTCACTGGATATGACACAATTGGAGTAGCAGAAAAACATATACCAACATCAATAATGGTTATGTAAACTTACTGCCTGATTGCATTTCTATGTTACTGTTGTCTACAACTAAGTTGGAGTTAAAGCAAATAGACCTGCTAATACTTGTAGTGCCGCTCTAAGCAAAAAAGGAAGGTATATGTTGTCCCACTGGTGCTCAGGAATGGGGTGCTAATATGAGAAATCACCATCCAGTAGTGTATAACATGCTTAGAATAATCACCGCTGACATATTTCACCCCACCCACCTCAGGTCCTCTATGACTAAGTCCTGGTGGGTGGGGTGAAACTTGGCTTGTGGAATGGTGTAAGGCTGAGGCCATCTTACACATGTTAGCAACATAGACTGGACTGGGAGAGAGGCGATTTTTCTAAGCAAAACAAAGACTATGTTACCAGACCTGTTACTATGTGCAACTGCTTAGGTGTTTGCTCTGTTTATTTATTAACCTTTTCATTGTTTTTATTTGACCTTTTAACAGAAGGCAATTAGGTTAACAAATACAACAACCAATGAGAAATTATTGTTTTACTTTGACTCCAATACAGTAAAATCTGATAAGTCTAGGTTACTATACACTACCTTTAGCAATGACTTATTGAACTGATTTTAAAATTCACTTCGAAATACAAATGTAAAAGGCATATTAATACAATAACCATTTATATTATTTGTATTTTTATATATTTTTCATGCATTCAGTAGGTGAGGCTTTATATACTTCTTTAAGATAATTTACATTGTCCTGCCTAAAAATTCATTTTGTTGCATTTCAACCTGCTAACCAGTAAGGTCATGTTTCCTTTCACAAAGACAAGGCTCCAAGGCCTTGCTTCATCCGGTGGCTTTTTTTTCTCGTAAACCGCCTGCCCCGGAAAGGAATTATGACGTAGGCGACAGAGAACTCCTGGCCATCAAGTCAGCCCTGGAAGAGTGGCGGTACCTGCTTGAGGGAGCCACGCATCCCATACTGATATACACTGACCACAAGAATCTGGAATACTTGAGAACGGCAAAGAGATTGAGACCACGACAAGCCCATTGGGCTCTATTCTTCTCCAGATTTCAGTTTCATCTCACCTACAGGCCAGGGTCAAAAAACATCAAACCGGACGCTCTTTCTCGGATGTTCAGCGAGCCCGGAGATGCCACACCACCTGACACAATTTTGCCCTCACGGAACTTTCTGCTCACCCAGGAGGACCTGCTCTCGCAGATCAGACGCTCCCTGGCAAGCTCCTCTGGTCCTTCGGACTCCAGATTACAGGCAAGGAATGGTCTTTGGTGGTACGGTAACAGGATTTTTGTACCAGCAGGTCAGCGAGTGGCCATTTTAGGACTTTGCCCAGACCACAAGTTGGCTGGCCATTTTGGGGCACGCAAGACAATGGAACTGCTCTCCCACACCTTCTGGTGGCCAAAATCTGAGGACTGCAAAAGCTATGTCAGCACCTGCTCCGTCTGTGCCTGTAATAAGCCTGACAAGGCCAAAGCCTGGGGTCTTCTGAACCCACTTCCAGTACATGAACGCCCATGGTCCCAAATTGCCATGGACTTTATTGTGGAATTGCCCCCTTCCCGGGGGTTTGACAAAAATGTCACATTTTCTGCCCATGAGGGACACACCTACGGCTGCTGAAACAGCAGAGACTTTCATCAAGGAAGTAGTCCGACTCCATGGAGTCCCCATCAATATTGTCTCGGACCGAGGAGTCCAATTCACCTCCAGGTTCTGGAGAGCCCTGTGCTCCTCCCTAGGAATCAAACTATCATTCTCCTCTGCATACCATCCCCAGACTAATGGGAAAACGGAGAGGACAAACCAGACTCTGGAGCAGTACATCCGATGTTTTTCCTCCTTCTCACAGGATGACTAGGTTTCTCTGTTACCTTTGGCCGAGTTTGCGTTTAACAACACTATCCACTCGGCCACCAAACAGTCTCCATTTTAGGCTAATTACGGGTTCCACCCTACCTTTCCTTCTGCCCTGTCCTTGGAGAACACAGTCCCAGCAGCTCAAAGGGCAACAGACTTTTTTGAGAGCAATAACAAGCTTCTACAGGACACCCTATGCAGGACTCAGGAAGCGAATAAAGAGGCCTTTGATAAGAGAAGGCGAAAGGAACCGCCAAGAAAGAGGTGTCCGCTTGGGCATCCGGACGCTGCCCTTGGGGGGGGGGCCATGTTAGAAGACCGTGCTGAGGGTTTGTTGCATTTGATTGTTGTTTCCTCGCGCTCCCAGAGGAGGCAGGGTCGGGCAGCCCTATTTAAACAAGTGTACTTCCTGCATCAAGTGCTGACCGCGTGTGAGTGTTCCTGAGCAATCTGATTTCCTGTTTACCTGATCCTGAGACCCGGCTTGACATTGACCTTGTTGATTTCTGCCTTCACCGACCCCAGCTTGCCTATGGCCACTCTCCTGCCTGATCCCTTGTACTTCGCTGCCAGCCTGTTGACGACCCTGCCTGCATCTGACGACCCTTCTGCCTGAACCATTGTACCGCATTGCCTGCCTGTTACCGACCCGGCCTGTACGACCATCTACCATCTGCACGAGCCGCACTGGACCATCCACACCACCACCAGGGATCCTGTCCTCCCTGTCTGCTCTACCGGGGATCCTCGAACCAGGGCCGCAAGAGCGGTTGCTTCCTGCATAAGACAGACTCCACCATCAGGTGCGTGACAGCAGCAGTCTTTACTTTGATTTGACACAAAGCTGTCATTCACCCACCTATGTACCCCATTAATTTTATATACTATATACTGCGAACCCATGGTATGTATGTACACAGTATCACCCAAAACAGAGTACACCCCTCACATTTTTGTAAATGTTTTATTATATCTTTTCATGTGACAACACTGAAATAATGACACTTTGCTACAATGTAAAGTAGTGAGTGTACAGCTTGTATAACAGTGCAAATTTGTTGTCCCCTCAAAATAATTCAACACACAGCCATTAATGTCTAAACCGCTGGCAACCCAGAGGAAAGTTTGAGCTCTCTGTGCTGTTTTGGACTTTAAAACAAGGTGCCGCTGAATACCCTCCTTCAGAAGAAATAGACAGTGTCAAATTTCTGGCTCCCCCGCAGATCTCACTGGTTCTTCCTGTTGATCACCATCTGACTGCTATCTCCAGTAATAAAGCATTCAATCTACTTTTTTTACAGATCTATTGTTTCTTGTGGTGCGGACCTTATTAAGGGAGATTTGGCTGAGATCTCGCTGTTAAACAGGCTGTTTAATTCCAGATATCTGGTAAGCCCCCAGTGTGATCACTTGCATGCGGTGAACAGTGGTGTTGGAAACAGTTTGAATTATTGATGCTGCACACTTGGAAAAGGACATCATATGGACACTAATATTTTTTGCATTGGCACTAGTTTTGCACTAGTAATTTTGCACTGACACTTTTTTTGCAATATTTTCACATTTTCTCTTTTGTAGTATTTGCACTATATTTCATTTTATTTGCACAAGATTATTGTTGATTTATCTAGCGCTGCTTTTTACTATTATTTATTGTAGTGAATGATATTATGAAAAGTAAGTACACCCCTAAGCACAAATATCCAATTTGGGCCCAATTAGCCATTTTCCCTCCCTGGTGTCATGTGACTTGTTAGTTAATTTGGTGTTATCACTCTCACTCTCTCATACTGGTCACTGGTAGTTCAACATGGCACTTCAAGCAAAGAACTCTCTGAGGATCTGAAAAAAAGAACTGCTGCTCTACATAAAGATGGCCTATGCTATAAGAAGTTTGCCAAGACCCTAAAATTGAGCTGCAGCATGGTGGCCAAGACCATACAGCGGTTTAATAGGACAGGTTCCACTCAGAACAGGCCTCGCCATGGTCGACCAAAGAAGTTGAGTGCACATGTTCAGCATCATATCCAGAGGTTGTCTTTGGGAAATAGACATATGAGTGCTGCCAACATTGCTGCAGAGGTTGAAGGGGTGACGGCGGGTGAGCCTGTCAAGAAAGCCCGCAAACAGTTTGCTGAAGACAAGCAGACTAATGACATGGATTACTGGAACCATGTCCTGTGATCCGATGAGACCAAGACAAACTTATTTGGTTCAGATCGTGTCAAGCATTTGTGGCGGCAACCAAGTGAGGAGTACAAAGACAAGTGTGTCTTGCCTACAGTCAAGAATGGTGGTGGGGGTGTCATAATCTAGGGCTGCATGAGTGCTGTCAGCACTGGGGAGCATGAATGCCAACATGTACTGTGACGTACTGAAGTAGAGCATGATCCCCTCTCTTCAGAGACTGGGCCGCAGGGCAGTGTTTCAACATGATAACGACACCTCCAGGATGACCACTGCCTTGGTAAAGAAGCTGATGGTAAAGGTGATGGACTGGCCAAGCATGTCTCCAGGCCTAAACCTTATTGAGCATCTGTGGGGCATCCTCAAACGGAAGGTAGAGGAGCGCAAGGCTCTAACATCCACCAGCTCTGTGATGTCATCATGGAGGAGTGGAAGAGGACTTCAGTGGCAACCTATGAAGCTATGGTGAACTCCATGCCCAAGAAGGTTAAGGCAGTGCTGGAAAATAATGGTGGTCACACAAAATGTTGACAATTTGGGTCCAATTTGGACATTTTCACTTAGGTGTGTACTCACTTTTGTTGCCAGCAGTTTAGACATTAATGGCTGTGTGTTAAGTTATTTTGAGAGGACAGCAAATTTACACTGTTATACAAGCTGTACACTTCACTCACTACTTCACATTGTAGCAAAGTGTCATTTCTTCAGTGTTGTCACACGAAAAGATATAATAAGATATTTACAAAAATGTGAGGGGTGTGCTCAATTTTGTGAGATACTGTAAATATTTGTCAAAAACTGTTGCTTTTCTTGACAAGAAGTTTCAAAACAGCTGTATGCAGATCAGTTATTGAAGTGCAGTTATTTGACTATGAGTAAATTAAACACTTGCTGAACATAGACTGTATAGAAACAGCCTATGGGCATAAGCTTGGTATAATTTTTTCAGCCAGTGACTGGCTTTTCAGTAAAATTGAACCAGGCAGCAGTAGGGCCATCTGAACCCTTATACTACACTGTTAATGTCCTGCTTTCCTGCAATGCTGCCTACCATTGTCTCCAGGTTTTCCCATTCCTCTGGGGAGCCCAAAGCCATGGTAAATGCATTCAGAACTAAGAGTGGGAGGAGCTTTGTAAACATGAGTTCCCAATTCTCTTCTGGGTCTTATGAACCCGGAAACAACAAGCATTTTGTCAGTTCTAGGTTTAAAGATAATTTCCAAGCTGCTGTGGCCAAGGAAGCAGCTAATTAAGCATGATCTGTGCTTGATTAGCTGTAAGGCAGAGATAACATTAGGGGACTAATCGACCCCTGATGTCTCCATGATGAGAACCTGTCACCTGCCCAATGCTATGGCATAGGGCAGGGGTGGCGAACAAGTTAGACACAAAGAGCCAAAATTTTAAACTGTTAGGGCCGGTTCACACTGTAGCGAGGCGGAGCGGCGCGGAGCGGCACGATGCGGCGCTCCAGGCGATCTCAAAGCGGCTTGCTAGGAGACTTCTATCATAGAAGTCAATGCAAGCCGCCTGAGATCGCCCTAAAAATAGTGCAGGGACCATTTTTCTAATGCGGAGCGAAGCGATTCGCTCCTATTAGAACGGTCCCATTTGCACAGCATTGAGGCGAATTGTCAGGCGACGCAAGTCGCCTGACAATTCGCCTAGATGTGAACGGGCCGCGAAGTCGCGCCGCTCCGCCCCGCTGCAGTGTGAACCGGCCCTGAGAGTCAGAGAGCCACACCACGCAGTGACGAAGCGGCGCGAACCGGCGCGAAGCGACGCGAATCGGCGCGAAGCGACGCTCGAGGTGATCTCAAGGCGGCTTGCGAGGAGACTTCTATCATAGAAGTCAATGCAAGCTGCCTGAGATCGCCCTGAGAGAAACATGAAACTTGTCAAAGAGCCACAGTATATACAAAATATAATAAGAGGCAAAGAGCCGCATTCATTATGGCCGGGAGCCGCATGCGGCTCGAGAGCCGCGTGTTCGCCACCCCTGGCATAGGGTGTTTTTTTAAAGAGATACTCAGCCCTCATCCAGTGCTTCTTTCCCCTCTTACCTGTAGTGCTGTATTCTCTTAAAGGCAATACTCAACTGCATAGCCAATCCAGGATTGTCCAGCTGCAAACCAACATGTGGATGACATATACCGGGTCCTGTGTGGCCATCTTGATCCTGTTCAGCTGGCTGCCTCTTCTGAGTGCAGGCAGCCAGATACCAATAGCACACCAGGCACACCCCTAGACCACTCTGTGTGCCTGATCATGCAGCCTCCTGATGATACAGTATTCCAGGTGGCTATAGGGCAGGGTACATGTGATTCTAGACAAGTTCAGAATGATGGCAGGGGGCTGGGATCAAAGAAATAAAAAATAATTGCAGAAAAAAAACCTCACAATTCTTCCTTGGGAGGTGAGGATGTTTAAATATTGTGTTTATGTGCACTAAAATTCATTTTAGTTTATTTTTTTCCAGAAAATATGGATTTCATAAACATAAGTGCAAATATCATGCAAAATAAATAATTTTCAACTGCCGCCATCTAATTCTACATGCCCCTGCTTTCAGAAAATAGATAATTGTTTGGGGGATTTAAGTAATTTTCTAGTGAAAGTGCAGATTTTAGCTTATGTGTGAAAAATGTAAACAATTACTCTGTAATAGTTCATCTGGGCACATGTTTAGTGGGCTGAAGCTGAAACTCACATTGCCTGACTGACGGACTACATACAATTACCCCTGAGAATTTTTATAGTGCATTGGTAATTTACATAGTACTGTCATGTCACTGGATATGACACAATTGGAGTAACAGAAAAACATATACCAACATCAATAATGGTTATATAAACTTACTGCCTGATTGCATTT
>BLSH010468094.1:1294222-1307697 GCA_018402905.1 Glandirana rugosa | reverse complement strand
TCGATAATTATTTCTTTAGTAACTTTAGTTTTTTACTCATTATAAAAATAACCACGGTATGAGGATATGAAGTCAATTGTGATTTGTACTGGAATGACCAATCGTCCAACTTTACGTTGTTTTACTTAAAAATCCGTCCTGTTACATTTAAGAGAATTTCTTCATATATTTCGGAGTGGATGACTTACGTACTTTTAATATATTTTTATATTTATTATATTTACCAATAACATAATTATACGGAAAATGTAAACATAAAGCTTCACTTAAAATTTTAGTCAAGTTATTCAGTAACGATTTCCATCACATATCATTGGTCTAGGTTACTATACACTACCTTTAGCAATGACTTATTGAACTGATTTTAAAATTCACTTCGAAATACAAATGTAAAAGGCATATTAATACAATAACCATTTATATTATTTATATTTTTATATAATTTTCATGCATTCAGTAGGTGAGGCTTTATATACTTCTTTAAGAGAATTTACATTGTCCTGCCTAAAAATTCATTTTGTTGCATTTCAACCTGCTAACCAGTAAGGTCATGTTTAGTGTTAACTGAAGTATAGGAGTATGGCACCAATAAAAATATTACTCATTTTTTGATTTCAATGATTTCTTTATTAATAGCTGTTACATACATAATTAAAACATGTTACAGAAATGTAAGTTATTGCTAAATTCCATAGTTATACATTGAAGCACTTTCAGAATGTTATCAAGATACAGTATATGTATGCATAGGATATTCACATAGCATTTATATATGTTTTAAGATTGAGATGAAAGAAAATTGCTTAAGTGTGGCATAAGTCATTAAAGAAACATTCAAGAACAGTATTTCAAACTTAAAACTGACATATCTTGTCACCTCCATAATGCTTTGGTTTCTAAAAACGTACAACGCTATTTTGTGAAAGATTTCTAGTTACATGTCATGATTCACTGAGGGCAAATAGCCTGGTCACTTTGCAAGGGAGGTTGGACATGGCAAGGTAGTTGTCCTCAGAGTTTATTGAATGTGGTGAAATTTCACTGTACATAGAATCCCATGCAGGGAAAATAAAAAAAAAATACCTTCCACATAATTGGATGATGGAAGTCAATAGAGCTTCACTTCATTCGTAAACTCCAGGCAAAATTCCCTTGCAAAGTCCAACTTTTCTTGCAAAGTGAATAGGCTATTTACCTTAGTAAATCCACTCCACATTATATTTACTCCATAACCTTGATAAACATCCAGTCAGTTGTTTGAAAAGACTTTGGGGCTGTTTTGCTAAAGGCATAATATTTACAGAGGTCCGTGTTCACTTTTAATGCCCAAGAGAACTTGAACCCTATAAAAAGTATGTGGAAGGTAGCTGGAGATGTTAAACAGAATTGAAGAGTATGACAGTTCTGTTTCAATGACTGCACCCTGTAATCCTTAATTCACAAGGCATTCACTACCTATCGATTTCCCCCTTTCCTCTGATAGGTAGCTTTGTGTTATACTGGCTCATCTTTGCTAATTCAGTACGGGAGATTCCTCCTGATGGCACTAGTGTTTTTTGTCCAGGCCATTCTGTAGTTGATGTTTGACAAGTCAACAATGCCTGCTACATTCAAGCTCCTTTAAACTTAATGTCCAAACAACAGTAAATTTTTTTTTTAAATCAAATCTGTACTTTGCCCATGTAAGGTGAAGCAACACGATTATTAAACTGCTGCCTTGCCCAGTGGCATGTTTTTGCCTTCCTCAAGCTCCTGGCCACCAGGAAATGTTTGGGCACCCAGCATTGTCACATAGGTCAAGGTAGCATAATTAGCACTGTGCCTTAATGTGGAATTTGCATAGAGATTTCTCCCTTTGCTCTAGGATGCAGATCGGAGTCAAATGAGATTTACAACACCTGTTGTGATTAAGATACCTATTGATCTCTAGACTGAACATAACAATTCTTGGTGATTTTCAAATATATGTTTGCAATATGTTGTATTATCTTCTTTATATTGATACCTAAATTGAGGTCTTTAGGAAACTAAGAGGGCCAATCCGGAGACCTACTATAGGTGAAGGGAGGAAACATATCTCTGACCAACTTAAATGACTGCCTTTTTAGTTGCCTATGGGTTATAGGCCTGTGTGCGTGTAGTGAAAATGGCTGTCTAATGCTCTCATAGACTTTTCAAATTTGATGTAATTGAGGTTACATGCATTAAGCACCCCTAATAACTGAGTAATAAAGTGTGAAGTTAATTAACGTTTACTTGTCATTTAGATCATAAGATGTCTAACTGAAAGATTTAAAGTTACATCTGTTTTTGAATAATGCAGAATACACTATAGCAAAATTACATATGATAGCAGGGCTCAGTGTGTATAAATATGCATACTAAATTTATATTCAGCATATATAATACGTTTAAGGAACATATACTATTTAAAATATATCCTAATTCAGAAAAGTATTCAATTATAATGTGATAATATAAGAAGTTGAAATGTACAGCAATGTTCATATGCATTGGGGAATTTTCTTCTGAGTTCCGTGGTTTCTGCCACAGTCCATGATTGAGGTGACTGTAGCTGTATTAGCGCACTCGCAACAAAAACAATTGAGCACTGTCCATGATACTTTGTTGTATTTGCACAACATCAAATTTTCATGACAAGCTTTCAGCTTGTAACCCCTTCTTCAATTTCCAAGCTGTACACATACATCACTTTTTCACAGAATGGTATGTAAAACAATTTCTGATGGGAGAATAACCCACAAACATACACAGTTACCAGACCATATTAAGGAAGACATGAATGTTTTAGTTCTTAAAGTGGATGTAAACCCTCACATATACCAAGTGAAGTGAACAGGCTCAGATGATATACAGAGATGAAACAAATCTCCCTATATACGTTTTACATGTATATATGCTGTCTTCACATTTATACACTGTTTAGAAAGTAAACATTCTGTTAGAATTTTCACCTCCTCATTCCCCTCTAGGAGGGGATTATTGCTGGACACTGTGAGACAGCTGATTGGAGGAAAGTCACACACCCCCTCTCCACACATGCAGAGGTTGCCTGTGTATCATTTAGCAGCCTGCTAATCTATTTATAGCAACCTCCTCTGACACACACTTGTGCTTGTCAAAAGTTGATGGCTGATAACAGAGGAACTGTGCAGGACAGAACTACAAGACACAATGCTTTGAAGAGAGATAAGAAAACACTACAGATAGGTGTGCCCAGTTCAAATTTCATTATTCAGGTTTACATCCACATTACAGGCAACTTCAAAAATACTCGGGAATGAAAAACTGTTGAACTAAAAATATTAATTTTATATTACACAAATGGATTACAATAATTGACTAAATGTGGACCTCAGTTTTCTAAATCACTATTGAACAGTTTTATGACCACTCACATATTTGGCTCATTTCCCCCTTACAGTCCACAGTCTTTTCCTTTCCTTATTTCTCCAACTATCGAAGTTGAATTACCATTGTATGTTAGTATGTGTTTTTTTTCTCAGAGACTGACTACCATTCTGCTCAAACTTGATGTACCAGTGCTGCTTGGACCCTAAAGAAGGGGGTACACCCTGAAAGCTTGTCCTGCGCAAATGAAAAAAGTATCACGAATAATACTCAATTGTTTTTGCCACAGTCCAAGAACAGAATATGATAACAGCTTGTGTGATGCTAACCTACTATATGTGCATGTCTATTTGCACAAGGTTAAGGGAAGCTCTCATATATCTGCATCTCCTCTGTAAGCACTGATGATTTATAGCAATTAAAGTCAAGCCTACCCCTAATGATTATTTTGTTTTTGGGACTGGGGCATTATCTGGCCCTCTCTATGCATTTATGTCAAGAAGGTTTATACAGTAAAGAATGATGCAGTGCAAAGTGCAGCAAGCCATGAAAACCAATAATATTTCAGCATACAGGCTCATATCAGTGGAGGATAAATTCTGCATGGGTGTCGTGTTAAAAGAGCTTACTCAGTTTACCTACTCTATGGAGGAATCCTGTAGGATCCTAATGTAGGGCTCTCCTCCCAAACTGCTGTAGTTCTGGCAGGTTTTGCTGGGTAAGATATGAGTTGGAAATAGACAGATAGATAGGTTATCTTCATTTTTATCTGTGAAAGATGTCAGCATGAAATTGGTGACAGCATAATTTCACTTTAGTTAGACTTAAAGTGGATGAAAACCCGAAAAAAAAGTTTAATTAACAATTTTGCCTGGTAGAGTACAGGATGTCATGTCACCTGTGCCCAGTCTTGCCACGAAGAGTTAATCCAGCTCTGAGCAATACTCTTATCTTTTTATCAGTAAGAAAAAAATTACTCACAGATAAATAGGAGACATTTCTTCCCCGTGCTGTGTGAGTGACAGGTACGGTAATTTCCTTATCTTGTGCACTAGCATACAGTTGTATGCAAAAGTTTAGGAACCCCTGACAATTCCATGATTGCCATTTATAAATATTTGGGTGTTTGAATACCTGTAACTACTTAGTACTGATTAATTGGAACACACAATTGGTTTGGTGAGCTCATTAAGCCTTGAACTTAGACTTGAACATAGACAGGTGCATTCAATCATGAGAAAAGGTATTTAAGGTGGCCAATTGCAAGTTGTTGTTTTCTTTGATTCTCCTTTGAAGAGTGGCAACATGGGGGCCTCAAAACAACTCTCAAATGACCTGAAAACAAAGATTGCTCTACATTATGGTTTAGGGGAAGGCTACAAAAAGTTATCGCAGAGATATAAGCTGTCAGTGTCCACTGTGAGGAGCATAGTGAGGAAATGGAAGACCACAGGCACAGTTCTTGTTAAGGCCAGAAGTGGCAGCCACATAAAATATTGGAGAGGCAAAGGAGAAGGATGGCGAGAACGGTCAAAACAGCCCACAGACCACCTCCAAAGACCTACAACATCAACTTGAGTCGCTTGAGGTATGCAAGCGCACATTTGGACAAGCCAGCTTCATTTTGGAATAATGTGCTGTGGACTGATGAAACAAAGATTGAGTTATTTGGTCATAACAAGGGGCATTATGCATGGCGGCAAAAGAACACAGCATTCCAAGAAAACCACTTGCTACCCACAGTAAAATTAGGTGGAGGTTCCATCATGCTGTGGGGCTGTGTAGCCAGTGCCAGTACTGGGAATCTGGTTAAAGTTGAGGATTGCATGGATTCCACTCAATATCAGCAGATTCTTGAGAATAATGTTGAGGAATCAGTCACAAAGTTGAAGTTACTGGGCTTGGTATTTCAACAAGATAACGACCCAAAACACTGCTCAAAATCTACTCGGGCATTTAGGCAGAGGAACAAGTACAATGCGCTGGAATGGCCATCCCAGACCCCAGACCTGAATATCATTGAACATCTTTGGGGTGATTTGAAGCAGGCAGTCCATGCTCTGCAACCATCAAACCTAACTGAACTGGAGATGTTTTGTAAGGAGGAATGGTCCAAAATACATTCATCCAGAATCCAGACACTCATTACAGGCTATAGGAAGCATCTAGAGGCTGTTATTTCTGCTAAAGAAGGCTCTACTAAATATTGATGTGATTTTTCTGTTGGGGTGCCCAAATTTATGCACCTGTCTAATTTAGTTTTGATAAATATTGCGCATTTTCTGTTAATCCAATAAACCTCATTTCACTACTGAAATATTACTGTGTCCTTCAGTTATTTGATAGATCAAAATGAAATTGCTGATCCAAACACCCAAATGTTTATAAATGACAATCATGTAAATTGTCAGGGGTTCCTAAACTTTTGCATACAACTGTATCGAGCTTCACAACACCCCCTCCTTTCTTCTCCAGCTCTCCCAAGATTGGCTGCTCCACACCTCAGCATAACTGGGCATGCTGAAGTCATGTGGTGCCTTTCCTGAGTTTTGACAGGATGTTTCTCAAAACTCAGGAATAGGACAGTAGGAGAGTGTAGAGGTGGATTGGGAGACTTGTGACATCATGACTCCACCCACCGAGCTCCAGCAAAGGAACCCACCCACTGATTCCAGAGTTTTGTGGGACTTTTGCTGCCGAAGGGGGTGACATTTGCAAGGTAGGGATACATGCAGGAGGCTTGCATGTATATATACATTAATACTATGCCATTAGTTTATACTGGGTGAGTGGCGGGTTTACATCCACTTTATCTTTAAATAGAATGCAAGATCTTGTTTATGATGTTCAAGTAGTCATTATTACACATGCCTTTAACTATCCATAGAGAGAAAACGTATCACAATCTGATACTGTATATATTCCGCAGGATATATTGGATGGTGTTGAACCCAAATAAAAAAGCACATTGCATTATATTGTTAATGACATTATACAATGCAGTGTAATATTCACAAGGACAATGGTAAACTCTACTTCTTTAATTCCTAAATAGCATCAGTAAATGTTCTGACATACTGCTGTAACTCTAAATTCTTTCTAAATTGAACTCCATGAGTTAATCATATTTGAACACCTCAAACTTGATAACAATCTTCATCCGTGATGGGATCACTGCTGTGCTTTTATTAATATTTTTACTCCAGCTTCCTGAGGGCGCTGCACAGGATACCAATTTCACCTGCAGCAAAGGAATAGTTATGAAGTTAAAAATCCTGTTTTTTTCACAGGTGGGTCCTTGCATACAGATATTTTATAGGCGTTTTATATATCTTGACATTTGTGAAGGAAACATTGTCATTTATTATCCCAGCAATATACAGAAAAATCACTGAAAAAAATTGTGCAGGGTCCCCCCCCCCAGTCCAAACTAGGCCCTTCAGGTCTGGTATGGATTTTAAGGGGATCTCTACGCCAAAATTAAAAAAAAATTGACATGGGGTTCCCCCTAAACTCCAAACCAGACCGTTATCCGAGCATGCAACCTGACCAGCCAGGATAGGGGGGACGAGTGAGCGCCCCCCCCCCCTCCTGACCTGTACCAGGCTACATGCCCTCAACATGGGGAATATGGGTACTTTGGGGCAGGGGGGCATTGCACCCCCCACCTCAAAGCACCTTGTCCCCATGTTGATGGGGAAAAGAGCCTCTTCCCCACAACCCTGGGCTGTGGTTGTGGGGGTCTGCGGGTGGGGGGCTTATCAGAATCTGGAAGCCCCCTTTAATAAGGGGGCCCCCAGATCCCGCCCCCCCATGTGAATTAGTATCGCGTACATCGTACCCCTACTAATTCACCAAAAAGTGTCAAAAAACAAAAAACCACAGGAGACAATTAGGGACAAGTCCTTTATTAAAAAAAAAAAAAGTGTCCCCCGTTGTAATCCATCATCAATCACGGCGCACAATGCACGCAAAAAAAAGCAACTCCTCCTCCATGGGAGGGCTCCCCCGACTGAGCTTGGTTTGTTGTGACTGTTTATTTATGTGAAGGGCAAGGCCACCCAGTGATGTAATTGAGTGACCAGCCCCTCTAACATCACATGACGTCAGAAGGGGGGGTCATCCGTACGTCACCAGGTGGCACCGCCCTTCACTATAAATAAGCTGTCAAAACAAAGCGCACTATACATTATGGGGGTGTTTGGCGGTGCCAAAATCATGCCGAACACCCCATAATGTTCTAAATTTAAGGATCAGGCAAACAACGGAAGTTTGGCCCGAACGTATGCTTGGGCCGAACCATTCGCCCATCCCTAATTACAGATAGTGTTGTGAAGAACCCCTATTATGTTTAAGCCAATATCTTACATGCACAGATAAACAATGATGCAAAGAACCATTGGTGTTTACAAAAGTATGGTCACGTACAGCCATTGACTTGAATGATATGCTTTATGTGGGCACCTTCAGCTCCCTAGGCCCAGGAAAGCACTGGGAAAATATGCTAGGCATATAAAATGCCCAATCTCTGTGTACACGAATCCTTAAACCTAATAATTTAGACATGTAATGTAGGTTCAAAAAAAGGCAAAAAGATGAAATCTCACCTAAATGTTAAAACGGAACTAAACCCATCAATTTAACTGTTTCCCAAAATAGTTACATTGCAGGCATGCCGTGAATGATAACTGTCACAGATGTTTGTATTCTCAATTGAACTGTCAAGGCAACAAATGGATGTTGTCGTAACCGAACACATGTGAGGGCACCATGCAATTTGCAGATCAAATAGAGACTAAGGAGGGTTCAATGTTGTTTTTTGGACTATCTCTTATTATTACTTATTACACTTGTTCAAAATGATGAAGATGGAAAGGGAATGCAAATGTATCTGCTACTATCTCTGTTGCTAAGGCACTAGGTGCCAGTCATTGTTAAAAGGGAAAATTAGTTTACACATTTTTTTTTCCCTCTCCTGGTATCTATTGACTATTGCTAACACTGTCCCACAACATTTACCTTACTCCCTATTCCTAGTCTATATGAACATTTGAATGTATTTAAATCCTTTTTTTTTTATTTCATTTTGTATAGCGTAGGGAGTTTATTACTGTCTGTGTCCACACTGGGGAGAATTTCCCTCTATATTTTTGCTGGTGACTATTGCCAATGGGGCTGAAAGAGAGAGAACATCCACAATTTGGAGTTGCTACTGCATCAGGAATAAAGAAAAATTATCCCGTTTGGACAACTATTTGGGTTTGTGTTCAATGGAACACAAACCCCCTCGTTTCTGTAATAAAGTATAACTACAAGCTGCTTAAATTGTTGTATATTACCGTTATGCTGTTATGTTATTTAAACTTTATGAAACAGTGATCAACTTAGAGTATTGTGCAAAGTTCAGTAAAATATAAAACCTATCCTAGGATCAGTAATCACCCTTTACTGCTCTAAATACATTTAACAGAAAAAAGCAGAATAACAATAAAAATATTGATAACTTTTTTTTAAATAAAAAAATAACGATAATAATTTAATACCATATGTAACCAGTGGTCTATTAATGTGCTAAATAAGCATTTATTGTTAAAATACAAAGCAGTACTGGGACATTTCTAGATAATATACACAAAGAAAACAAATTACACAGATATTAATAATAACTTACTGTTGATGCAGTCAGCAAGATTCTTTAGCTGTTGTACATTATCCAGTACCTCAATACTTTGTGTATATGAATTATAGCGAACTGAGAAAGGACGAGGTATTGTGGCAGCAAATTTCCTGTCAAAATGATATAACATTGCAAGTTCATTCAAATGAATACACTTTTTTACATTGTTTATAACTCACTTATGAAGAGTACATTAGTAATGTATACTCTTTTTAAGATGGCATTCATCCTTCAATTTTCCGTCTTAAAAAGTCTCAGCAGGCGCAAAATCTTGTCAAAATTCGTTGGAAATATGACATCCTGAAAACTGTGTACATTCTGATAACTGATGAAACTACCGAGATTGAAAGGGTCAAAGTAAAAGCTGCTACCTACATAAACCCAAGAGTTCTCACCTCACTTTCTCTTTGGCATCTTCAAAACTTTCAGCAACAAAATAAATTGGTTGGAACTCTGTTATTGGGTATTTCTGCTTAGATGTCTTCTCTGGTTCAAATGGTATCACTTCTGGCTTCTCTGTCAAACAGTACTTGAAAAAGAAAAAGATAACATAATATCAATAAAAAAAAGTATAAGTGGGAATGTCTAATTGGTATTAATGTGTATCTATAGTCAAAACTTTTTTTTATTAGTTTTGGAGTATGTGGGGAAGGGTTAGAACCCTTGGCAGGTTTTACTTTTATTTGAGGCTCTGGTGGCGAGAATTTCCCTTAATTCCTGCTTCAAGGATAAAGTAAGTTTTACTATACAGGAAGTGAGGAAAATCTGAAACAGGAAAACAAACAACAATAAAAAGCTGAAAAGGGTTCTAGCTACCCACTACTAGTAAGGTAATGCAAAATGGATTGATGGGTGATCAAAAGGCACAACACCCCTGCCTAATTTAAACCAAAAATAAATATGTATATGAAACCATTTAGGTGCCAAAATAAATCAAATAGTACTGTATTATTAAATATATTAAAAATACTTTTTATGTACAATGCATGAGTTATGGAAACATTCTATGTTGGACCTCTGGTTTAAGCCTCTACCACTGAATAACTCAGAAATATGTGTACTTTCAATTACTATGACATATAAATATATACGGTTTGCTGGACTGAGCGAAGATGGGTTGGTGCCTATTTTAAGCCATGTGGCAGTCAGCTTCATCAGGAAGACAGAGGTGATATAATATATATTAAGGCCAGGTACACAATGAATGCAGCAAACTTAGATTCAAAGCCCCTTTTGTCTGGTATAGTAAACATGTCACAAATTGACAGCTCAATAACCTATCCCTGGAGCTGGTCATAAGTTATCAGTATGTCAAATCTAGTAGTTTAAGAATACTGTATATAGCAATGCACTCAAGACAGGCTTTCCGGAAGTTCCCAGTGCCCCCCCCAAGCTGTAACTTTCCTTAAATCTTCACCCAGCATGTGTCTCCACCATGCACTTCCACCAACGTCCACTACTTAACTTCAAAGAACATTTTTATTTCTGTCTGTGTTGCTTTTGGAGAAGAAATGTTGTCCCTGGGACAGGAAGTGAGGGGAGGTCTCTCTGATTGAGCGCTGGACAGCAGTAAAACCCCAACAGGAGTTCTAATCCTTCTCCAGACTATCCAAATCTAACAAAAATGCTCTGGCTTTAGATATGCTTTACTACAAGACAAATCTCTTTTGGTACAGAAACTTAAAACTATTTAGTTGTGGTTTCCATGTACTTTGTGATATGGTCAGATTAAATAGGTTGTAACACAAGGACAGTACATCCTAATATATATTTGGTAAACTAGACATCATCATCGATCTGTCCCAATTTCAACACTAGTAATACTGCATGTAAGTAAATCACACTTAGAAAAACAAAACCTCTGTGTTTTGCAGAAGACATACTGGTGAGTTACATCTTTATTGTGGAAGTCTTGAATGAATTCTCTTTTCTATTTGTGGGGTAATCACATACCTTCCTGTTAGTCAAAACTTGGCTCTGGATTGATTAAACATTTTTAGGCCATTCATCTGTAATGGTGGTAGTAGATTTCTTCTTTCTACCAAGTAGGCCTATTGTCATGTGCAGCCCCCGCCACCCCCCACATCCCATTACCCCGGCAGACTGGCTAGTCTTAGTATCACACTAACAATATCAGATACCATTGCCACACAAGACATATTGAGGTTGCAGAGAGGTTAAAAGAGACCCCTGTGCATAAGCAAACCAAGAACTGACAGCTACAGCACAAACCTCTGATTGAGTTTTATTAAATAAAACAGCACTAAGAGTCAAGTAGATCCAGTAAATGCTGTAACCCGTGCCAACAAATCTGCTTTCAGTTTACTCAAGTTAGATCATTGATGGATGAACTCTGACTGGCTGCTTCTTGGATTACAGAATAAGCCAAATGAAAATTGTTTTTCACATTTAATATTTTACAGTGGTTTTACAATGCATAAAACTGACCCTTAATATACAGCCCATTCTAATTCATGGACCACAGACACTGCAACTAGAAAAAGACATTTACACTTTCTGCATTGCACTTTGATTGAAAATATATTAGAATGAGTATCAAAAATCCAACCTGTAATTCTCCAAATGATGAAAGCAGGCCAGCTCCATAAGCCTTTACTTTATCTCCCTGTTTGCAAAGGCCGAATTCAGCAGTGAACCAATACACCTTGTGGGAGAAAAACATAACCATCATTAATAATACACAGTAAAGATAGTAGATGCTAAATTGCCTTGCTTTGAAAGCAAATCTCATCTTTGACTTAGTGGAAAAACACTACTTGTGATTCTTTGGCCAGAGTCAGTATTTAACAGATGATACAGACCATGAACAGAATTGTGGGGTACATTTAAAAAGCAAAAAAAAAAAGAAAAAGAGTAAAGATGGAAACAAAATCACACATTTATAAAGTTCTGTGCTTTACAAATTATTTAGAATCAAATTAAGAAATGAATGAGTAAAAAAATACAGCCAGAGAAAAACCTGGTTGCATGGCCTATTGAAAGCATGCGACCGGCGTTAAGCAAAGAAGATGCTGTGGCATACCCAGGCACCACCCTGCAGTTTGTTTTTTATGAATGGGCTATACACTGCGGGACTGTGTAGTGACAGTGTAGCATTATAAATGAGCCTCATGTGTCATTTGGCTCCCCTAGCAACAGTATTAAGGGGCCGTTTGCCTCTCTTATGTCCATCTTAGAGGCAATTTCTCTAGTGCTACAGAATACTGTTTAGTTTCAAAACAATTGTCCAGATGTATTTTTTTTCACAATAAAGATGTATATGCTAAAAGCTATTGCTGCCTATATAAATCCTGCTCATTGATTTTGGGCCCCATAGCAGTCACATGCTCTGCTATGGCTATAGTTATGTCACTGATGCAGACAACAAACATTGTATGGTCCAGTGTCTGGTAGAAAAATGTCAAGAAATGTGTCTTGAGTGGAGTTGATATTATATTTGATTTGTTCTGAAAGGATTCAAAATGTATATAGTTGAACAAATTGTTGTGATCCCTGTATAAAGGATGTATGAAGACAAGAAACACCTAAATATGATCTACTGTATTAATTTAAAAGTATAACTTGCTGTACTTACTGTAGCCAACATCTCAATATATTCATCTGGAGCACCAAGTGATGCCAATCCAATCTCCTAATCAGATAGATAAGTTGAAAATATTATTTTGTTATTTAAACCCAACCATTATACATACTGTAAAATCTCTAAATGTGAATGCAGAATACTTACTTGAGAAAATTGAGCAAAGCTTGGGTCAGCAAACAAAGGAGCGTGACCCAGAAGTTCATGGCAAATATCACTGTAAATAGGTAAGAATACGTCAAAAATAAAAGCTGAACAGCAATTGGTTGAAAAAAGCTTCCATATCTCAATTAAAACAAACCTAATATGTGATTATTTTGAATATTTCTATTGTTGTTCAGTGACATATTTTTAGCTACAATTTAAATGGTTACAAATAGAGTTGAGCGAACCTCTGGAAGTTCGGGTTCTGCTGGTCCGTCCGAACTTCGGGACAAAGTCCGGGTCCGGACGGAACCCGAACGATCGCACGGACAACGAACCCCATTGAAATCAATGGGGACCCGAACTTTTATGCACAAAAATGGCTGTAACAAAGTCCTGGAAAGCCCCAGAGGGCTGCAAAAGGAAGTAAAATGGGGGTAAGGGTAGGGCAAGTGCCCTACAAAAAATGGGGACAGGGAAATAACTGTAAATATTTTTAAAAAAATAAAAACATAAAAAAAGCAAAAATGGAGGTGAATGTGGATCATCTTCAAACTGTGTCTGAAAAGTATTAATTAATGGTAGAAGCCATATAACTGTTCTAAAATCATCTTCAAACTAGGGCAAGTGCCCTACAAATAAATGGGGATAGGGAAAATAAATTAAAATCAAGTAAAAAAA
>BLSH010468094.1:1257470-1275985 GCA_018402905.1 Glandirana rugosa | reverse complement strand
CTTGCAGACTCTATAACTTTCACAAAGACCAAATAATATACACTAATTTGTTTTTTTTTTACCAAAGATAGGTAGCAGTATAAATTTTGGCCAAAATTTATGAAGAAAAATTACTAATTTGCAAAATTTTATAACAGAAACGAAGAAAAATTCATTTTTTTACAAAATTTTCGGTCTTTTTTTAATTATAGCGCAAAAAATAAAAAACCCAGAGATGATTAAATACCACCAAAAGAAAGCTCTATTTGTGTGAAAAAAAGGACGCAAATTTCATATGGGTGCAGTGTTGCATGACTGAGTAATTGTCATTCAAAGTGTGAGAGCGCTGAAAGCTGAAAATTGGTCTGGTTGTTAAGGGGGTTTAAGTGCCCAGTTGTCAAGTGGTTAATCACATTCCACCGGATTTGTCCTGTAAAGTTAACATTTACTGAACATGTCCAGTTCAATGTGACTAAATACTACTTTCTAAAGCTAGCAGTGGTCACTTTCTTTTGGACTTGACTCTGTAACATTGAAGATGTTTTGCCATTCATCAGAGAAGCGTTATTGGTTTCTATGAGTGTCAGGACTATACTCCATCAATTATAACCGCATGGGCAACTTATGTCACCCTAATCCAGTCACAATTGAGGGTGTAAAGGCAAATGATGATAGTCCACAGCGGTATTTAAAAAAAAACAAAAACAAAGAAACATTTTTTGCACATATTTTAGATTACACTCTATTTTAAAGGTATATTTTTCATTTCCAGAAACAGAATACTTTTCTGTTACACCGTGTCCTTGATTGTATTTGTTGTAAAAAGAATAGTATTAATAATGCACATTAATTTTATTTAAAAGAAAAAGGATACACTTTGCAAATACTGATAAATCTAAGAAATTATTTGGAGAAAAAATTCATCAATAACGGTACTTACTGCTTGTAATTGAATGCAATGTCTGCAAATTCTTTGCGTCTAGCCCTATACACGGGATCAGTGAATCCCTAAGAACAAATAAAGAAATCATGCTTATACTTTCCCATGTTCCATATATAATGCCAAATCCTTAACAGCAATAACCTCTTAGCATACTACAACATGAACTCATGCCCAATTGAAATTATGTGTTTGTGTGTCCTGTAAAGCCTATTTTAGATGCTGTAATATGAGTTTTAAAAGTTTGTTGCTTATTGACATGTCTCTAAAGAATTCCTTCTAGTGGAATTATTGGCACCTGTCTGGTGGCCCATGTCTACCTTCCCTCCATTTCAGTAGCCTCGTACACACGCACAGATTGTTGGACAACCGAACATCCAACTTTTGTCCAAATTAGCTGTTGGCGGTTTTGTCTAGCGTACTGACAGTAGTCAAGTAATCGGCCAACAAAGTCAAACTTAGTGACGTGTTATGCACGTAAAACGAGGAAGTTCAGGTGAATGTGATTTGTGAATTGCGAACACAGGTTTACACGACCGAACACTTCCTGGATTCGGAGCATGCGTGTTAGCACTTCCAACTTTGTGTTGGCCCAACTTCTGTACACACGAGCCAACAATCGCATTGTTGGCCAACAACAGGCTGTTGGACGACCGTTGTTGACTGATAATCGTACTGTGTGTACGGGCCTTAACACTAGCAAATAATTTTAAGGCAAATCTGCCATAAATGTGTCATAAACAGCATTTATGATTTCTTTAGAGATACTATTTGGAGATTTAGTGCCAATTAGGTTATTATAAATGTACACTTTGGGAAGCAAATATTTTCTTTTCTCATATATGGCAAATAGAAAGTTTTTAAGTGTATTACAATTGCTCATGCTAATATTGGTCAATGGTACAAGGAAAGTCCAACTGAGTCACATTCAGGAATATATTTGCACTGTGGCTCAGCTTAATGTTTAACGTGCAAATGTTTTGTTACTCACAGGAAATGACACTTAAATGTAATAAAGATAGCCTGATTGCTTTTATTTTTCTTTTGAACATATCCCTCCAAAGCCCATGAATCACAGCAAACAATGATGCCTATTGCATACTGAATTAAGTGAGCAATTATCTATAATTACACAAGATCAATTCAAGTAATAGAAACATTTTCAGCTGCATTTATCTCTCTGTGTTGGTCACAAATGAATATTCTGTGTGTTTGTTCCTGTTTTTCAAAGCGTTCAGTGTTATGGATGAAACGCACCTGAGCACTGATTGTAACATAAAAAAACAGTTGACAATCTTCTCATACATATAAAATATAAATTTATAATACTTGAGTCAAGGTATACATAAGACTTGCTTTGGCCATTACATTTGGCTGTTGAGTTCAAGGCTGAATTCAGCACATATCACTATTTAAATGACTTAGTATACATTTTAAAACTGAATGTTGTTGTTCCAAATAACCTTAGAGGAGTTTTACCTATGTTGGTCATCAGTTAGTTTAGTTCATGGTATGATAAGGCAAAGAAAGACTAACTGGTATTTGACCAGAATTGTTCTAAAATGGGATATACTGTATAAAGCGCACCAATCCATAGAGTTCAATTCACATTAAACTTTAAAAAGCCAGGATAAGGAACTTATTTCGAAAAAAACATCAGTTGGTTTTTGATGTGTCCCATTATATTGCAAAATAACAGTCACATGAGTAAAACTTAAGATCTTTAGAGTTGTAAATATAACCTGTATTCATATATAGCTCTAAAGCAGGGGTCTCTAAACTTTTCAGCCTGTGAGCCACATGGTAGATTGTACAAATATTTGCGGGCTGAAAAAAATCAATTATTTATAAATTAATTAATAAAATTTTAAATAATCCCATCACAGACTTTCCACACATCTGTGTCCCCATCACAGACTCTTTGCTCATCTGTGTCCCCATGAACTCTTTCCACATATCTGTGTCCCCATCAGAGTCTCCTTGCACATTTGTTTTCACATCAGAGTCTCCTTGCACATTGTTATCCCCATCAGAGACTATTTGTACATCTATGTCCCCATAAGAGCTTTCCACGCATCTGTGTCCCCATCAGAGTCTCCTTGCACATCTGTTTCCCCATTAGGGTCTCCTTGCACATCTGTTTCCCCATCAGTCTTCTTGCACATCTATGTTCCCATCCAAGCCTTTTCCCACATCTGTGTGGCCCCATCAGAGCCTTTCCACACATCTGTATCCCCATCAATGGCTTTTTGCACATCTGTGTCCCCATCAGAGGCTTTCTGAACATCTGTATCCCCATTGGAGCCTTTCTGCACATCTCTATCCCCATCAGAGCCTTTATTCACATGTGTGTTCCTAACAGAGCCTTTCTGCACATCTGTGTCCCCATCAGAGCCTTTCAAAACATATGTGTCCCCATCAGAGCTTTTCCACACATTTGTGTCCCCATCAGAGCCTTTCCTTACATCTGTGTCCCCATCAGAGCTTTTCCTCACATCCGTGTCCCCATCAGAGCCTTTCTGCACGTCTGTGTCACCCTCAGAGCCTCTCTGCACGTCTGTGTCCCTATCAAAGCCTTTTGGTACACCTGCGTCCCATTCAGAGCCTTTCCTCACACCTGTGTCACCATCAGAGGCTTTCTGAACATCTGTATCTCCATCAGAGCCTTTCAGCACATCTGTGTCCCCATCAGAGCCTTTCCTCGCATCTGTGTCCCCCATTAGAGTCTTTCTGCACATTTCTGTCCCATCAGAGACTTTCTGCACACCTGTGTTCCTACCAGAGCCTTTCTGCACATCTGTGTTGCTAGCAGAACATTTCTGCACATCTGTGTTCATGCCAGAGCCTTTCTGCACATCTGGGTCCCCCATCGGAGCCTTTCCACACATCTGTGTCACCATCAGAGCTTTTCCTCACACTCGTGTCCCCATCAGAGCCTTTTTGAACATATGTGTCCCCCTCAGAGCCTCTCTGCACATCTGAGTCCCTATCAGAGCCTTTTGGTACATCTGCGTCCCAATCAGAGCCTTTCCTCACACCTGCATCCCCCATCAGAGCATTTCCTCACATCTGTGCCCCCCAACGGAGCCTTTCTGCACATCTATGTCCCCATAAGAGCCTTTCTGTCCATCTGTGTTCCCATCAGAGCCTTTCTACACATCTGTGACCCTATCAAAGCCTTTCCCCACAACTATATCTGCATCAGAGCATTTCAAGACATCAGTGACCCCATCAGAACTTTTCCTGACATGTGTGTCTCCACCAGAACCTTTCCTCATATCTGTGTCCATCATCAGAGCCTTTCTGGACATCTGTGTCCCCATCAGAGCCTTTATGGACATCTGTGTCCCCATCAGAGCATTTTTAAACATTTGTGTCCCCATCAGAGCCTTTCCTAACATCTGTGTCCCTCATCAGAGGCTTTCTGCACATCCGTGTCCCCATCAGAGCTTTTCCTTACATCTGTGTCGCCCATCGGAGCCTTTCTGCACATCTGTGTCCCCATCAGAGCCTTTGAGTCTTTCCTCACACCTGTGCAACCCATCAGAGTATTTATGCACATCTGTGTCCCCATCAGAGCCTTTCCTTACATGTGTGTCCCCATCAGACCCTTTTTGCACATCTGAGTCCCTATCAGAGCCTTACTGCACATCTGTGTCCCTATCAGAGCTTTTCTGCACATTTGTGTCCCCATCAGAGTCTTTCCTTACATCTGTGTACCCCATCAGAGCCTTTCTGCACATCTGTGTCCCCATCATAGCCTTCCCTCATACATGTGTCCCCATTAGTGCCTTTACACACATCTGTGTCCCCATCAGAGCCTTTCCTCACATCTGTGTCCCCATCAGAGCCTTTTATCACATCTGTGTCCCCATCAGAGCCTTTTATCACATCTGTGTCCCCATAAGAACCTTTCCACACATCAGGGGCCCCATCAGAGCCTTTTTGCAAATCTATGGTACCATCAGAGCCTTTCTGCACATCTGTGTCCATATCAGAGCCTTTCTGCCCATCTGTGTCCCCAAGAGACCCTTTCTTCACATCTGTGTCCCCATCAGAGCCTTTACGCACATCTGTGTCACCATCAGAGCCTTTACACACATCTGTGTCCCCATCAGAGCCTTTCTTCACATCTGTGTCCCCCATCAGAGCCTTTCCTCATATCTGTGTCACCCATCATAGCCATTCCGCACATATGTGTCCCCATCAGAGCCTTTCCACACATCTATTGCCCCATCAGAGCATTTTTGCACATCTGTGTCACCATCAGAGCCTTTCTGCACATCTGTGTCCACATCAGAGGCTTTCCTCTTAACTGTGTCCCTATCAGAGCTTTTTCTCACATCTGTGTCCCCATTCAGAGCCTTTCCACACATTTGTGTCCCCATCAGAGCCTTTCAACACATCTGTGTCCCCATTAGAGCCTTTTTGTACATTTGTGGTACCATCAGAGTCTTTCTGCACATCTGTGTCCACATCAGAACCTTTCCGCCCATCTGTGTACCCAACAGAGCCTTTCTTCACATCTGTGGCCCCATCAGAACCTTCCCTTAAATCTGTGTCCCCATCAGAGCCTTTCCTCAGAAAATGTGTCCTCAACAGAGCCTTTGTGTACATCTGTGTTACTATCAGAGCCTCTCTGCACATCTGTGTCCTCATCAGAGCCTTTCCACACATCTGTTTCACCATCAGAGCCTTTCTTCACATCTGTGTCCCCATCAGAATCTTTCTGCACATCTCTGTCCCCATCAGAGCCTTTATGCACATCTGTGTCTTCATCAGAGTCTTTCCTCACATCTGGGTCCCCCCATCAGAGCCTTTACGCACATATGTTTCCCCATCAGAGCATTTACTCACATCTTTGTCCCCATGAGACCCTTTCAGCACATCTGTATTCCCATCAGAGCCTTTCTGCACATCTGTGTCCCCATCAGAGCCTTTACACACATCTGTGTCCCCAACAGAGCTTTTGCTCACATATGTGTCCCCATCAGAGCCTTTCTTCACATCTCTGTCCCCCATCAGAGGCTTTCAGCACATCTGTGTCCCCATCCGAGCCTTTCTGCACATCTGTGTCCCCATCAGAGCCTTTCTGCACATCTGTGTAAAAATTAGATCCTTTTCCCATATCTGTGTCCCATCTCACATCTGTGTTCCCGATCAGAGCCTTTACACACATCTGTGTCCCCATCAGAGCCTTTTTGCACATCTGTGGTACCATCAGAGCCTTTCTGCACATCTGTGTCTCCCATCAGAGCCTTTCCTCATATCTTTGTCCCCATCAGAGCCTTTCCGCACATCTGTGTCCCCATCAGAGCCTTTTATCACATCTGTCCCCCCCATCAGAGCCTTTTATCACATCTGTGTCCCCATAAGAGCCTTTCTACACATCAGGGTCCCCATCAGAGCCTTTTTGCACATCTATGGTACCATCAGAGCCTTTCTCCACATCTGTGTCCCCCATCAGAGCCTTCCCTAATAGCTGTGTCCCCATCAGTGCCTTTCTGCACATTTGTGTCCCCATCAGAGCCTTTCCACACATATATGTCCTCATCAGAGCATGTTTGCACATCGGTGTTACCATCAGAGCCTTTCTGCACATCTGTGTCCACATCAGAGATTTCCTCATATCTGTGTCCCCATCTTACATCTGTGTCCTTTATCAGAGCCTTTCCACACACCTGTGTCCCCATAAGAGCCTTTCCCCACATCTGTGTCTCCCATCAGAGCCTTTCCTCACACCAGTGTCCACATGAGAGCCTTTCTGCACATATGTGTCCCCATCAGAGCCTTTCTGCACATCTGTGTCCACATCAGAGCCTTTCCTCATATCTGTGTCCCCATCAGAGCCTTTACACACATCTGTGTCCTCCATCAGAGCTTTTCTACAGATCTGTGTCCCCATAAGCGCCTTTCCTCACATCTGTGTCCCCATGAGAGCCTTTCAGCACATCTGTTTCCCCATCAGAGTCTTTCTTCACATCTGTGTCCCCATCAGAGCCTTTACGCACATCTGTGTCCCCAACAGAGCTTTTGCTCACATCTGTGTCCCCATCAAAGCCTTTCTTCACATCTGTGTCCCCCATCACAGCCTTTCTGCACATCTGTATCCCCATCAGAGCATTTCTGCACATCTGTGTCCCCATCAAAGCCTTTATGCACATCTGTGTCTCCATCAAAGCCTTTCCTTATATCTGGGTCCCCATCAGAGCTTTTCTTCACATCTGTGTCCCCATCAAAACCTTTCCTTACATCTGTGTCCCCATCAGAGCCTTTACACACATCTGTATTTCACCAACAGAGCTTTTGCTCACATCTGTGTCCCCATCAGAGCCTTTCTTCACATCTCTGTCCCCCATCAGAGGCTTTCTGCATATCTGTGTCCCATCAGAGCCTTTCTGCACATCTGTGTCCCCATCAGAGCCTTTCCACACATCTGTGTCCCCATCAGAGCCTTTCTGCACATCTGTGTCCCCATCAGAGCCTTTATTTACATCTGCGTCACCCAACAGAGCCTTTCCTCATATCTGTGTCCCCCATCAGAGCCTTTCCACACATCTATAGATTTGTGCACATCCTCTGCGCTACCCAATATACTATAAAAATAAATAAATATGATTTAAATAAATGATATGTGCATGGACTGGCTGCTGCAAAACTAATACTAAACACAATAGTACCAAAACAGTAATAGGGTCTGGGGTACTGCGCAGTCAGTAGAAATATAAAGTATATAGTATAATATGATATAATAAAGTGACTATAGTGCCTGAACAAGTGACAAAATATAAAGTGCATTCATAAAAAAGTGCATACATAAGAAAGTGACTTAGTGCATAAGTGGTGTAACCAATCCGAATAATAAATAAATTACATCAATGCAATAGTGGCACATAAAAAGATGTAGTATGAATATCTAATATAGCAAATCCATAAATTGCTCTATTGTTTCTTCAAAATAACTCACAGGACAGTTCCATTTAATAACAACAGGTGTCTCCGTGCTCAAATCAGTGCTCCAAACAACTCAATAAAGTGCTTGAACTTGTGCGACCAAAATCAATTAGAGTCAATCAGGTGGGTATCGTAGAACACCAACAGGGGGACTCTCGTGATGGTGTTCTCTAAATTGTGCTCTCAGAACTCTCACCTCCAAGGCACAGTATTTGTGCCTTCAGCTAGAACACAGCTAGCTATGCTGTTAAATCCTCCCCCCTAAGGGGCGTCCTTCAATCGGCTCCCAGTATCCTCTTAGCCTCTATGGTAGGAAGGTATCAAGTGTGGACTCTTCCCCTCATAAACAAAAAGGACAAGCTCCCATAGTGCAGTATTATTACTGGTAAACAATTTATTAAACTAAAAAGTGGCTGCTTACATAAAATCAGGGCACTGAGGAAGTCACGTGATGTGATGTAACACGTAGGACCGGACGTACCCGAAAGCCGGAAGCACAGTTAGAGGCGGTAACGCCGATGTTGTATTGAAAAGCTCTGTTTTTTTTTAATTTTATGTAAGCAGCCACTTTTTAGTTTAATAAATTGTTTACCAGTAATAATACTGCACTATGGGAGCTTGTCCTTTTTGTTTATGAGGGGAAGAGTCCACACTTGATACCTTCCTACCATAGAGGCTAAGAGGATACTAGGAGCCGATTTAAGGACGGCCCCTAGGGGGGAGGATTTAACAGCATAGCTAGCTGTGTTCTAGCTGAAGGCACAAATACTGTGCCTTGGAGATGAGAGTTCTGAGAGCACAATTTAGAGAACACCATCACGAGAGTCCCCCTGGTGGCGTTCTACGATACCCACCAGATTAACTCTAATTGATTTTGGTCGCACTAGTTCAAGCACTTTATGGAGTTGTTTGGAGCACTGATTTGAGCACAAAGACACCTGTTGTTATTAAATGGAACTGTCATATGAGTTATTTTGAAGAAACAATAGAGCAATTTACTGACTTGCTATATTAGATTTCCACATGACTATGCCCCCATCAGAGCATGTTTGCATATCTGTGTTACCATCAGAGCCTTTCTGCACATCTGTGTCCACATCAGATCCTTACCTCATATCTGTGTCCCATCTCACATCCGTGTTCCCGATCAGAGCCTTTCCACACATCTGTGTCCCCATAAGAGCCTCTCCACACATCTGTGTCCCCATCAGAGCCTTTTTGCACATCTGTGGTACCATCAGAGCCTTTCTGCACATCTGTGTCTCCCATCAGAGCCTTTCCTCATACATGTGTTCCCATCAGTGCCTTTACACACATCTGTGTCCCTATCAGAGCCTTTCCGCACATCTGTGTCCCCATCAGAGCCTTTTATCACATCTGTGTCCCCCATCAGAGCCTTCAATCCCACCTGTGTCCCCAAAAGAGCCTTTTGGCACATCCGTGTCCCCATCAGAGCCTTTTTGCACATATATGGTACCATCAGAGCCCTTTTGCACATCTGCGTCCACATCAGAGCCTTTCCGCCCATCTGTGTCCCCAAGAGACCCTTTCTTCACATCTGTTTCCCCATCAGAGCCTTTACGCACATCTGTGTTCCCATCAGAGCCTTTCTTCCCATCTGTGTCCCCCTTCAGAGCCTTTCCTCATATCTGTGTCCCCATCAGTGCCTTTCCGCACATTTGTGTCCCCATCAGAGCCTTTCCACACATTTAAGTCCCCATCAGAGCATGTTTGCACATCTGTGTTACCACCAGAGTCTTTCTGCACATCTGTGTCCACATCAGAGCCTTTCCTCATATCTGTGTCGCCATCTCACATCTGTGTCCTTGACCAGAGCCTTTCCACACATCTGTGTCCCCATAAGAGCCTTTCCACACATCTGTGTCCCCATCAGAGCCTTGTTGCACATATGTGGTACCATTAGAGCCTTTCCTCACATCTGTGTCTCCCACCAGAGCCTTTCCTCACACCTGTGTCCCCATGAAAGCCTTTTTGCACATCGGTGTTCCCATCAGAGCCTTTCAACTCATCTGTGTCCCCATCAGTGCTTTTGCACACATATGTGTCCCCATCAGAGAATTTCTGCACATTTGTGTCCACATCAGAGTCTTTCCTCATATCTGTGTCTCAATCAGAGCCTTTCTGCACATCTGTGTCCCCATCAAAGCCTTTTCTCATATCTGTGTCCCCCATCAGAGCCTTTACAAATCTGTGTCCCCCATAAGAGCCTTTCCTCACATCTGTGTCCCCATGAGAGCCTTTCTGCACATCTGTTTCCCCATCAGAGCCTTTACGCACACCTGTGTCCACAACAGAGCTTTTGCTCACATCCGTGTCCCCATCAGAGCCTTTCTTCACATCTGTGTTCCCCATCACAGCCTTTCTGCACATGTGTATCCCCATCAGAGCATTTCTGCACATCTGTGTCCCCATCAGAGCCTTTATGCACATCGGTGTCTCCATCAAAGCCTTTCTTCACATCCGTGCCCCCATCAGAACCTTTCCTTACATTTGTATCCCCATAAGAGCCTTTCACACATCTGTGTACCCATCAGAGCCTTTTTAGCACATCTGTGGTACCATTAGAGCATTTACTCACATCTGTGTCTCCCATCAGAGCCTTTCCCCACACCTGTGTCCCCATAAAAGCCTTTCTGCACATCCATGTCCCCATCAGTGCCTTTACACACATAAGTGTCCCCATCAGAGCTTTTCTGCACATCTGTGTCCACATCAGAGCCTTTCCTCATATCTGTGTCCCAATCAGAGCCTTTATGCACATCTGTGTCCCCATCAGAGCCTTTTCTCACATTGGTGTCCCCCATCAGAGCCTTTCCGCCCATCTTTGTCCCCATAAGAGCCTTTCCTCACATCTGTGTCCCCATGAGAGCCTTTCTGCACATCTGTGTCCCCAGCATTACTTTTGCTCATATCTGTGTCCCCATCAGAGCCTTTCTTCACATATGTGTCCCCATGAGAGCCTTTACGTACATCTGTGTCCCCAGCAGAGCTTTTGCTCATATCTGTGTCCCCATCAGAGCCTTTCTTCACATATGTGTCCCCATCACAGCCTTTCTGCACATCTGTATCCCCATCAGAGCATTTCTGCACATCTGTGTCCCCATCAGAGACTTTATGCACATCTGTGTCCCCATCAAAGCCTTTATGCACATCTGTGTCTCCATCAGAGCCTTTCCTTATATCTGGGTCCCCATCAGAGCCTTTCGTCACATCTGTGTCCCCATCAGAACCTTTCCTTACATCTATGTCCCCATCAGAGCCTTTCCTCTGAACTTGTGTCCCCATCAGAGCCCCTGTGCACATGTGTTACCATCAGAGCATTTCTGCACAACTGTGTCCACATCAGAGCCTTTACGCACATCTGTGTCCCCATCAGAGCCTTTCTTCACATCTGTGTCCCCATCACAGCCTTTCTGCACATTGGTATCCCCATCAGAGCATTTCTGCAGATCTGTGTCCCCATCAGAGCCTTTATGCACATCTGTGTCCCCTCAAAGCCTTTATGCACATCTGTGTCTCCATCAGAGCCTTTCCTTATATCTGGGTCCCCATCAGAGCCTTTCTTCACATCTGTGTCCCCATCAGAACCTTTCTTTACATCTGTGTCCCCATCAGAGCCTTTCCTCTGAATCTGTGTCACCATCAGAGCCTCTGTGCACATGTGTCCCCATCAGAGCCTTTACGCACATCTGTGTCCCCATCACAGCCTTTCCTCACATCTGTGTCCCCATCAGAGCCTTTCTGCACATCTGTATCCCCATCAGAGCATTTCTGCACATCTGTGTCCCCATCAGAGACTTTATGCACATCTGTGTTCCCATCAAAGCCTTTATGCACATCTGTGTCTCCATCAGAGCCTTTCCTCTGAACCTGTGTCCCCATCAGAGCCCCTGTGCACATGTGTTACCATCAGAGCATTTCTGCACATCTGTGTCCTCATCAGAGCCTTTCCTCACATCTGTGTCCCCATCAGAGCCTTTCCGCACATCTGTGTCCCCATCACAGCCTTTCCTCACATCTGTGTCCCCATCACAGCCTTTCCGCACATCTGTGTCCCCATCAGAACCTTTCTTCACATCTGTGTCCCAGTCATAGCCTCTCCTCACATCTGTGTCCCCATCAGAACCTTTCTACACATCTGTGTCCCAAACAGAGCTTTTGATCACATCTGCGTCCCATCAGAGCCTTTCTTCACATCTGTGTCCCATCAGAGCCTTTCTGAACATGTGTACCCCATCGGAGCCTTTCTGCATATTTGTGTCCCCATCAGAGCCTTTATGCACACCTGTGTCCCCATCAGAACCTTTATGCATATCTGTGTCCCCATCAGAGCCTTTTCTAACATCTGTGTCCCCCATCAGAGCTTTTCATCACACGTGCCACCTTTAGAGCCTTTTTGCACATCTGTGTCACCGTCAGGGCATTTACGCACATCTGTGTCACCATCAAAGCCCTTCCTCCCACCTGTGTCCCCATGAGAGCCTTTCTTCACATCTGTGTCCCCATCACAGCCTTTCTGCACATATGTATCCCCATCAGAGCATTTCTGCACGTCTGTGTCCCCATCAGAGACTTTATGCACATCTGTGTCCCCATCAAAGCCTTTATGCACATCTGTGTCTCCATCAGAGCCTTTCCTTATATCTGGGTCCCCATCAGAGCCTTTCTTCACATCTGTGTCCCCATCAGAACCTTTCCTTACACCTGAGTCCCCATCAGAGTCTTTGCTCTGAACCTGTGTCCCCATCAGAGCCCCTGTGCATACGTGTTACCATCAGAGCATTTCTGCACATCTGTGTCCACATCAGAGCCTTTATGCACATCTGTGTCCCCAACAGAGCTTTTGATCACATCTGTGTCCCCATCAGAGCCTTTCTTCACATCTGTGTCCCCCATCACAGCCTTTCTGCACATCGGTGTCCCCATCAGAGCATTTCTGCACATCTGTGTCCCCATAAGAGCCTTTATGCACATCTGTGTCCCCATCAGAACCTTTCTTTACATCTGTGTCCCCATCAGAGCCTTTCCTCTGAACCTGTGTCACCATCAGAGCCTCTGTGCACATGTGTTACCATCAGAACATTTCTGCACATCTGTGTACCCATCAGAGCCTTTCTGCACATCTGTGTCCCCTTACAGCTTTTCCTCAATTCTGTGTCCTCATAAGAGCCTCTCTGCACATCTGTGTCATCAGAGCCTTTCTTCACATCTGTGTCCCCCATCAGAATCTTTCTACCCATCTGTGTCCCCATCAGAGCCTTTCTGCACATCTGTGTCCTCATCAGAGCCTTTCCTCACATCTGAGTCCCCATCAGAGCCTTTCCGCACATCTGTGTCCCCATCAGAACCTTTCTTCACATCTGTGTCCCAATCATAGCCTTTCTGAACATGTGTACCCCATCGGAGCCTTTCTGCATATTTGTGTCCCCAACAGAGCCTTTATGCACCCTGTGTCCCCATCTGAGCCTTTATGCATATCTATGTCCCCATCAGAGCCTTTTCTAACATTTGTGTCCCCCATCAGAGATTTTCATCACACGTGCCACCTTCAGAGCCTTTTTGCACATCTGTGTCACCATCAGAGCCTTTACGCACATCTGTGTCAACATAAAAGCCCTTCCTCACATCTGTGTCCCCATGAAAGCCTTTCTTCACATCTGTGTACCCATCACAGCCTTTCTGCACATCTGTATCCCCATCAGAGCATTTCTGCACATCTGTGTCCCCATCAAAGCCTTTATGAACATCTGTGTCTCCATCAGAGCCTTTCCTTATATCTGGGTCCCCATCAGAGCCTTTCTTCACATCTGTGTCCCCATCAGAACCTTTCTTTACATCTGTGTCCCCATCAGAGCCTTTCCTCTGAACCTGTGTCACCATCAGAGCCTCTGTGCACATGTGTTACCATCAGAGCATTTCTGCACATCTGTGTACCAATCAGAGCCTTGTTGCACACCTGTGTCCCCTTAGAGCTTTTCCTCAATTCTGTGTCCTCATAAGAGCCTCTCTGAACATCTGTATCATCAGAGCATTTCTTCACATCTGTGTCCCCCATCAGAATCTTTCTACCAATCTGTGTCCCCATCAGAGCCTTTCCACACATCTGTGTCCTCATCAGCGTGTTTCCTCACATCTGTGTCCCCATTAGAGCCTTTACGCACATCTGTGTCCCCATCACAGCCTTTCCTCACATCTGTGTCACCATCAGATTTTTTCTGCACAACTGTGTTTCCATCAGAACCGTCTTCACTTCTGTGTCCCAATCATAGCCTTTCTGAACATGTGTACCCCATCGGAGCCTTTCTTCATATTTGTGTCCCCATCAGAGCCTTTATGCACACCTGTGTCCCCATCAGAGCCGTTATGCACATCTGAGTCACCATCAGAGCCTTTACACACATCTGTGTCACCATCAAAGCCCTTCCTCACATCTGTGTTCCCATGAGAGCCTTTCTTCACATTTGTGTCCCATCACAGCCTTTCTGCACATCTGTATAACCATCAGAGCATTTCTGCACATCTGTGTCCCATCAAAGACTTTATGCACATCTGTGTCCCCATCAAAGCCTTTATGCACATCTGTGTCTCCATCAGAGCCTTTCCTTATATCTGGGTTCCCATCAGAGCCTTTCTTCACATCTGTCTCCCCATCTGAAAATTTCTTTACATCTGTGTCCCCATCAGAGCCTTTCCTCTGAACCGGTGTCCCCATCAGAGCCCATGTGCATATGTGTTACCATCAGAGCATTTTTGCACATCTGTGTCCACATCAGAGCCTTTACGCACATCTGTGTCCCCAACAGAGCTTTTGATCACATCTGTGTCCCCACCAGAGCCTTTCTTCACATCTGTGTCCCCCATCACAGCCTTTCTGCACATCGGTATCCCCATCAGAGCAGTTCTGCACATCTGTGTCCCCATCAGAGCCTTTATGCACACCTGTGTCCCCCTCAAAGCCTTTATGCACATCTGTGTCTCCATCAGAGCCTTTCCTTATATCTGGGTCCCCATCAGAGCCTTTCTTCACATCTGTGTCCCCATCAGAACCTTTCTTTACATCTGTGTCCCCATCAGAGCCTTTCCTCTGAACCTGTGTCACCATCAGAGCCTCTGTGCACATGTATTACCATGAGAGCAATTCTGCACATCTGTGTATCTATCTGAGCCTTTCTGCGCATCTGTGTCCCCTTAGAGCTTTTCCTCAATTCTGTGTCCTTGTAAGAGCCTCTCGGCACATCTGTGTCATAAGAGCCTTTCTTCAAATCTGTGTCCCCCATCAGAATCTTTCTACCCATCCGTGTCCCCATCAGAGCCTTTCCGAACATCTGTGTCCTTATCAGAGCCTTTCCTCACATCTGTGTCCCCATCAGAGCCTTTCCACACATCTGTGTCCCCATCAGAGCCTTTCCGCACATCTGTGTCCCCATCAGAGCCTTTCTTCACATCTGTGTCCCAATCATAGCCTTTCCTCACATCTGTGTCCCCATCAGAGCCTTTTCACGCATCTGTGTCCCCATCAGAGCCTTTCTACACATCTGTGTTCCCAACAGAGCTTTTGATCACATCTGTGTCCCATCAGAGCCTTTCCTCACGTCTGTGTCCCCATCACAGCCTTTCCTCACATCTGTGTCCCCATCACAGCATTTCCGCACATCTGTGTCCCTATCAGAACCTTTCTTCACATCTGTGTCCCAATCATAGCCTTTCCTCACATCTGTGTCCCCATCAGAGCATTTCCACACATCAGTGTCCCCATCAGAGCCTTTCTACACATCTGTGTTCCCAACAGAGCTTTTGATCACATCTGTGTCCCATCAGAGCCTTTCTTCACATTTGTGTCCCCATCAGAGCCTTTATGCATATCTGTGTCCCCATCAGAGCCTTTTCTAACATTTGTGTCCCCCATCAGAGCTTTTCATCACAGGTGCCACCTTTAGAGCCTTTTCGCACATCTGTGTCACCATCAGAGCCTTTATTCACATCTGTGTCACCATCAAAGCCCTTCCTCACATCTGTGTCCCCATGAGAGCCTTTCTGCACATCTGTGTCCCCATCAGAGCCTTTCAACACACCTGTGTCCCCATCAGTGCCTTTACACACAGATGCATCCCCATAAGAGCCTTTCTGCACATCTGTATCCACATCAGAGCCTTTCCTCATATCTGTGTCCCCATCAAAGCCTTTCCGCACATCTGTGTCCCCATCAGAGCCTTTTCTCACATATGTGCCCCCATCAGAGCATTTCTACATATCTGTGTCCTCATAAGAGCCTTTCCACACATCAAGGTCCCCATCAGAGCCTTTTTGCATATCTATGATACCATCCGAGCCTTTCTGCACATATGTGTCCACATCAGAGCCTTTCTTCACATCTGTGTCCCCTCATCAGAATCTTTCTGCACATCTGTGTCCCCATTAGAGCCTTTCCGCACATCTGTGTCCTCATCAGAGCCTTTCCCCACGTCTGTGTCCCCATCGGAGCCTTTCCTCACATCTGTGTCCCCATCAGAGCCTTTATGTACATCTGTGTCCTCATCAGATTATTTCCTCACATCTGTGTCCCCCCGTCAGAGCCTTTATGCACATCTGTGTCCCCATCAGAGCATTTCCTCACATCTGTGTCCCCATCAGAGCCTTTGTGCACTTCTGTTTCCCCATCACAGCCTTTCTGCAAATCTGTCCCCCCATCAGAGCCTTTACGCACATCTGTGTCCCCAACAAAGCTTTTGCTCACATCTGTGTCCCCATCAGAGCCTTTCTGCACATCTGTATCCCCATCAGAGCATTTCTGCACACCTGTCTCCCCATCAGAGCATTTCTGCACATCTGTGTCTACATCAGAGCCTTTCCTTATATATGGGTCCCCATCAGAGCCTTTCCTCTGAACCTGTGTCCCCATCAGAGTCTCTGTGCACATGTGTTACCATCAGAGCATTTCTGCACATCTTTAAGACCATCATAGCCTTTCTGCCCATCTGTGTCCACATCAGAGCCTTTCTGCCCATCTGTGTCCCCAACAGAGCCTTTCTTTACGTGTGCCCCCATCAGAGCCTTTCCACACATCTGTGTCACAGAGCCTTTCTTCACATCTGTGTCCCCCAGCAGAATCTTTCTGCACATCTGTGTCCCCATCAGAGCCTTTCCACACATCTGTGTCCTCATCAGAGCTTTTCCTCACACCTGTGTCCCCATCAGAGCCTTTACACACATCTGTGTCCTCATCAGATTCTTTCCTCACATCTGTGTCCCCCCATCAGAGCCTTTACGCACACCTGTGTCCCCATCAGAGCATTTCCTCACATCTGTGTCCCCATGAGAGTCATTCTGCATATCTGTTTCCCCATCAGAGTCTTTCTTCACATCTGTGTCCCCATCAGAGCCTTTCTGCACATCTGTGACCCCAATCACAGCCTTTCTGCACATCTGTGTCCCATACAGAGCCGTTACGCACATGTGTCCCCAACAGAGCTTTTGCTCACATCTGTGTCCCCATCAGAGCCTTTCTTCACATCTGTGTCCTCCATAACAGCCTTTCTGCACATCTGTATGCCTATCAGAGCATTTCTGCACATCTGTGTCCCCATCAGAGCCTTTATGTACATCTGTGTCTTCATCATAGCCTTTCCTTATATCTGGATCCCCATCAGAGCCGTTCTTCACATCTGTGCCCCCATCAGAACCTTTCCTTACATCTGTGTCCCCATCAGAGCCTTTCCTCTGAACCTGTGTCTCCATCAGAGTCTCTGTGCACATGTGTTACCATCAGAGCATTTCTGCACAACTGTGTACCCAACAAAGCCTTTCTGCACATCTGTGTCCCCTTAGAGCTTTTCCTCAAATCTGTGTCCTCATCAGAGCCTTTCTTCACACCTGTGTCCCCATCAGAATCTTTCTGCACATCTGTGTCCCCATCAGAATCTTTCTGCACATCTGTGTCCCAGTCAGAGCCTTTCCACACATCTGTGTCCTCATCAGAGCCTTTCCTCACATCTGTGTTCCCCCAACAGAGCCTTTACACACATCTGTGTCCCCATCAGAACCTTTCTTCACATCTGTGTCCCCATCACAGCCTATACTCACATCTGTGTCCCCATCAGAAACTTTCCGCACATCTGTGTCCCCATCAGAGCCTTTCCGCACATCTGTGTCCCCATCAGAGCCTTTACGCACATCTGTGGCCCAATGAAAGCCTTTTTGCACATCTGTGTTAACATCAGAGCCTTTATGCACATTTGTGTCCACATCAGAGCATGTCTGCACATCTGTGCCCCCAATAGAGCTTTTCTTAACATCGGTGTCGCCCATCAGAGCTTTTCCACACATCAGTGTTCCCATCAGAGCCTTTCCACACATCTGTGTCCCATCAGAGCTGTTGCTTACATCTCTGTCACTATTTCAGCTTTTCTGTACATCTGTATCCCCATCAGAGCCTTTCTGCACATCAGTGTCCCCATCAGAACCTTACCTCACATATGTGGCCCCATCAGAGCCTTTGTCTATACGTCTGTCTGAGTCCACCATTGTGTCTACACGTGTTTCCGAGACTACCCCGGTGTATACACTCCATTCCAAGACTACCCCTGTGACTACACGTCTTTCCGAGACTACCCCTATGTCTACA
>BLSH010468094.1:1244317-1255313 GCA_018402905.1 Glandirana rugosa | reverse complement strand
CTTCCGATCTCCTTTTTGTACTTCTGTGTCCCCATCAGAGCCTTTATGCACATCTGTGTCCCCATTAGAGCCTTTCCTCACATCTGTGTCCCCATCAGAGCTTTTCAGCACATATGTGTCCCCATCATAGCCTTTCTGCACATCTGTGTCCCCATTAGAGTCTTTTTGCACATCTGTGTCCCCATAAGAGCCTTTCTGCACATCCGTGTCAACATCAGAGCCTTTCAAAACATCTGTGTCCCCATCAGAGCCTTTCAACACATCTGTGTCCCCATCAGAGCCTTTACGGACATCTTTATCCTCATCAGAGCCTTTCCTCACATATGTGTTCCCCATCAGAGCCTTTATGCACATCTGTGTCCCCATCAAAGCCCTTCCGCCCATCTGTGTCCCCATCAGAGCCTTTCCTCACATCTGTGCCCCCATCAGAGCATTTCCGCACATGTGTGTCCCCATAAGAGCCTTTCCACACATCTGTGTCCTCATCAGAGCCTTTTAGCACATCAGTGTTACCATCAGAGGTTTTATGCACATTTGTGCACATCACAGCCTTTCTGCACATCTGTGCCCCCAATAGAGATTTTTTTCACATCTGTGTCACCCATCAGAGCCTTTCTACACATCAGTGTTCCCATCAGAGCCTTTCCACACATCCGTGTCACATCAGAGCTGTTGCACACATCTGTGTCACTATTACAGCTTTTCTGCACATCTGTATCCCCATCAGGCCCCGTCAGAGCCTTTACGTACATCTGTGTCCTCATCAGAGCCTTTCCTCACATCTGTGTTCCCCATCAGAGCATTTATGCACATCTGTGTCCCCATCAAAGCCCTTCCACACATCTGTGTTCCCATCAGAGCCTGTCCACATATCTGTGTCCCCATCAGAGCCTTTACGCACATCTCTGTCCACATCAGAGCCTTTCCTCATATCGGTGTCCCCTTGGGAGCCTTTCCACTCATATGTGTTCCCATCAGAGACTTTCCTCACATCTATGCCCCAGTAGAGTCTTTTTGCACATCTGTGTCCTCATCAAAGCATTTCCTCACATCTGTGTCCCCATCAGAGCCTTTCCGCACATCTTTGTCCCCATCACAGCCTTTCCACACATCTGTGTGCACATCAGAACCTCTCTGAAATTCTGTGTCCCCATCAGAGCCTTGACTCACAGCTGTGTGCCCATCAGAACCTTTCCTCACATCTGTGTCCCCATAAGAGCCTTTCCGCACATCTGTGTCCCCATCAGAGCCTTTCTGCACATCTGTGTACCCATCAGAGCCTCTCTTCACATCTGTGTCCCCATCAGAGCCATTCTGTACTTCTGTGTCCCCATCAAAGCCTTTGCACACGTGTGTCCTCATCATAGGCTTTCCTCACATCTGTGTCCCCATCAGAGCCTTTCCACACATCTGTGTCCATATCAGAGCCTTTGTGAACTTCTGTGTCCCCATCAGAGCCTTGACTCACAGCTGTGTCCCCATCAGAACCTTTCCTCACATCTGTGTCCCCATCAGAGCCTGTCCACACATCTTTGTCCCCATCAGAGCCTTTCTTCACATCTGTGTTCACATCAGAGCCTTTCTTCACATCTGTGTCCCCCATCAGAGCCATTCTGTACTTCTGTGTCCCCATCAGAGCCTTTGCACACATGTGTCCTCATCTGAGGCTTTCCTCACATCTGTGTCCCCCATCAGAGCTTTTACGCACATCTGTGTCCCCATCAGAGCCTTTCCACACATCTGTGTCCACATCAGAGCCTTTCTGAACCTCTGTGTCCCCATCAGAGCCTTGACTCACAACTGTGTCCCCATCAGAACCTTTCCTCACATCGGTGTCCCCATAAGAGCCTTTCCACACATCCGTGTCAACATCAGAGCCTTTCTGCACATCTGAGTTCCCATCAGAGCCTTTATGCACATCTGTGTCCCCATCAGAGCCTTTATGCACATCTGTGTCCCCATCAGAGCCTTTCCTCACATCTGTCTCCCCATCGGAGCTTTTCTGCAAACCTGTGTCCCCATCATAGCCTTTCTGCACATCTGTATCCCCATCAGAGTCTTTTTGCACATCTGTGTCCCCATAAGAGCCTTTCTGCACATCCGTGTCAACATCAGAGCCTTTCTGCACATCTGTGCCATATCAGAGCCTTTTAGCACATCTTTATCCCCATTAGAGCCTTTCTGTACATCTGTGTGCCCGTCAGGGCCGTCCACACATCTATATCCCAATCAGAGCCTTTTTACACATCTTTATCCCCATTAGACACTTTCTGCACATCTGTGTGCTCATCAGAGCCTTTCTGCACATATGTGTCCCATCAGGGCCTTCCACACATCTGTGTCCCCATCAGAGTCTCCCCCACATTTGTGTCCCCAATCAGAGTCTTCCCCTATATCTGTGTCCCCATCAGAACCTCCTGGATATCTGTGCCCCATCAGAATCTTCTGGATATCTGTGTCCCCAGTGCTAGCACATTTATGTCCAGCACATTACCATTTACATTGCCCCCCATTTGCATCTTATATTGCTGTCACTGGCACAGTACAACTCTCCTCCACCTCCCGACTTCCGGCTACAGCTACATGAGCAGGCTGAATGCAGAAGAATCTCTAATATAAACAGAGGGCAGGAGCCGCCCTAATGACACCATTGGTTGCTAGGGCGCCAGAGGTCTTAGCAACCAATCGACAGCACAGCATGGCACAGTAGGAGGGGTTGGGGGAGCGACTTTGTCTACTGTTTGCTGGGCCTTGCTGCTGAGAACAGCGGGGGATTTGAAAAAGCAAGCAGATCTAAAGTGCTGTGTCTGCAATGTCAGCAGTATCTGAGTGAGCTGCAGGCTGGAGAAAACATACAAGCAGGTCAGATGTGGGTTTAGAGACCCCTGCTCTAAAGGCTTAGGGTATACAGGGTAAATACCTATGCACCTTTCCTACTGCAGGCAATGCCAAATACTGTGCAGTTTTGATGCTGTGAAACCGTCTCATTTCCACAAGGAAATCTCCGAAATGGGGGCATTAAAAATATTTTTGCTGGAGCTGGACTTTCATGTTTTATTGCCACTGAAATGAGGGCCTGCTCTTTTATTTTTAACAATTTGCATCTTTATGAATGAATGGGGGGAACTTTCCCTGTGACTTGAATCATTTCCGAGGAAAAAATTCTCTACTTTGATAAATACGTCCCTTAGATATATTTATAAAAAAATATATGAACATATGTTCAATATACTGTTACATATACTTTAAGAATATATAGTGGTATAATCATTAAAAGCATTTACTTTGATAACTGTGTCTCCAGATATAGTTATCAAAAAGTATAAGAAAGCCTTTTTCAATATACTGACATATATATTTTAGGAATATATAGTATTATAACTGTTAAACGGATTTACAAAATAAACTATTGCACTCACAGGATGATCTGCATCGAGCTCCGCTCCATAGCTCAGAATCTGATTTGCAAACTTGTCCAAATCCTTAATGGTCCTTGGAAACCATGGGACTAAAATTGATGACATAACAGATTATAACAAAATGACACAGCACAAGGCAGTCTGACATTTTTCCACATTTGTTTTATAAGAAACTCTCAAAATTTCAACTCATAAATACAATCATTTGAACTGAGGGCCATGAGAGCCAGAATGAGTGTCTTCTGAAGTCATAATTTCATGAATATGAATATTGGTATGTGGTATAAAATAAATATTAACAAGTGGGGAAGTACTCCTGCGCTACCACTTAAAAGTGAAACAAGTAAATGGAAATAGTTATATATAAAATAACAACTGCTGCAAACACTAAAAGGTGTATCTATGACCAGTAATTATGAAGTGTGAAGTAAGTGGTGCTGCGCTGTTGTTGAATGATATAGTGCAATAATAAGTGTGTCACAGATGTAATATTAAGATGAGCCACAAGATGGCAACAATACACTTACTATAACAGATGCCAAGCAATGTATACAATAAATCATTAATATAAAAGCCCACTGTGAATGCCTAATAAATCAAAATCCATGTGCAAATACGCAAACTGAGCAAACAATTACATACATAAGATAACAATAAAAATGTGGTATGAGAAAATGTCTCTAAAAAGTCCTAGGTAACAGTGAAATAATGTGCTGGGTTCTTTCACTACGTAATCTAAAGGAAAGTGATCAGTGTGTCTCTTCATCCATGCAGTGACACTTCTATGTGAAATGGCCTCTCACCTTACTGCTGTAAGGTAACGGCATAAAAAAGACACAAATTCCAGAATCCTTTGTTGCAAATGTAGACATAATCTCTTAAGTGATCTCTATTTTATCATTTGGGGGATATGGATTTCTTTGTGGTATGTTCCCACACTCATCCTGTCATGGGAGAGATATAGGGGGAAGAAGGGGAATGTATCTCATCCACGAGGCCGAGCGCCGAGCTCATCCCCCACGTCACAAGGGATCTTGTTGTTTGCCGGGTGGGATCAATAAATATTGCTGTTATGCCCTTGTGTTGTGGTCTGGATATGTGTCTTTAAATAGCAGGGATTTTACTTTAAAAACGTGCTCAAGTAAAAACGCGCTCAGAGTAAATAAATAAATTAAAACTGCTGATGTTGTGTCACTTATATTTAAATTATATATTCAAAATCCTTCACGTGGAACCAAGTGAAACCGAGTGTGCAAACGGTGCAAATGTGCAAGACAATGCAAAAAAATATAATCAAAAATCAAACCTCACAGGTATGCTTCCTAACTCTCCAGGTGGGAGTGTAGGTCTGTAATGGAGGACAATGAGACAGCACCTCCGTAAGACTGCTTGCTCCCGTCTTTCTCCGTCAAACAGAAGGAAGGGGGACCCCTCAGGTCAGCCCCACATACCCATGGAGGTCCACATATAGTAAGAGAGAGAACTCAATGTGAAAGTAATGCTGGCAGTGGTATTAGTAAATAGTATACACTCACAGTTGTGTTTTGAGGAAGTCTCCAAGAAAAGTCAGACAGGTGGATCGTTGTGGCTTCCTGTGTTCCACCAAAACCGGAAGTGCAAATGACGCTCACTGGCTCCGCCTTAGGAGGCGGAGCCAGTGAGCGTCATTTGCACTTCCGGTATAGACAGCGCCACACTCACTTTTGTTACTTTCTCCACATATCCAACATCCAAAGGGTGTTTCAGTGAGGGCAGCAGTCTTTTGTCTTCTCATACAAACTAATATATATATACACATAATTGGCAGTGCCACACCACACTCTTTTTCCATATTCATCTCCCACGTCACGTCCGGTGTGCTGTCAGCCAATCCCAACGCATATTGCCATAGTCACATGACTTGATCAGGGGATGAAGTCACGTGATTGTGACGATACGCAATTGGATTGGCTAACAGCATACCGGAAGTGACACGGGAGACGAGCTTGGCGCTCATGGGTGAGATACAATGTCCCAGTCTGCTCAATATGAGTGCTTTATGTAAAGTGTTTTAAAAATAAAATATAGTTTTTATACATACTACACTATCTGGGAATTCCCCTTCTTCCCCCTATATCTCTCTCCCAAAACATGATGAGTGTGGGAGCATACCGCAAAGAAGTCTGTATCCCCCGGATGTTAAAAGAGAGATTCCTTAAGAGATTATATCTACATTCTGCAGCCTTAAAACCATCAACCATCTTTGCGTGGATTCACAGAGGATTCTGGAATTTGTGTTTTTTTATGCTGTTATCTTATAGCAGTAAGGTGAGAGGCCATTTCACATAGAAGTGACAACTTTCCTTTAGATTACGTGGTGAAAGATCCCAGCACATTATTTCACTGTTACCTAGGACTTTTTAGAGATATTTTTTCATACCACACTTTTATTGTTAACTTATGTATGCAATTGTTTGCTCTGTTTGCATATTTGCCCATGGATATTGATTTATTAGCCATTCCTGGTGGGTTTTTATATTTATGATTTATTGTATACACTGATTGGCACCTGTTATAGTAAATGTATTGTTCCATTGTAGCCTATATTGCCATCTTGTGGATCATATTAATATTACACCTGTGACACACTTATTGCACTATATCATTCAACAACAGCGCAGCACCACTCACTTCACACTTCATAAAATAAATATTCTATACCATCCGTTCAGTATGAAAATGTATGACTTTACATGCCCCTAAAAATCTATCATACAAAATGAATAAACTGATAATTAAAGCTTAGCTCCAGTAAATAGTGAAATACACAGATTAAATAAAAATGTGAGCCATCTTACCTGCCAAAGGATTTATATTTACGTTCACCCAATCCTGAGATTTACACAACACTGCTGTACAGAACAGACCCGACTGGCATGGCAGGAGATCTTATTTTCTCTCTGCTGCAGTAAAGCTGGGTATACACCAGTGGAAGTTTGAACAAACATTTCATCATCATCGACCGATGGCATGCTGGGTCAGTGACATTACCAGATGGCCCTGGCCCTTAGTTATTTAAGAGCCGTCACACCGTGTGTCAGTGTCTTTAAGCTAGACTAATTATTTGTTTGGAAATTATGGAGAATCCATCAAGCAATGTGACATCATCATTTAGGTTTGTAACGTGACTCAATTCCGTGGTACACATTGGAATGTTAAAAGTTTAGGTGGAGTTGATATGTAAGATCTTTACAAATACTGAGATTAAAAGCTGCAAGTGCAATTGTCCTTTGAATTATTAAAGTGTAAAAATGGTACTTTGTTTGTTTTTATAACTCTTTATTATATGGTCATGTTTCCTCACCCCTCTACTCAAAGTGTATACAATATGTACTTTTTTCTCTCATTCTTACCAATAATATAGACAGCCATCTTATAGTTGCTCTGCATTGTTTTATAGTGGTCAGGTGGTACAAATCTGGTGGTACAAACACTATTCCTATATTCCTCATCAGAATTATAATCAATCTAGTCCATGCGCTTCCCAGTAACCAGATGTTAATATAACTGTACCTTTATGGGAGTTTCCTAACCTTACCTTCTTGAAGACTGGGACAATCTTCCACTACACACTACTCAGGACTTGCAGGGTAGTGAGAGTTTTATGTTTTTCAATAAAGTAATTAAGGCTGGTCATGACTGCCCTGCACTACCTTTTTATTGAATAGCTGTTCTAAACAAAAAAAGTGGCCCTGCTTTTTAAATAGGTCCATGATAGTAATATATTGTTAGATGGTTCCTTTTTCTGATGTTGTTAAAGTGTTTATTGTTAAAAAAAAGTTGTCTTGCCCCAATGAAATAAAAAAAAAAATCAATATGTCCTTTTGATAATACTGTATGTGTTCCCATTTGCAATTGCTTGCCTTCATTTGTGTAATACCTTGATTTAATCTTACAGTGAAACTCTCAGAACAGAGTCTCTGACAGTTTTGCGGGACTCAATGAAGTAATCAGGATTTGCTTTAAGCTGTATTTATATTCATGCTGACCTCTCAGGCTGAGGAGGACAAGGAGAAGTACAGCACTTTATCCAAACTCACATGACATTGGTCCATGTGTACTGAACTTGTGTGTAGATGGTTAATTGTACCTTTAAATAAGTCTCTTTAAATAATACTAATAAATTGTTTCTAGTCACCCAAGGATGGATAATCAAAGAGTAACAGAAGATCAGGCCACTTCTGATGTTGGCACATCGACGAAACGCATAGGGAGGAGCCTCTTGCATCATTACATCACTTCTGGTTCCAGTCCGTGGAACGCAGGGCATCCTGGACACAGTATTTTTACACACTATATACTTCCTGCATGATTGCAAGTGCAATTTTAATACTTTTTAAATAAATTATGTGGATTTACACTATTAGCATATCAGGGCTGGGCTCAGCCCTCCCTTCTCAGAGCAAGTTGCTCAGCTGAGGGTTAATTGCCACTCTCAGCTTCCACTCTGTCTCACCTGATGTCCATATCCTGATCATTATCCTGCTCTCCTAGCTATATAAACTGCCTGGATCAGAACTCAGATGCCCTCGCCTGGTCAACATCTCTGAATAATCTCTGCTGTGTTTTCCTGTGAAAGACATTTGCCTGTTTGACATTTCTTCTGGTTTCCGGATTAAAGACTCTGCTCGGCTGACTTCTCTTCTGGCTCCTGACCCTGCATGCTGTTTGCTTGACCCTGCTGATCTCTGTATCCCTGTTTGCTGGCTTGCTCCAACCATCCGCTCTGGCTACAGAGCCCCATAACCTCAGTTATGTTTTGACTTTGTTTGCTCTGTTTGTTCTGTTTTACCATTTTTATTAAATAGTGTGATTTCACTGCACTTCTGTCTCAGTCTGATTCATGGTTCCTGTCAGAGGATTGCCTCTGTCCGTTTACTCTGCATAAGCCTACAACTGATCAGTGTATAGAAGACCGAAGGAAGGAGGACCCTAGGTGTATACACACTAACCCCCTGAGGGTCATATATTCTGGTGATCGCGGTCCTGGAGGGGGAGCACGAGTGGAAGCACGTTCACATAACAAGGATATAGCAGTTTAAATGCACTTGTTAAAGAGCACCAGATGCACGGCTTTCAAAGATTTTTATGTTTTTCTATATATTTTTCATATGCTGGATGCATATTTTTGTATGTATTGTTGGTACCCCCTAACAAGGGGAAATGTACTAGAGGGGGCTTTTTATTTTTTACTTTCTAAAACATACCCCGGGAGGATTCCGGGGGGGGGGGGTGATTTAAAGTTCTGCTACATCATTTTTTTTTTCACATACCTTAGTGGCACAGCCAAGAAAGGGAGGTGCACTATAGTTTTGTCTGAGACCTTATTGAAGCATTATATAATTTTTGGCAGTGCCGCATCAACACCAATTCCATTAAATACTTAATGTTCAGGAAAACAATTCAGACTCCCTTTAGTTCTGCTCACATATAAGAATGCCTAGGTATCATGTTCACATGATCTTTGTGAAGAGGAATATCAAGAAGATTGAATGGTTCTTCCCTTCAGCTGAGATCATGTGGCTAAATGAATAAACAATAATTCTTACGGTATAAAATTGAACGTATAGTAGAAACTGGCCCCTAGATAGCCTTCACATGCGTGACAAGCACTGAAGCAAATCAGGAATAGTATGTTCAATGGTAATGGCAAGCATTTAATCATTTTTTTGATTTATCCATCCCAGCAAGACTATTGCCTGACTGACTAGCTTTAACATACACTATTCATGTGTGTGTAAAGGCAGGCATCCCAATGCTTTTGACAATATAGTGTAGTTCATATTTGAGCATTTTAAAATCATCTTTAAATCTCATGACAGCATGCAAAATATCCATTCAAGAAGGAAGCAGCAGCAATTAAGCTTACTCACTTGAAATCACATTGCTCTGATGTAGCATGGGTGTTGATGAGCCAAAAGCATCATGAAGCAATAAAGCAGAGGTGGTACCTGGAATCAAGTACATGAAAGGGAAGGGAAAGGACCCAAAATACATATAGATAATGCAAAGTATGAAGAAACCGCACAAAATAGGAAACAGAAAAGCAGACAAATTAACATTCAATTATACAGCCCTGTGTGCCATTCATAAGAATACAAATTTTAAACAAATTCATACATATATAACAGATATTGATATATAGTATGCATATTTTTATATACACACACATATATATATATATATATATATATATATATTATACACAGGCACATAAGGATGCTGGGCAATAGCGATATCATTTTCATCGGATTTGTTGGATTCTACTACCGTGTTTCCCTGAAAATAAGCCCGGGTCTTACATCAATTTTGGAAACCAAAAACACAGTAGGGCTTATTTTAGGGGTAGGGCTTGCCATGTAATGTGCTGTCTTCTCTCCCCTCTCCCTCCCTGCCTGTCAGGAAACCCCAGTGTGAACATAATAAACGTGCTTGTAAAATGCTAGAATCCTCTCTATTACAGTATTATATAATGTAAAATGTGTTTGTTTCTGTAATCTAATTGTGTCAAACACCTTCTTATAGCACTGGTTGGCACTTCCATGACCCATCTGAGCTGTCTTCTTCGCTCTGAGCACTGCAGAGGGAGGGGGCTGAGATCCCCCACTGACAGCTGGGAGAAGAGGAGAGCAGTGGGAGATCAGCTGAGCGTCGAGTGGAACTGAATCGAAGGTATTTGACTCAACTAGATTACAGAAACACAAACATTTTACACTATATACTACTGTAATAGAGAGGATTATAGCATTTTACAACTACTTTAAACTAGGGCTTATTTTTGGGGTAGGGCTTATATTTCAGCCCTCCCCGAATATCACAGTAGGTCTTATTTTTGGGGTAAGTCATATTTTTGGGGAAATATAGTATATATTTTCTTAGTATATATCCAAGATAAATCAAGTTTGTTCACCAGAATAATGTTCTGAGTACTGCATAATTATTATCATTAAAGTAGACATAGGACAAACCTTATACGGCTACACAATATACAGTGTATATTACTGAAAATGTTTCCATAGTCAATCTGGGGCGTATGCTTTGATCGGTTTGCTCTGAGAAACCCACTTCTCATTAATACTCTCATTTTGTTACTGTGTCCTTGCTTGCTATAGAGTGGCTCTGGGCCCCATGGCTGCACGATATTTGGGATTTCCCAGCTCATACAATTTAAAATTATACATAGAGTCTAATACACTGCCTATAGACTCCATAGGATGAATCCCTCACATCCATTGGAGTGCTGAAGGTGTGATCGTTCCCTAGGGGATTTTTTCCACATATTCTGACCTTTTTCCACCATCATCGGGTTCTGGGAGGAGTGCTGGCTTTGATTAACCTGGTGACGCCTATCACTTTGCGACCCTCATCCTATATCTGTCTAGCAGGCCTAGTGGAAAATCTGATTCCCATGTTGGCAGAAAGGACTCTGGTTAGCTTGTTCCTTTTCTACCCCCCCCCCCCCACACACACACACACACACACCAGGATTGGTCTCAGGAAAGACGGTTGTACCCTTAGTCTAAAAGGTGATCCGGACG
>BLSH010468094.1:1225270-1236437 GCA_018402905.1 Glandirana rugosa | reverse complement strand
TACACATCTGGACACTTTTTGGTTGCTATGGACATTCTCAAGTTTCCTGGCAGAAAGAATGACATTTATTATATAAAAGTGCATGCAGGGCTCTGGGCAAACCACTAGGGACAAAGGGGGTGTGAAATGTTTTCATACAGTAATGTAATCTATAAGATTACAGTGTACTGTATGTGTACTGTGTGTTTTACTTTTTGAATTTCCTGCCGGTCTCCGCCCCCGTGCGACGCGACGCTCGCAGGGAACGGAGCCCGGCACACAGGAATCATCTGGCCGCGGGGAGACACGCTGACACCGCGGGAGGACATCGCTGGATCCAGGGGACAAGGTAAGAAACATTGCCTGGATCCAGCGATGCAATCCCGAGTGTGGCTCGGGGTTACCGCTCTTGGTGCTGAAATTCCACCCCGAGCCACACTCGGGAATACCGCTAGGAAGGTTAATAGCCATTCAAACCGCTTTGTGTCAACTTGTGTGCATGTTATCAGGCCAAAATCACTAGGGTTTGTAAACTTTTGATCAGGGTCATTTGGGTAGTTTCTGTTGTCATTATGATCTAAAAAGAGTAAACACAGTTGATTGATAATAAATGGCTTCAGCCAAACACTAACCATTAGTGAAAGAAATGTTTTTGTGTTATCATTCATATTCTCTGAAAAATGGCCAAGAAATCATAAATTCTGCCAGGGTATGTCAACTTAGGAACACAACTGTACATCACCTAAAACCTTGAATGTGGTCATATTGGGGCTGATTCACTAAAACTGGAGAGTGCAAAATCTGGTGCAGCTGCGCATGGTAGCCAATCATCTTCTAACTTCAGAAGCTTGTTCAATTAAGCTTGCACAGAAAAACTTGGAAGCTGGTTGGTTTCTATACAGAGCTGCACCACATTTTGCACTCTCCAGTTTTAGTAAATCAATCCCTGTGTTTTCAATGCACTAACATAATAAATAATGAAGCGGGGGAACAAGATTTATAAACCTGGTAATTATTTTTGTTAAAAATTAAGTCGCTTTTTTTTTCATTTTATACAGAAACATCAATTATTGCGTCTCATGTTTCTGTACTAGCAAAATCATTGTTGTCCAGTAATATAAGATTGTTAAAGGCTAAGTTCTCCATTAAAGGACAAAAAATATATGTGCATACTGTATGCGCAAGCACAGCTCAGTTTACATTCTGGCACAGCACCTTTTTGCCAGGCTGACTGCATTCCTCTGCAAGAGTGACATCATCCTGCACCAGCCAATAAGAAGATGCCATCACCAGAAGGATGAAGGGAGGTAAGTATTGCAGAGTTTACCTCCTCTTTAACTACATACAGTAAGTGGACCTGTGTTCCAGCAGCAGCACAGATTATTTCCCGTCAGACTAAGTGTTTTTCAGACATTTAGGAGAAGCCTTGTATTTTTATTAATGAATACAAGGCTTTCTCTGATTGGCCAAGGTGGAGAGATGGCAGATGACTTTAGGTCAACCCAGGTTGGAACCTGACATCAGGTGAATAGTAATAAGTTAAGGTTTGGGCCAAACCCAGTTGGGCCTGAACCAGATGAATACTGTCTATTCTCTGTCCTACAGCTACACATAATATATGCTGATGACATAATTGGCTCAATGTGACCACAGTTTGGCCCAAAGTTTAACTCATTGCTAGTTATGATCTTTGAGGATCTTAGGAAATGAATGACTTCATATTTAAAGCAGCTAGACAGGCCATGGTGGCCTAAGCAACCGATTACAGTTAAACCTGTCATGAGGGAAGCATGTGACTCAAACTGTTAAAGATGATTACATTGGTCCAGCTTGGACATATCTACCATACCTGTGGGATCCCTGTGGAAGCTGGAAATCACAGTAGTAGGCACTGCTATTACAATGATAGCCACTAGCTTCTGCGTTCTGTTGCAAGTAGCTGCCCTACTGCTTAGTTAGCAGGAGCACCATTCAGAGAACACTTTGCATTTTCACAATAATTGCAACGTGTTCTCTGATGGAAAGAGGTGGATATTGTGACATCACCAGCCCCCATTCCCATCTTGTCCAATCAGAGAACACATTGCATTCACTGTGAAAATGCAATAGGGGACATTTACTAAAACTGGTGCACACTGAAACTGGTGCAGCTGTGCATAGTAACCAATCAGAGTCTAACATCAGCTTGTTCAATTTGCTTTGACAATTAAACCTAGAAGCTGATTGGTTAACATGCACAGCTGCACCAGATTCTGTGTTTACCAGTTTTAGTAAATCTCCTCCAAATTGTTCCCTGAGTGGTGTCTGTACCGAGCAAGTGACCTCCCACATTCACAATGCAACAGTCTAGCCACTCGGAATGGGACCCAGAAGCTAGTGAGGATCACTGGAGTACCAGTGTCTACAAAATGATTTCCAGCTTCCACAGGGATCCCACAAACATGGCACATACATATTTACATCGGTCCAAGCTGGACCACTGTAACTATGTAAAAATTGCCATATCTAAACTTCAGCTTTAAAGCCGGAGATTCAATGTGACAGCCAGGTAAATAACATTTTTAGTAGATCAGCAGGGGTAGCCTGCATGTTTCTCCTATTTCATTGTCTCTTTAAATCTTGTCATTAATAGGGTCAATGAGCTTTTTAGTAGCATTAGTTATGTTGGTTTAGTATGCGAATATATGATTGCTGAAATCTATTTATCAATTTCAATCCCTAGGACTTGTTTGCTAGCACTATGTAATATTAATCCAAATGCTGCTGAAAGAGTGTTTGAGTTTAAAGGGCATCTGCCATCAAAAAATCAATAGATAACTACTTAGATAACCTGCCATGTTCCCAATAACTCTTCCAGTGCTTAGAATAACTGTACAAATTAATACAAAGTTCATTTAAAGTATAACTAAAGGTAAAACTTTTATTTTAGTTTTGAATAGAGTGGAGAGGGATTAGAACACCTTTCAGGTCTTCATTGCTGTCTGTGCCCCCATTAGGAAGATTCATCCTCTCTTTTTGCCCCGTTGATTCTAATCACAAAAAGTGAAAGTAAATCCCAAATTTTGTGTCACTATAACAGAAATAAAGGGGAAATCTTTCAATGGAGACACTAGGTCTGGGGACCCTGGTGACAACCAGCGATTCCCTTACTTTGGAAGGATTTCATCTTACTTCTTGTTTTGGCAGGAAGTGTCAATTTCCAAAGAGACACAGATGGAAACATAAAAACTGACAAAGGTTATAACCCTCCCTTAAGCTGGCAGTACACTGATCAAAATTTGCCCGGGTCAGCAGAAAGTGCCTGAATTTCTTGTGTGGACATCCTTCTAGACAGAAGAAAATCCTTTGATTGACTTCTGTCAAAGGGGCAAGCTGGAAAATTTTGCTTAATCAACAGGGAGGTGGGGAGGGACGAGGTGTAGGCATGGGGAGATTCCTCCATCTACCTTGCTTGTGCCTTTCCTCTGTATCAGGCCAGCACCTACCTTCCAGGTTGGAAAACTCCAAATATAGCCTCAGGGACTGTGTTGTGATGACAAGCACTGGTCAAATACAGGCCATAGCATTAATAGCCCACGCAGTTATATGATCATCAAAGAAGGGGTGATTCCCTGGCGCTGTTGTGGGAAGTCAAACATTTACACCATGAGGAATGCTTTTTTGGGGTCCAGATGCAGTTGGGCTGGTGGCTAAGGTGACAGCCATCCCCAGAGTGTGTCCATGGCTCTGTGGTTGGATAAAAGAAAGGTGGAGGGAGGCGCACCTAAGTGTAGTATTAAAAGATTTTATTAACACGCATAAGATAAAAACACTTACAAGAAGTGCAGTAAATATACACGTCCATCTGTGGCTTGTCAAACGGGGTATCATCAGCTGGTGGTGGTCCGATCCGGGGAGGGGGGGAGATATTGGGATCCGGGACTGTAATCCAGAGGACCGCCTAGGGTCTGCGGTATAACAGCGAGCTGGCTACCCGGGGGGCACAGTGATACTTTGCTCTGGTCTGCAGAGGTGTACAGGACTAGAAGTGATGTTGGTGGAGTGACCCGTGCCACAGGAAGGTAACAGGGCTATGCGCTCGGAGCACTCACAGCTCCTTCTATGGGCCAATAGAAGGAGTTGTGAGTGCTCCGAGCACGTAGCCCTGTTACCTTCCTGTGTCACGGGTCACTCCGCCAACATCACTTCCGGTCCTGTACACCTCTGCAGACCGGAGCAACGTACCACTGTGCCTGCCCGGGTAGCCGGCTCGTGGTTATACTGCAGACCCTAGGCGGCCCTCTGGATTACAGTCCCGGATCCCAATATCTCTCCCCCCCCACCCCCCGGATCAGACCACCACCAGCGAATGATACCCCGTTTGACAAGCCACAGATGGACGTGTATATTTACAGTGCTTCTTGTAAGTGTTTTTATCTTATGCGTGTTAATAAAATCTTTTAATACTACACTTAGGTGTGCCTCCCTCCACCCTTCAGTTATATGACCATGGCTGCTTCCTGGCAGAGCTGTGCATGCACCGTGGCAGCCATTAAACGAATAATCGCTCCAAAGAAAGATGGCCACCTGATTTATGACCTGACAGGCACACCTGCATAGAAGCTGTTATCCACTGCCACTTGTACACAGAACATACACTGATGACCGAAATAAAGAGAGATCAGTAGCTCTGTGAAAGACACCTTGTGTGTTCCACCACACTGTGGCCAAGAACTGAATCTGAATGGGCTAAAAGAGCTCACTGGCTAGCTTTACCTCTCTAGATTTTTAGAGCTGGTAGGCCCAGCACTGCTGCGCCACTCCACAGGGCATCCTCACCCAAGCCACTGGCCATGTGGAGGACTTTGTTCAGGAGAGGAAACCCAACTAAGGTTCCATAGATTTACCATGTCACAGGAATTCTTTGCTTGCTTGTAATCCTATAAAGTGAAGACAGTGTAGTTTCAATTTGTTAATATGGGATCCTACAGGGGCCCATCTCATATGTATGCTGCCATGAGAAAGTCAAGATAAAAAGTTTTGACTATACATATATCTTAAACTGTTCACCATTATGATTGCAGGCTGAAAACAGAGCAATTTATGTGTAAATTATTGCTAATGTTCTTTTTTTACTGTTACTGTATATCATAATGAGGATTACTCAGTTTTGACTCTTGGAGGGTTTTATAAATGTCAGCAAGGATCTTTTACTATTATTATACTAGACTTCATAAAATATATGTTTATATAATTGGCTGTTTGTGTCCATTTTTCAGGAAGCAGGATCCAACTATGAAACATTTTCTCAGCCAAGACAACGAAGCCTTTCTTATCTGTTTCTAAAAACAGACTTGCTTGTGGCTACTATATTCCGTTCAGATGCCCCTCCAGCATCTCACTCTCTAAATCTAAAATAATCCAATTAGGCATTAAGAGATTTCTGAAAACATTCTCTCGCTGTCATGCTTGTCACTGCAGTATCTGTCTGGGCAGGCGGATTGTCTTCTTGCCGAGTTATAAATCAATGGCAGGAGCTGGTTTAACACTGACCCCCAGAAAAAACTGAGGACATTCTGTGTCCTGACCAATAAATACTGGTTTGTTTTTAAGAAGAAAAGATGCATTATATGCATTTATGCTGAACACCCAAGTTGCAGCCAAATGAATACAGGGATCAAAAATTAGATACTTAATTAGTGAGCTATTTATATATAGCCCTATGTCATTTCATTAAACAGATTGTATAATTTAGGTGTTTTCTTTTTTATTTTAATAAGTAAATTTTAGCATTGTATATTATAGGCTTGTAATTGTATGAAGTTAATTGAAGATCTGGACTGTCTGCACAAAGAATTAAATACAGTCAGATAAATTTAAAGGGCAGCTCTGAACAAACTGATAAAAAAAACAAGCATCATTGGATTGAGGAGTACAATGTACTTGAAACATCTACGTTGTATCCAAGATATCAGGTCTGTGTGATAAAAGAAATTTGTGTTGACAGTGAAAAAAAGTCTGGGATTGCTCATTCTTCTTTCTAAAAAATGTCAGCTGTCAGTACTTTATGAATCACTGACCCAAAATAAGTATGCAGATCAGATTTTCTGACTTCAGTTTTTGCATGCCTGTTCCATGACAGTAAATTAGATAGAACTGAAGCCATCTGATTAAAACAAGAGTAGGGCAAATAGTATTTCCTTTTAGAGGTCACTACTGGCAGTCTCTCTATTTCTCTTAGTAAAGGCTTCCTTTAATTTCCCCATATGACTACTGTCAATATATAGGTCCAATAGTCGCTCAGAGAAGGATTTCCAAGAAGTAGGTCAGAGAATCATGAAGATGGAAGTGAGTGCATGCTGGAGTTGCATTGTTCTGCTGCCAGGCTTCATTTTCAGCTTCTTACACAGGACAGGAATGGGCTGGCAGTGTACACTGTAATGCAAGTGCACCACAGATAGTATGCACTATAAAAACAAATTGCTAGTAAGAAAAGGAAAGTTTTTTTGACTGAAGAAACACTCAAAGCTGTAGACTTACTAAGACTTCAGGTTTGCTTTAAGGTATGTATTTGAGAAACGGTTGTGCTACTAGGAGAGTTGCATTTAAAAAATGTCCTATAGTGAACACTCTCAAATGTTACTGTAAGCCCAAGTATCTCTAAAAATAGCTATTTTTTTAGCAATTAAGGGCGAAATTAAAAGAATAAAAAGTGATAAAGAGGTCTTGTCGACACTTGGACATTATGGATAATTGGTTTTCTCTAAACCAGTGGTCTCCAAACTGTTGCCTGGGGGCCAGATGTGGCCCTCTGCTTGCCTTTATCTAGCCCCTGGGGCACTATTGCACCAACTGACACTAATGATAGTGATAGATTGCCCTACGGACATCATTAATAGGGCACTATTCCTCTCATTAAAACCAATGATGGGGCACTTATGCCGGGACATTTTCTACTCCCATTGACCACAGTCCAGCCCCCTTAAAACTTGAAGGACAGTAAATTGGCTCCTGCTCCAAGAAATAGCAAGTTCTACAAGCCATAATATTTCAGCAGATGAATTACGAGTTAAATGATAAATGCATTACTACATCACTGTGATAGGTTATATATTTACTGCATCAGAGTTAACATAAGACAACATCTGCAGCAGTAGACCCAGCAAGCTCAGGGCACACTTAGCCCTTGGAAATCAGCCTCCAGACTTCTTAGCTTGCCAGCCTCTAGTGAGTGCTTGGGTTGTAAAGCAGCTTTTTACTATTGACTTATGTTCAGATTTTTGCAGTACCTCAGTCTATTCAGGGCCGGCGCCACCATAAGGCAGCTTAGGCAGCTGCCTTACGGCGCCAGGCCTGGGGGGGCGCCAAACCCAGGCATCCCTCACCTAGCTACAATAACATCTTCTTCCTGATTGCCCAAAGAGCCAGGCGATCCTATTGGATGCCTAGGCGCTTTGGCAAAGAACAGGAAACCCGAGGAGCGGAACGTCCATCCGCCCTCTCCACACACCGCCGCTCTACACACAGTAAGTGCCGGGGGTGTGTGGTGTCAGGATAGTGCCGCCCGGCGCCCGCGCCGGAGGCGGGGGGGGGGTAGTTGTATACCGCTCCCTGGTGGCCCTGTATACCGCTCCCTGGTAGCCCTGTATACCGCTCCCTGGTGGCCCTGTATACCGCTCCCTGGTGGCCCTGTATACCGCTCTCTGGTGGCCCTGTATACTGCTCTCTGGTGGCCCTGTTGTTTATTTAACAGAACAACCTATCCTGCAGATGTAGCAGTTAGGGGAAAGAGATAAACCCTTTACCACCAACAGGGTGCTTAGAATGATCGGCTTTTATTTATATAAAACCTTTATCCCAAAAGGAAAAAAAAACTGTTGCTGTAACCGGTTAAAGTGTCAGCTGGAGTTAATAAATCTAAGAGGATTGTACAATCAGATTGTATAGTGTGTGGTTAGCTGTAGATGGGTTACCATATGAGGGTGGGGGGATGTATTGTGGAGGGGAAAGAAGGTGGTTGTAGGATGAGGGGGGGCACCAAAATGCACCTTCGCCTGTGTGGACAAAAATCCTTGCACTGGCCCTGAGTCTATTGTATTTCTTCAATATAAGCCCATAAGTGCAGTAATCATTTAGGGATGCACATATTAAGGCACATTACGTGTGTTGGTTTCACTGTAGTGCAGTTCCCTAATGCACCAGTGCTGCAGCAAACCCGCAGCTTGCAGTAACACACTACCACATGTTGCAGTGCACTGAATGGTTCGTAAAATGCATTGTTTCATTTTTGGTCTGTTGTGATGCATCAAATGAATGAGCTGCCTTAACACAGCATATGTTAATTTGTGATGTAATGCACATTAAATAAACAGCAAAGGCCTGTCCTAGTCTAAATGGGCCCTAAGAAGATCGCTCATATCTGAAGCAATATCAGTGTAGAAGAGCAGAGTGAAACATTTTAGAAAATGCTGACACTTTTTAAAACCATACTGAAATTGGTAATTACCATTCAGTGGTTTTGGTACCTTCCATGTAAATACAGCAAAAAATACTTTATTAAAGTGCCACTAATCAGGTGAATAAAAACTGCATAGAGCACATGTGTCAAAAAATAAGACCCGAATCTGGCCCGCTAGGCAATTTCATGTAACCTTCGAACCCAGGACTTTTTTTCAGCCTTAGCCCTGCACTCTGTATACATTTCGCCCCTGAACTCTGCATGTAGTGCACCCCTGAACTGTGCATCCCTGTACTCCACACATAACACACTCCTGGTATTTATTGCCCCATTAAGATCCTCCCACTCTTGATGCAACTTGGACACACCTATTCAATATGATTTAGCGGGTGTGGAGTGGGGGGGGGGCATAGTTGAATTCCTGCACCAATTTTGAGAAAAAAAGCCCAGGATAAATCTTTATATTCTTACAGATACAACCGGCCCTTTGAGGGCAACCATAATGCTGAAGCAGCGTGAGAAATTGAGTTTGACACCCCTGGCATAGAGGGTGCTTCAACCTTGCAGAGAATTCTACAACTGGGACTCTAGCTTGCAGTAGGCATATTCGCTAACTTCCATGATTGCTACTGTAGAGGGGAACCTATTCACATTCTAACTGGTACTGGCTGCAGACCTCAGCTTTGCCTGTCTAAAAATTTTAGTAAGAAGGAAAACAATGTCCATGCAGGGGATTCCAGACAGCTTAAATCAAAACATTGGCATATGACAGCGCTAATCTTCGTTTAAGTGTATAACCAGAATCTTTTTTCAGTTTTGGATAGAGCAAGTTTATTTTTCGCTGTATATGTACCATTAAGAAATGTTCCCTTTACTTCTGGCCACCGCTGACGCGTTTCCTCACACCACTGCGACTTTCTCAAAGGGAAGATGACATCATTGTGCATGAGCCGACTGGAAATGATGAATACATTACATGTAACCAATGCTAATGTATCTCTTAAAGGGGGCAATATAACTAATTAGGAGGCGATTGTTCTTTGTGCACCGGGTTACAGTGCACTTACATTGTGAGTGAGATTTAACCATGTTTTAATAAGTTACAGCTGTTTTTTTTACATATTGAGCAATCTGAGATATTTTTATTTCTCTAAGCTGATATTGGGAGCCAGTGGTGGCATATGGTTTGGAGATAAGTGTAATATCTGATGGTGGTGGAGTAAATTGGCAACATAAGGAGTGGAGAAGAGAGCTATACCTGGTGCAACAGGGAACAGTGGCCCTATTTAAAGGGCAAGGCATGTCTTGACCTAACTGTGAAGTGGGTCAATCCCCTCTGGTAAGCAGTCTGTTTGAATGGTGGAGGAGCACTGCACTAGTGGTGAATATATAATATTATTGGCACAGTCAGGGCCAAGATTATTAACCACTTGCCGACCGCCGATCGGCATCTGACGGCGGCAAAGTGGCTCGTTCCCGCAAAACGCCGTCATATGACGGCGGCTGCGGGAACGAGTTTAGTGAGCCCGCGCGCGCCGCCGGAAGCACGCTCACTGTGTTCGGGGAGGGCCAGGGAGCGGGTGCGGTGGCTTCGATTGCCGCCGGCTACCCGCGATGGCCCCCCCCGGAGCGAAGGAGCGGAGGTCCATGTAAGTAAACACGGACCTCCGCTCTGTGTGAGGGGGAAGGGCTGTGATCACAGCCTTCCTGTACGTGAAGGCTGTGACCACTTCCCTTCCCCTGTTAGGGCAGTCCCCCCACAGTTAGAACATGCCCAGGGAACATAGTTAACCCTTAGAGCGCCCCCTGCAGGTTAACCCCTTCACTGCCAATGGCATTTACACAGTAATCAGTGCATTTTTATAGCACTGATAGCTGTATAAATGCCAATGGTCCCAAAAAAGTGTCAAAATAGTCCGACATGTCCGCTGAAATATCGCAGTACCGCAAAAAATCGCAGATCGCCGCCATTATTAGTAAAAAATAAAAAATAAATAAAAACCCCAATATTAATTGTGATATATAAATCAAATTGGTAGATCATAAGCTTAATAAAAGCACGCCATGCCAAGCTGCGGTTTTCTATTCGAGCAAAGTTCTTTCTTGTATTAAGAGAGTTATGGACTCCAGAGAGAGAGACATCATTTTACCCCTGTACAAATCATTAGTAAGACCTCATCTGGAATATGCAGTTCAGTTTTGGGCACCGGTTCTCAAAAAGGATATTGGGGAACTGGAGAAAGTGCAGAGAAGGACAGCCAAACTGATAGAGGAGCTCAGCAATGATGAGGAAAGATTAGAGGAACTGAATTTATTCTCTCTTGGGAAGAGGAGATTAAGGGGGGATATGATCAACATGTACAAATAAAGATATTCACTTATTCACTGGAATAGACTCCCTTAAGACCTGTCTCTAGCCAGCTCAGTAGGTTGCTTTAAAAAAAAGGCCTGGATTCTTTCCTAAATGTACATAATATAACTGGGTACTATTTTTTATACGTAACGATGATCCAGGGAATATCTGATTGCCTCTCAAGAGATCAGGAAGGATTTTTCCCCCTGTGCTGTAACAAATTGGATCATGCTTTGCTAGGATTTTTTGCCTTCATCTGGATCAACTGTGGGTGAAGGACTTTGTATATGGGGATGTATGATTTTTTTTTTTTTTTTTTTCATTGGTCGAAATAGATGGACTTTTTTCAGCCTGACAAAGGAGTAGTAACGACTCGAGGAGATAGTCAAACCGACAGG
>BLSH010468094.1:1187027-1213284 GCA_018402905.1 Glandirana rugosa | reverse complement strand
ATCCCTTGCCTGTTTGCAGGAAACTGATGGGACTTCCTCTCAGTGAATGAGCGCACACACGCCAGAGCTGGGTTGTTGACTGGTTTAGGACTTTTTCTGCAACACTTGGAGGAAGGATTTTTAAATCGATACCTGTTTTTATGTATATACTGCTTTTTGGATCTTTGGATACTTACCTGATTTTTTGAATAAACAACTACAATTTTACATATTACGCTATGGAATCCTTTTTCTGTTTTGTTTCCTGATACGGACGGACGAGCACACCATCACGAGGAGCAACTCAGGATTAAAAGACAGGCACTTTACCCCTGCAGGGGTAGTGCCCTCTGGTAAGGAGGGGAACATAGGGGAGCACGCGTGAACAACACCTTTTCCACATTAAACTGGTTCTAAGAATAGGAGTTTTGAGGATTATCACTTCTGATCACTGAACACTTGAAACTGTATGAAGAGTTGTTATATGTTACTTATCTGGAGAAGAACTGAAATCCTAGATAGGACATCCCTTGTTGTTTAGAACAACTGTGAACTTTTCATCCATGTTTAAATCATACAGACTTTTAAGAGCACACCTTTTTTCAAAAAAACTCATTTCGGCTATACTAGCACATATATACTAGCACATCATTTTAAGTTTTTATCAATTGAGGTTTGTCATTTCATGCAATTTTGTGCACTATGTTGTATACTTATGTATAAATCATCAGATAGGCTGTTTTTTGGGTTACATGTGATTTCACACAACTGTTGAACATGACACGACACTTTAATGACACATATGAATGTATTTAAGCACGTATGCACTTTATAAAATAGAAATGTGACACTATAGCATTATACTGTAGGGGTTGTACAGGTTACTGGTATACCCCCATACTAGCACATTATACCAGCATTTTTTCCAGAACACATTCAACACCCAACACTCAGGCAGCGCCACATCCAACCACACCATAAACTATACATCTAAGATTATTATTATTAATAAAAACACACAGTTCACATAGTTACAAATTATATTAAATGAGAAGAAAACTGGTCGCACACCGCAGTTATAATCCAATAAATCATCCTTTATTCTTCAAACATGGGACAACAGTGTAGGATAGATTACAGTTGACATGTTTCACATGTAGGAGTGCTTAGTCGTATGACATTTTATTGTATTACAACTGAGGTGTGAGACCAGTTTTCTTCTCATTTGCATGTCACAGCGGTAGCGAGCCAGGATCTGTGAGTAATCCATTACATAACATAGCTGAGCGGTATCTTGTTCTCTAGCTTGGATAAAAATGATAGTGTACTGAAAAGTGACAATGTATGCTGGTATAGCAATGTTTTAATGCATCACTTCACTATCTGAATGTAGTCTTCTGATCTAATACTTCAGTCTACTTTTATTTGTAATGCCTCTGTCAAACATCAGACGAGTTTTAGTATGTTGAGCAATGTTAGGCAGGGAGGAGAAAAGCAAATGACGTTTAGTGACTTATACCCAAATAAACGAAGAGGGTGGATAGTCTTTCTTAAAGCTTATAGGCTGGGGAAATTGTGTTCATCTGACAAGCCCTAAATCAGTGTGGTTGATAAATATGGAAACCGCCCCTAACTAATTCCTTAAGCCATGGATAGTATTCAAGAGCATCTGAAGTGCATTAGCTAAACACACATGTTTTTCCATCGTGCCCATTTATTTAGCGTAACATCAGAGAGACAGAGGAATTACTAGTAATGATGCAACTTCCAAAAAAAACACAAATTGTTGCCAGCAAATGAAAAGGACTGGTCTGTAATTTTAACACAGATTTGAAAAGTACAAAAATTGCTAACGCCCTGGTTGTTTCATTGGCCTTAATTCTTCCTTAATAAACATTGCAGAAACGACTATCCTTATACTTGTTTCAGGTCATGTGTTAAAGCATTATCAGAAGGGAAGGTAAAACACAGCAGCCCCATGTTTCTCTCAAGACAAGCATTCTTTAAATATAAGATCTTAAGTGACACCACAGGGTCAAGCTTTAAACTCTTTGACTGCAGAAAGATGATTTGAAATCAGAAGCATGCCTTAATAAAGGGAGGGTATGGATATGATCATAGTAGTTGACTTTTTGGCTTCATGTGGTCCCTAGAACATAATTTGACAAGCAATGTTCAGTTGATTTCCAAAAGTAGCAGATGCTGTTCAGTTTGCAAAAGTAAAGTTAGTAAATAAGGTGAAGCTATGTTCATTTTGAACAGCCAATCATATACAAGGGAAGCAGGATTTTTTTTTTCTTGCACTTAATTGGATTTTTGATGTGTACACTGCCTTGTTTACTAAGCTCAGTGAACATTCATCCAATGTCCAAAAACAATACAGTTCACAAAGGGCTGCATCTTCTATGGCTCACAAGACCTGCATGTCTTTAACAAAGGTGTGCATAATAAAATTATTTCTGCAGACAGTGTAGACTGGTGATTAACATGTAGAATGAAAGGGAGATGAAGTGAAGGTTTTACCCCCTCCATGACCAGGGCATTGTTTTGCTATTCAGCACTGTGCTACTATAACTGGCAATTGCTTGGTTATGCAACAAATAAAATGTATATCATTTTTTCACACAAATAGAGCTTACTTTTGGTGTATTTAATTCCCACTATTTTGTTTTATTTTTTGCTATATAAATGAAAAAATACCAAAAAATTTGAAAAAACAAACAAATTTTTCTTAGTTTTTGTTATAAAATTTTGCAAACAAATAATCTTTTTTCATAAGTTTAGGCCAAAATGCAGTCTGCAACATTTCTTTATTAAAAATAACCCAAATCAGTGTATATTATTTAGTCTATGTGAAAGTTATAGAGTCTACAAACTATGGTATATAGTATACTGTATATTTGAATATTATTCAATGCTGATATACTGACTACCTATCTCATTTCTTGAGGCCCTAAAATGCCAGGACAGTACAAATATGCCCCCAAATGACCCATTTCAGAAAGTAGTAATAGTAGTCCAAGGTATTTAGTAAGTGGCATGGCAAATTTTTTGAAGTTGTATTTTTTTGTTACATATTTTTTGGAAAATGAAGAAATTAAATATATATATTTTTTTCAAATTGTATTTTTCCTTTAACACATTGTCACCAGTGCAGTACAGTGTCATCACATAACTCGTTTACCAGTGATCAGGCATACTGACTGATGACAATGTAAAAAAAAAAAATGTATTACATTTTTGAAATAATATATTTTTTTTTAACTTGTCTTTTTTTTTAACATTTGTTTTTGTACATCCTGTCATCAGAGTAGTTCATTGTCACCATAGTGATACTGTCCTACTCTGGTGGGGGGGGAGGTGATCAAGGATTTTTTTTTTACACTGAGATTTCTTGATGCACCAAGGATCACTGTAACAGCAATTGTTTGAACTGCCATGAATTGCTTGCATTCATGACTCATGGGTTACTACTGTGATGCTGTGATTGACACACAGCTATTACATGGTACAGGGTTCTGTGATTGGCCCAGGTACCATGGGATCACTGGTGACCGATCACATATAACACACTGTATTAAACAACGATGGATTTGATTCATGACTATTGTTTACTATGTGATTGCACAGCGATGACATAGTATCTGGGCCATCCACATTGGCCCAATGCCGAGCACAGCAATCTGCTGTTCTGTTGCCTGGTGGACAGGCGGTTGCAGATTGTGAGTCAGCCCCAAGGGTAGCCATGGCACTCCATTTCATGTAAATGCCCAGGTGCTCATCCACAAAGAAATCCATACAAATCCAAAACAGGTATAGAGACGCTCATGGGTCTTGCAGAGGAGATAGATCAAACAGCAGCATTTTTATTCTCGAAGTTTTAATGACGCTCAGTCCATCTTTCTCAAGACGAAAGTCTTGAGAAAGATGGACTGAGGTTCATCAAAATGTCCACAATGAAAACACTGCTGTTTTGGTATATCTCCTCTGCACAACCTGTGCGTGTCTCTATACCTGTTTTGGATTTATATCCATTACATATATTCAGCAAAGTCTTTTGATCTGTGCTTACCTAGCTTCACTAAGCCTTCTCTTGGCCTGTGTAGTGAAGCTAGTTCCTGAACACAACATTAAGCAGCTACACAAACAAGAAATATGTACATCCTGGAAACATTTTGCCTAATTTCATGCAGCTAAATTCATGTAATTGTTTTTAGTTTTTACTAAAACTACCCCCCGGTGCTACCCCCCGAGGAACCATTGCTTTGTTTTTTGATCTCTTTGCACTCCTAAAGATGACACACCTTACTCACCAAGCCCTTACTGACACACCTTAAAGTCTAAGGTAACCTTTTTGAGCAGAATTTCACTTTTCATAACAATTAGAATCATTTTGTATTATAATTTCAGGCCCAGCAATCCCAATGTTCTTATCTCTCACTTACCTCATCCACAAAAGGTTTGATTTGAAGTTTCTGTCTGGTTGCATCACTTCCCTTAGGTCAGCTCCCATCATTCTCTGTGTTTTTGCATCACAGAAAAGGGTGTGATTGGGCATGTATTACCAGTCTGGACCACATATCCTTTATTACGATGCCACCACCTACTTCTTCCCTTAGGGGGACCATACACATTAAAATATGATGGTACAATCTCATTTAGAGCTACAATCAGCTATGTAGTGCAAGGGCCTGCCTGATTTGATGCAAATTGATAAATTATTCAGGTGGGTCCTCCTGTTTCATTGTTCTAGTACATCTAAAGAAAATTGTACAGATATTATCTGAAATTATCAGATTGCATAGTGTATGGCCATCTTTATACAAATACATAGCAGGTAGTGAATGGAGACACTCAGCTGTCAGACCCCGTTCACATCTTCACATAGCGGGATCTCACTTCTATTTTAGAGCATTTCCACTTGTCACGCATAGGGCAACCCATTAACTAGAAGGATCTACTCCATGCTCAACAATCTTCCCAAAGAAGCTCCTGAACTTTTCTTTAGAGTGGAGCTTGGTACATTTTTTACCATGCTTTTTGGTGTGTTTGCAGCGTGTTTCTGAAACACATGGCAAAGCATGCATTTTCTGTGCGGTTTGCCATGTGTTTGGAAACACACAGATGTGAATGGATCCTCTCACTATTCTTGTGTAAACACACTAATTTCTCTTTCAGGCCTCATTCACACCTAGAGTAGTGGGAGTGCATGTTTTTTTACTTGTTTTCCCCATGACACACATAGGGAAACCTATTGAAATCAACCCATTGATTTCAATGTGTGTACCTACACATGGCAAAGTAGCTGATGGGACATTTTGGCACGGTGTGAGTTGCATGGTTTTTACAGTGTGTTTTGCTGGGTTTTCAATTTGGCAAAATGTGTGTTTGGTGTGCCATTAAGAATTATTGGCACTGAAAGCGGAACTAGTTAATTTTAGGTGGCAAACACTATACAATCTGATTGTGCATTCTCTGTAAAATCCTTAAGATTTAACAAAACTATGGAATAAGAGGACCCATCTATCCATTCACTCTGTACACAATCAGGCAGGCCTATGCACTACATCAGGAGTGTCCCACTCACGGGCTGCATGCAGCCCCAGAGAGTTTATCAAGCAGACATAACAAACATAGCAGCTGTGCCAGTCTACACTGACAAGCCAGTCAAATGCATGCACGGAGGGATGCTGTGCAAACATAGTTGACGGGGAAGGGTGTGTATGCGCACAAGGTCATTGCAGGATGCGTGTGCTAATGAGGTCAGCTAGTAAACTCCTTCCAGTGTCTTACTGGTTTTTCCCTCCCAAATCTACATATCAGAAAGTGATGAAGCTTTCTAAGAAATACAGCAAGGGCTAAGGTAAGGGCTTGTTCTACAAATCAAAAAAAGCTTTTTTTTTTCTTATATTGGTACATGGGGGAGCTGTAATTCAGAAAAAGTATTTCAAATAATTTGTACTAACAAATAAAAGGCTACAAATTGCCTAAAAAAAGAGAGAATTATAAAGTGTACTATAAAAACAATGAATGGAACAAAAACATTACTCTGAGAGATATGATTAAACACACGCAGTATTCTGACTAACAGTAATTAACAGTATTTACCTAGCAACAGTATATAAAGACAGTCCTAACAACCCATGCTTTATCCTGCTTGTCAGTGATTGATGAGAAAAAAAGAAAAAGCATTGGCTGGCAAAGTTGGAGCCCTTGAAGAGAGCACAACAGTTCCCAGCAGACAACAGATTAACTTGTGCAATGTTAGTCTCTGCCCTCTTCTGGGTCTCTGGACTTGCACTCTGTTTCAGTTCAAATCCTCGGACAGAGATAGGAATCCTGCTTAGACAATCCATCCTTTCCTCACTAAAAAGTGGTGGGAGCGCACTACAGAATAGTCTGATCTCACCAGATGTCCAAATCACACCTCTCATCCTCCCAGGGATAAAGTTCTCAGTCTCTTTGCTTCTCTGAGTTCTCACCCAATTGTGGTCAGCTATGGCAGAGATCCATTCAGCCAGTAGCAGCAGCCCAGTCTTTTTCCCACACACCTGCGTTCTTCAAGACAGTCCTCTCCTTTTACAAAGTGGTCTCCTTAAAGATGGCTGCTGCACTTCTGCATTAATGAACATTCAATTTAACCCTGTACACACTGCTGAAGGATAATACAGCAGCAACCAAGAAAGAAGTTCTGCAGTGATCATTAGCTACAACCCCAGATTACAGTTGCTTTTATTATTTAAATTATTCATAGTATTAGGTATAAGCATAAACTTGTATTGAGTATATCTATATTATTAAGTAATTATCATTAATATACACAATCTTACAGGTACAATATAATATGACCACATCAGGTGGCCCTCATACACAGTGGCTATTTGATCTTGGAGTATATCTTTTTACAGGTAAAGGCCTGTACTTAAGAGGATAAGCAAGCCAATCTCATGATCAGTGTAGGTGAAGAACCTTTTATTTACAGTTCAATCTTCACTTTTGCCATGTGGTTTTGGGATAGCTTAGTCTGTAGGCTGTTTATTAATCTATTAGTAACCCATTATATTCAAATCATAAAGATCACTTGCACCCAAACAGAATACATTATAATATGTGTTTACTCTAAGGCTTCAAACATAAAATGCCTGTGACAGCTTTTAAACACTGCTAAATGAGGTAACTCACATTTAGCAGTGCTTCATTTACATTAAAAAAAAAAAACGCGGCATGTAAAACGCGGCTAAACGGCCATTTTTAAGCGTCAGCTTCTAGCTGTCAAAAACATCATTCAGGAGAGGTTCAAAAAGCATCTCGTGTACATTAAGCCCTTATTATTGCAACTGAAATCAATTGTTATAGAACGAGTATTAGGAGAATATGATTGAATTTTGTTTTATCTGATTGTTTCTTTGACAAGGTTCTCTTTGAAGTTATACTTTTCCATGTGCCGTCTAAACAAAACAGATAGTGAAACATTGTGACCCTTCTTAGTGGCCTTGAGGACTATTTGAAGAGTCAGAACACAAACATTCACTACAAAATGTGCAAACTCTTCTAAAGTGGAGCTCATGCTCCCTTCGTTTCACATGAAAAGCAAACAAAAAGCTGATTACAAACTCAAAGCAGCATTAGGATAATATCAACAACACAAACTGTCATGAACTGCTGAAGTAAATCTAAACCCAATCACTAAAACCCCATATACACTTTAATACATTTATTTAATATATTTTGAAACCTGCAGCTTTTATTAAAATAATACCTGTTGATCCCTCCATCAAAGTCTTTGTTTAGGCACTCCCTGTTTCAGGATGTAGCCAGGTGCTTGGCTAAGATTGGAGAATGAGAGAAACACTGGCTGCAGTTGCTCTCTGCTGCTGCTCCTCTGCGGTAATGAACTGATTAACAGCTAGAGGAGGGAGCTGCTGAGCAGGAAGAGTTCAATAGACTGAGTCAGGAAGCACTACACTGTTGGAACTGTAGTACAGAAGAGAGAGGCTCTGCTGTAATCAAGAGATTTTGAACTGTATTTCTCAGAGGGAGATTGCCAGGAGGAGGGGAAAGAGCTGCATTTTCTCAAGTTGCATAGGACACAGCTTCCTCTTGCTGTGAGGAGATTGAGACTGCACATCTCTGGGATTAGTTAGCTGCTTCTGTGGGGATTTACTCTCTGCTGCTAGAGAAAGAGTCTGAGCCCTTTAGGGTCTCACCATATAGCCATTTGGTAGCTTCACTGCTGCCTGCAGGCTTGACTGGGACTATTCGTATGTGCACCAACAGTACAACTGGGCCTCAAGGCTAGCTGGATGAGCAATGACAAAAGACTGTCATTTTACAGCTGCTACACAGAGACCTTTACCTATTGCTTATGCTAAGAGGTGCCTCTCAGAGTACATTGCACCATATCTTAGCAATCCTCCTAGAGTGCACTCTAAACAGGTTATAGTATTATTATTTACATTGCAGTTAATACTGATATGCACTGTGATGACTTTGCTTATTCATGAGTTAATCCCAGTCTTTTCGTACAGAACTCTATTCTAAGTTACCTTGGCATAGTGATTATACTATCTAGCGGACTGTGTCTGAATCTTCCATGTGTTCATTTATGCTCAAACCCCACTGATTCCAACTTGTACCAATGCATTGAGTTAAAATGGTTGTAATTTTTTACCTTCATGCATTGTGTGCAGCAGCCCCCCAGCCCCCTAATATTTACCTGAGCCCCCTCTTGATCCAGCGATTTCCACGAGAGTCTTGGCTCTCCAGGGACCCACACTCCTGATTGGCTTTTGGCAGCAGCAGGAGTCAATCACAGCCAGTGAACCAATCAGTAGAAGGAGGGGGCAGAGCCAAGCCATGGCTCCGCATGAAAATGGACACACAGAGCCATAGCTCGGGAGTGCGCCTGCTTGGGTGCCCCCACAGCAAGCAGCTTGGCAACTGGCAGCAGGGAGGGGCCAGGAGCACCAGCGTGGGACCCAAGAAGAGGAGGATCAGGACTGCACAGAGCAGGTAAATCACTGCACAGAGCAGATAAGTATAACATGTTTGTTATTAAAAAAAAGACTTTAATACTGCTTTAATTTACCACTAAACGGTCTTGTGTCTATTTTATGGTGCTAATTCACAGCCGAGTTAAAGGTATCTATACTCATGTTCTTATAAGTGCTTGCAAGAACTTTCATTCAACCAGGTATGCCAGAAGTACTAAGGTTGTTCTTATAATTGAGGAGCAGAACAGAGAACCCAAATTACCAAGCGGCTCCTGGGGAGTACCACTTCAAGGGTGACAATATGTAACAGGGTGTTGGTCTCACATTGTTTCCCTCTAGTGAGTTTTTTGGTGTTTCCACTTTCTACCACAAAATGGCAACAACGGCAATATACCAATGTAGTTTTTGGATACAAATGCAAAACACTGATATACAAAAATCATTGCATATTACACAATATGAATATATATATATATATATATATGGAAAGTTCATCTGAGAAATATTAAATACACATAAATCAAAAACAAAAAAAAAAAAATAGTTCATCAACTGTGCAAAATTGCCAATATAAATCTGTGCACCAGCTGTGCAAAATGCCAAAAAAGTGCCAGTGCTTACTACAACAAAATAGAATAAAACATGTATTGTAAAGTTCAACAAGAATATGGTTGAGTTGACTGAAGTGAATTCAAAATGAATAAATCACCAGCTGTGCAAAAAAGGGCTTCTGGAAAAATTTCAAAGTGCTTTTAAACTCCTCCACCAGTGTCACAAACTGCTCACCTCATAAACAAGTTAAGATAGCAGTTTTCCCCTGTGGGGATAATGCAGATTACTGACATGATAAAACCACAGACTCAGATTCCTCTCTGGCTTCTACTTCTTTCAGGGTCAGAAGGACCCCAATCCTCTTCCTGATATGGATATGCAAAAGAAGAAGACATAATTTAATGCACTCGGTGTCTTTGTGTATTTATTGCAAAAAAATGTGGATGCACTTACAAACATGGCCAGATCAGCCGTGCTCGCTTACAACAGCCCAAACACAAATCCCAAGATGGCTGCGGTGTGACGTCAGTCCGCAAGCTCCGCCCCCTAAATGCGTGTCGTCAAGGCGTGGACTTCCTCAGAGAGGAATCTGAGTCTGTGGTTTTATCACGTCAGTAATCTGCATTATCCCCAGAGGGGAACACTGCTATCTTAACTCATTTATGAGGTGAGCAGTTTGTGACACTGGTGGAGGAGTTTAAAAGCACTTTAAAGGCATTTTTTGCACAGCTGGTGATTTATTTATTATATTTTTTAATTTTATAATTTTTATTGGATTTAACAAGAAGTACAGACATTTCAACAAAATCCAGAGACACATTGGAAGGTAAAAGTAAGAGCACTTTGGCCACGCAAAACCAAGAAATGTATAAATACTCATGGTGATTGTATCAAAGGGAGTGTTCCTAGAAGTGGGCCTATTCTGAAGGAGGCATTCTCAAACCCCGAGTTCCACCCCAAGTGGGATCATATTGTGGACTGTGGGTTTCCAACCACACCCGCATCGAAAAGGGAGCGAGACTCCCCATATCCTAAAGCAGACAGCACCACAGATATATCATGAAACCTTCATGAGGGCTTAGTACATCTCTAAGGATTATTTTTAACAATACTATGAACTCATAAAAAGACATTAAAAAAAAAAGAAAGGTAGACTAGTATTGTAAAGGAAGAGACTTGTGGTGTAACCAAACATATTCCCCTCCCCTTCTAAGGGGAAGGGCTATCTTGACATACAACCGACTCCAACACTCCAGCCAATGTGTATCAGACAACAGGAACTGCAGAAAATAAGAGAGAAGAATAAAGAAGAAAGAATCAAGAACATTAATAACCTTAGTGAGAAAGAAGAAGAGAAATAGGGAACACCAGGGAGCTGGAATAGATAATGGAAGCCAGTGGTTCACAGGGGTAAATTCAGGTAAGTCTTCCAGGGGCCCCAAATTTGGTCAAATTTGGGAGAGGAGTCCAAAATTATATTGGCTAGTCTTTCCTGGTCATGATCCAGGAGACCTTTTGTTTTGCAGCAGAAAATGACACTGAGGGTCTTTTCCAGGCCTTGGCAATTGTAATTTTAGCTCCCAGCAAGATGAAGTGGGTGAGTCTAAAGAGGGATCTGGAGAAGCCCTCAGGCCTGACGTTAAGAAGTGTGATTTCTGAGTTTTGGGGTACTGCCTGTCCCGAGATCCTTCTGACCATGTGAAATACTCTATTCCAGAATCCTTGGACATGAGGGCATTCCCACCAGGTGTGGATAAAGGAGCCCAGGAGTCCGCACCCTCTGAAACAGAGGCCCGACGAATTTGGATACATGGCAGCCAACCGGGTTGGAACCAAATACCAATGCAGAAAGACTTTCAGGTTGGCCTCTCGCAAGACTATATTGACCATCCCTTTGAAAGATCTCTGGAACAGGGAGTTCCACTTGTCCGCCTCCCAGCAAACATCTAGATCCTTCTCCCATTTATTTGCGTAAATAGGTTTATCTGGGCTCTCCGTCAGTGATGCATAGATCAGAGAGATTCCTCCCCTTTGATCATGTAATTTGGAGCACCACTTTTCGTAGGGGGTAATGCCTATGAAATCGTTTCTATTCTTCCATAGAGAGGACAGGAGGGAGGGATTTCTAGCTTGTTAATGCAATGCGATAAAGAAATAGGGCCTGTGGAGGTAAGAAAATGTCCTATGTGGAATAGGCCTTTATTAGTCCATCATTGGAAAGCCCGGATTTCCAGGCCTGGTGGGAACCAGGGATTATTAAATAGGTGGTCAAGGGGGCGTAAGTTTGAAATCAAGTGGGGGGGTTTAAGAATGGCGTCACATAAAGCTATTGAGTGGGAGAGGGTGGGTGTGAGAATTGGGGGCCTCAACCTATGGGGCGCCCCCACCAAAAAATCAATGGTGTTTGAGGGAGTTGCCTGTCTCTCCATCTTTGGCCAATCTGGTTTTTCCCCCTTGGAATAAATGGTTGAGAATTGGGCTAGTTGGGCGGCTTGAAAATATTTGAAGAGGTGTGGGACATCTATAGCCTTTCCACCCCCAAACAAATCACAATATTTGCTTTTGCAGATTTTGCAGTTGTTGCTTCCTTATAGGGATTGGGAGGGACCGAAAGAAGTACAGAAATTAGGGAGAAGGGTCATCTTAACTGAATGTATTCTACCCAGCCAAGAAAAACCCTCCTGATCCCAACTTGAAAGGTCCTCCGAAAGTTTCTTGAATAAGAGCGGGTAATTGACCTGTATAGTTGATCAATGTGGGCCGCCAGACTTACCCCCAGATACGGGAGTTGGTTAGAGTTCCAGGTGAACTTGTAAAGTTCCCTGAGATGATGTATCTTAGATTCAGGAATTGAAACATTTAAAGCTGCAGATTTGGACCAGTTCACACAAAGCCCAGAAACCTTCCCGAATTCCTGAAGGAGTTGAATTACTAGGGGGGTGGAGGTAAGGGGAGAGGTGATAAATAACAGCAAGTCATCAGCGAAAAACGCGCATTTGTGTACTTGGGGCCCACATTGTACACCTTGGATAGCTGGGTTTTCCCTAATGGCTATTGCTAAAGATTCCATCACAATGGTGAAAATTAAGGGGGAGAGAGGGCAGCCTTGTCTGGTTCCCTTGGCTATATTAAATGGATTTTGCTTGGGCACTGGGATTTGATCTTTTAAGATCTGAAGGAATTTTGGTCCAAAACCCCACCTACTGAGTACTTCAAACAGATAGTTCCAATCTACTGTGTCAAATACCTTTTGTAAATGCACCGAAAGAAGGAATCCTTCCTAGCGTGGCCCCCCTCCCAACCTGAATTTAAAAGAGAGATAACATCCACCGCTCTACGGATCTGGTCTGGACCTTGCCTGCCAGGGATAAAGCCTACCTGGTCCTTATTAACATAGTTACCTATGAACCTAGATAATCTATTGGCCAAAATTTTAGTAGGGATTTTAAGGTCGTTATTGATTAATGAAATAGGTCTATAGTTGCTGACATCTGAGTGGTCTTTGCCGGGTTTGGGTATAACTGCTATAAAGGCTAAATTAGCTTCATTTAGCAATGTGGACCCCTTCTGGTGATTTATTTTAAATTCACTTCAATCAACTCAACCATATTCTTGATGAACTTTACAATACATTTTTATTTTATTTTGTTGTAAGCACTGGCACTTTTTTGGCATTTTTTTCACCGTGAATGAATGGATCTACAGTAGATTGGTAATCTTGCACAGTAGATTAATTCGTTTTGGATTCACATTCACTTATCAATTGTACAGCAAGGTGTTGAGATGTAATAATATTTTTGGTTATATATATTGAAACACTTAGTGTATGCATATTACCTTGATTTACACCTACTGTAATTTAGTAGTATTGCAGCACTGCTTTATACATGTTCGTTATAATTAAGTGGAGTGAAAACACTGTTTGAATGTCAGTAGCTACTCTCATTACTAGTTTTAATCAGGGTGCTTATAGTCATTCTCTTGCGCTGATTGATACTTGCCTAATATGTGAACCCTTACCTTGCAAAACAAGACATTCAGTGTAAAATAGAAATGAAAGTCAAAACATTTGCGTGTGCATATATATATATATATACACACACACATTGTAAGTACCTTTTTTCTGTCTTTTTAGGTGATCACATAATCTATATTCTAGGGGCTTAGTGAGGTGGGGATAGAGAAACAGCAGCACACTGATCTTTCCAGTGAATGGCTGTGCAAGGCCAGAAAACTGACCACACTGGGATGGATGAGCTTCTCTGCCTAGCATGGGCAATTTGAAATAGGATATCAATGGGACTGGCAGCAGTTTTGCCAACCATCAGTATTTTTACTGGCAGCCAGTAAAAAATGGGCACTTTTTTCCTGCCAGTAAATGCAGTCACAGGAAAATGTGCCAGTAAAAAAAATATGACTGTGACACTTGGCTCAGAACTGCGCGTGCACAGTTCCAGTCCAAAGCCAGACGAGACCATCCGAGTGCCTGCAATAGTGCGTTCGGGTGTCACTGGTGGGGAGCAGGTCTGGCGGAGGCGGTGCCTGAGCGTGTCGTGTGATGTCATGGTACAAGGGAGGCGAGCGGAGCGGATGGCGCCTTGTATGCTTGTTTGCGGGACAGGAGCAAAGCAAGCAGGGATAGGGATTGAGAGTGCGTTGCGGACTAGAGTGGAATGAATGGAACCACCTGGCGTGGAGAGAGACTGTCACTGTAACTCGGGAGGGGACGTGTTGGTGAGGTGTCATTATGATCTGTACTGCTGCACGCTGCTGTCAGTGTCACTGTGAGAGTCAAATTCATGTGTGTGTGCTGCCCATTGTAATTTCTTGCCCTCCTGTCCCTGAGCTACTTACTTACTATATTGAAAATAAATTAAGAAATATATATTTTTTGCCTTAATATCTACCTTAAATCACATTGTTAATTGCATATTGTACTTGTTTATAGCCTAAATACTGAAATGTGCACTTAGAACTGTAATTTCGTAACTTTTGGAAATGCCAGTAGAACCTTGGCTATGCCATAGGGTCGCCACCTCATCCCTTTAAACCCGAACGCATATTAAATACACAGGTTCTGTGGCTGATTAAGGTGGTAATTAAACTCACTTGCCTTATCTGCAATAAATTAGCTTCAGAACCTGTGTAATTCATATGTGTTCGGGTTTAAAGGGATGAGGTGGCAACCCTACTGTGCCAGTAAATTTTGGGTGTCACGTCAGTAAATTTCAATCTGGTAGGTTGACAGCACTGACTGGCAGGAACACCAGGTACATTACACAAAGGAAGCAATACATGGAGAACAAGGGTACTTTTAAACACAAGTGCATGGCTCAACAGCCACATATCAGAAATATGAGCTATTGGTGTAAGATATTCTTTAAAAGTAAACTAGCCATGTCCAAATATAAGCCACATCTGCAGGAGATGTACACCCAATAGCTAGCAAGGGCTCAAGGAATGTCAAGGATGGCTATAAAATCTTCGGAACTCGCATATAGATAGTTCAATATGTACTAAAATACCAGGAGGGGCCCACTGCAGCTGGATGTCCTGTGTGCAAGGGGCCTAAATTGTTTGAGAATGTTAAATTCAATAATCATGAATGGAAAGCTGAATTCTGGAAGCCAAAGAATGTTTGGTGACAGTGAAATAACCAGCATACTTGTAAAATACTTTACGAGACAACTATCTATTTAAACCTGGAATAGCATTGTTGTACACATGAGCTGCCTACACAACTCATAAAATGTTGCTAAATGACCATTGTAAATCTGTGTAGCTTCCTCTAACTGTCATCTATACTCGCAGTGAATGACTATATTGTATTACATTGGTACATCACCCTGTAGTAAGTGGTGGTGTACCACAATTTAAACAATGCGTGCAAGGATAAAAAGCATATGTAGAAAACTCATGGATCCTTACCTCAAATATGCGCAGAACCTTGGCCAGAGCTCCAACTTGTTCTTTGAGTGAAAAGATCAAAGAGATCCTGTTGTCTTTAGTGCTCTCTTCAATATAGCTAGAATCCTGCATACCAAGGAAATGTTTGGGTTACTGAAAAGCTTTTCCTGAACAACCAATATTCCTAGAACACCAACAAACTGCATTACTCAAATTCAAATTTAAATGTAAAAAAAGAAATTAAAAATTCAAATGATAAAATATAAAGTTGATCCTCAAAAGTATTTTGATAACATCTATTTATTACATGTATTTATATAGTGCCAACAAATTATGCAGTGCTGTACATATAGTGTACATTTACATCAGCCCTTGCCCTCAAAGAGCTTATGATCTTGGGTCCCTGTTTCACATGAATACATACACCATAAGGCCAATTTAGACAGGAGCCAGTTAACCTTAACACAAGCACAGGGAGAACATGCATATTCTATGCAGATACTATTTGACCAGGATTTGTAGCCAGGGACCCTAGTGCTGCAAGGCAGAAATATTAAAGCGGAGTTCCACCCAGAAAAAAACTTTTTTTTTTGGCATCCACTATTTTAATACTAAATAGATGTAAGCTTTAGTTTACTTACTTTCAAACCACCTAGTAATTACATGTATTTTTTACTCACAATTTCGTTTCTCTCACTGCTGGACTTTTCCATTTTAGGTGAGGGCATCTGAAGCCCATCCATAGTCTCCTGGCATCTCTTCCTGAAAGAAGTGCATGGTGGGTAACCATCATGCACACCTCGATCTTGGTCCGCCTAAAATCGCATCATTTCCTGTCTGGAAATAACATGATTTTACAGTACAGGGAAGCCCACTGACTCCTGGGAAATGATAAGTCACATCTCCCAGGAGGCCAGGCAAAGCAGGAAGTGAGGAGAAAGAGCCTAGGACCAAAAAAAGGGCAGATTACAGAGACCACCTATCAACAAGTGACTTAGGGTGAGTATAATTTTTTTTTCCTTCAAAGTTAAGTGTATATAGGCAAAGGACTTGAATATGTTAAAAAAAAATTCTGGGTGGAACTCCGCTTTAAGAACTATACCACTGTGCTGTCCCACATTCCATTAACGATCATATAAAAGCTTCAATACTTACCTGAATTCTATTCTGGACTTTCCGTATGTTTTCTGTCTTCAAATGTTCTGATAAAACTGATATATCAGACACTAAAACTAACCATCATCCTGTGCAAGTGAATCCTTACTGCCGCTCTGATTCCCACTGTCAACCATGAAATATCTCTAGCAGTATCGACAGACTCTGTACTATTAGAGATGGCACAACTACACTCACTAGCCTGTTATCTGACAGCATTGGACCTTAGCAATTGGTCATTTAGACAATAAGTAGTGCATTGTGAAGACGCAAAGGGTATATCACACATTCTTCTATACCTGTAAAAACTAGGATTTTACCAAAAAAGCCAAGTTGGGGATCAGAGTAGCATTATGCATTTGTAAAGGGTGCCTAGGACAGAGCAGAGGTGGGTTTGGATTCAATGTACATTTAAATCCAAGAATACAAATATAATATATTGCATCTTAGGAGTTCTTAGATGTGGTGCCTGCATTAGTTTTCTTTTATTCAGGTGTCTTAACTCTATTTATACCTTGTAATTATGCCACAAACATGCTTCCTGTCCTTGGGTGACTTGAATCTATAACAGAGTAGTGTCGTCATCATAGGACAGAAAGTGTCTAGAACTACAGAAAACATGCCCCTCTCTTCCCCATAACATTTGACGTTAACAGACATGATTAGGAATAATGAAATTGATCAGACTGCAGCATAAACAGAATGAACACATTTTAGGAAGTTATCAGCTCAGGTTTTGCACTTATCGAGCAGTTATAATAAGGCCCTTTCAATGGTATATTTAACAGCCCAAAAGGGAGAAAACAAGGGAAGTCCATTGTTAAACTTTATATACTCTAAGTATATTGGGCGCGGAGGTTATTTACTAAGACTGAAGAGTGCAAAATCTGGTGCGTGTGTATGGCAGCTGGTCTGTCGGACATGCATGCTGGAAAACCAGCAGCTGACCGGAGTGCTCTGGCAGGGGGGGCTGAAGTTATAAGCTGATTGGCTACCATGCAAAGCTGCACTAGATTCTGAGTGCTCCAGCTTTAGGGCCGGTTCACACTCTGAAGCTGTCCCGTATAGAGCGACTTTAGCACGGCTTGCAAACGACTTCTGTAACAGAAGTCAAAGCAAGTTGCTCTGAAGTCGCCCCCAAAAGGTACAGGAATCTTTTTCTAAGACGGAGCGACTATGGATCGCTCTGATTAGAGCGGTTCCATTGCATTGCATGGAGCGCGACTTGTCGTGCGGCTAAAGGCCCGTATACACGATATGAAAATTGGGAAAAAAAAACCTTCGTCCGACGAACGATCTGCTGATTTTCAGATCGTTAGTATGGTGTTTTCGACAGCCGATTTTGATTTTTTGTACGACAAAGCTGGATGTGCAGACTATAAAAAAATGTTCGCACGTGAAACCAAGGTCCGATTTTCAGTTAATTAGTATGGTTTTTGGCCAAAAGAAATCGTAAGAGCAAGACTATGCATGCTCAGAAACGAAAGAATACATACAAAACTATTCAACACATTACGTCACTTCTGAAGTTGTATTCTGTCATACAAGGTTTTTTGTATGGTCAGTGACCTCTTCACTTTCGACAAACGAACGATCGTCCGAAAACCTGATCGTGTGTACTAGGCTTTAGTCGCTTGACAGGTCACCTCAGTTTGAACCGAGCCTTAGCAAATCAACCCCATTGTCTAATTCCGGTAAGTTAACCTCCCTGGCGGTGTTCCCGAGTGTGGCTCGGGGTGGATTTTCAGTACCAAGAACGGTAACCCCGAGCCACACTCGGGATTACATTGCTGGATCCAGGCAGCGTTACTCACCTTGTCCCCTGGATCCAGCGATGTCCCCTGCCATGTCTGCGGGCTGTGTCTGCCGCCAGATGACTCCTGTGTGCCGGGCTCCGTTCCCTGCGAGAGTCGCGTTGCACGGGGACGGAGACCGGCGGGAAATTCAAAAAGTGAAACACACACAGCACATACAGTACACTGTAATCTTATAGATTACATTACTGTATGAAATTATTTCACATCCCCTTTGTCCCTAGTGCTTTGCCCAGAGCCCTGCATGCACTTTTATATTATTTATGTCATTCTTTCTGCCTGGAAACTTGAGAATGTCCATAGCAACCAAAAAGTGTCCCTTTAAGTCAAAAGTGTATAGTAAATAAGAATCATTTGCAGAATTGAGTGATACTGATTTTTGGGGAAATTTATCATCACACACTGAAAGTGACGACAGCGACAATTCTGCAAATGAGCAAATTTCAGTGTTTTTGGTTTGATTACATTATTGAATACATTTTATTACTATTATATTATTATTTTTGATAATTATTTTTAGTTATTTATTATATTATAATTTATGATTTCATTTTTCAAACTTTTTCATACCCGGGATGTCTACTAGACTCTTGTTTGGACAGATTTAAGTGAGTTATTCCTAAGAATTACAGGCCTACAATATAAAACGCCAAATTTTCATGCAAAATAATCGTACCGCTTTCAGCACCAAAAATCTGAAATAATCATACCGCCAGGGAGGTTAACCACTGCAGTTACTATTGCTTGTTGTATAAATACATTTTAATTTATGCATTATAAATCATCAGTACCATTAACCAAACAGTTCTTAATCTTTCATTAAATCCATATTTATCTTGGATCACAGGTCTATTCTTGGCTATTTTCTTATTTAACCACTTGCCGACTACCAACCGCAGGTTGACGGCGACAAAGTGGTGCGATATCGCAAATCGCCATCATCTCACTGTGTTCGGGGAGGGCCAGGGAGCGGGTGCGGCGGCCTCGATCGCCACCGGCTACCCGCGATGCCCCCCCCCTGGAGTGAAAGAACGGAGGTCCGTGTAAGTAAACACGGACCTCCGTTCTGTGAAGGGGGAAGGGCTGTGATCACAGCCTTCCTCTACATGGAAGCTGTGATCACTTCGCTTCCCCTGCTAGGGCAGTCCCCCCACAGTTAGAACAGTAGGGAACATAGTTAACCCTTAGAGTGCCCCCTGCAGGTTAACCCCTTCACTGCCAATGGCATTTACACAGTAATCAGTGCATTTTTATAGCACTGATTGCTGTATAAATGCCAATGGTCCCAAAAAAGTGTCAAAATGGTCCGACATGTCTGCCCCAATATCGCAGTACTGCTAAAAATCGCAGATCGCCGCCATTACTAATAAAAAATAAAAAAAAATAAAAACCCCAAAAATGAATTCTCATCATCCGTAAACGCGGCCACTTTTGCGCAAACCAATCAATAAACGCCGATTGCAATTTTTTTTTATTGCAAATATGAGGAAGAATATAAATCGGCCAAAAACGGTGAAAAAAATGTTTTTTTGTATTTTTTTTTGGATTTGTATTTTAGCAAAAAGTAAGAAATTTGTTTTTTTTTTTTTGCAAAATTGTCGCTCTTCTTTTGTTTATAGATCAGATACCACCAAAAGAAAGCTCTATTTGTGGGAAAAAAAGGAAGCAAATTTCGTTTGGGTACAACGTCGCACGACCGCGCAATTGTCAGTTAAAGCGACGCAGTGCCGAATCGCAAAAAGGGCTCTGGTCCTAAAGTGGGAAATCCTTCCGGGGCTGAAGTGGTTAAAGCAATTCTGTCACAAAAGCTACATTTTATTACTAAAGAATATTATGAAATAATGTTGAAAGTGCTGTTAACTTAGACGCATGGTATCTTTACTGTATTTTTTTTTTCCAGATCCACTGTAGAAAGGTACATGGAGCTAGAAACCCTTAACACTGCCCTGTGCCTGAACATGGTAGATAATATATTAAACTGGTCAATGACATTATTTTATCTAATTAGGGAACTGCTGCATCTCAGAGTGCCCTTCCTGGAGTAAGCTTAAAGTTAATCTGTTCTCATTTTGCCACCCAAGATATTTTGGCTCGATATCGCATATCGCCGTCACCTGACGGCGCCCGTGAGATCACAGATCGTGGGCACGCGCGCTCACTGTGTAGAGGGGGAGTTAGGTAGCAGGTAGGGCAGACTCAATGTCCACTGGCTACCCACCATCGCTCCCCCACAGGGACAGAATGGGGATCCCTTAGGGTAAACAACGGATCTCCGGTCTGACAGGGGAGAAGGAGTGTGATCGCATGCTTCCTGTATATGGGAGCAGAGATCACTCTCCTCCCCCACTCAGCCCAGCCCCCACACAGTTAGTAGTAACACCTCCCAGGGAACACAGTTAACCCTTTGATTGCCCACTAGTGTTAACCCCTTCACTGCCAATGATATTTACACAGTAATCAGTGCATTTTCATAGCATTGATCGCTGTATAAATGTCAATGGTCCCAAAAAAGTATCAAAAGTGTCCGACATGTCCGCTGCAATGTTGCAGTACCGCTAAAAATCACAGATTGCGGCCATTACTAGTAAATAAAAAACCCCATAAATAAGTTGTCATTGTTTGTAAATGCTTCAAATTTTACCAATCAATATACACCTATTGCGATTTTTTTTTTTTTTACCAAAAATATCAGGAAGTATATATATCTGCCAAAACTGATGAATATGTTTATTTTTTTTATATTTTTCTTTTCGATATGTATTTTAGCAAAAAGTAAGAAATATTGGTTTTTTTGCAAATTTGTCACTCTTTGTTTGTTTATAGTGGTGATCAGAAATGACGCAGAGGTGATCAAATACCACCAAAAGAAAGCTCTATTTGTGGGGAAAAAAGGACATCAATTTAGTTTGGGTGCAACGTCGCACGACCGCACAATTGTCAGTTAAAGCGACGCATTGCAGAATCGCAAAAAGTGCTCTGGTCCTGAAGGGGGAAATCCTTCCGGGGCTGAAGTGGTTAAATTGAACATATTCTCATTTATCTACTCTCTATTATAAATGACCCCCTAAGTGAACAGTCTCTACTCATTTAGCAAATCAACCCCACTGTCTATATGCTTGCTGGGTGAGTACAAGGAGGACCCTCAAATTAGTAGGCAAAGGATTTTGTTATTGATACATACACTATAGATCTATATATGCATATGAGGATTTATTCTGGGAGGGGGGATTGGGGGAAGGATCACCTGTACTGGGGGTGGGAGTATTTGGGGGGAATAGAATTTGTGCTGGGTAGGGAAGAGGATTTTTGTTGAGAGAAGGAATTGGGAGGGCAGATTGTGCTGGGATGGGGTGATTTGGACAGGTGGAGAATTTGTCCTGGGGATGGGGGAGAAGATTTGTGTTGGGGTGTTGCAGGGAGGGGGAGTTGTTCTGGGAGGGGGACAGAGGATTTGTTTTGGGGGGTGGCAGTGATTTGTTCTTGGAGGGGTAAGTGTGCACATAACAAAATAACTACCTAGTAGTGTTGAACATTGCAAAACTCATATTTGGCATTTACATTTACACAATTTTATTATGTGGTTGTAGAAGTAAAGGACAATAAGGCACCCTGCGCACAGGCGTCTGAGCCACTACAGCATACATTTCAGCGTATTTCTCCCACCTGGGAAGCCCAGGTGCTGCATAGGTCCACCCATAGACAAGAATGGCTGTAATTGGGTGTATGCTAGTGCTTGCATGAATGTGAGTATAATCATGTACAGGCAAATGCAAAAAATAGAATATTGTTTTTTTTTTCTTTTTGTGCATATGGCTGTACACAATAATCAAATTTACATGAGCACTGGGCCTGCTGATGTGAGAGGATGGCTCAGAAGAATTCAGTGAAGTAAAGCAGAACAAAGTTAAGTCCTTTAGACATCACCGGTATCACCCTAACACGTAAAATAAATCTGCTCAAGTTTGATAGGCTTTAAGTTGTAACAGCTGTAAAGTTACTGTTAAAAATAAAGCAACCGCACACTGGAGCGATCACTGGTGTTCGCATTTATTAGGAAGGATATTATTATTAGTAGTATACAGGATTTTTATAGCGCCAACAGTTTGCAGCGCTTTACAACATTAGGGCAAGCAGTATTGTTACAATACAATTCAATAAAGGAGGAATCAGAGGACCCTGCTCACAGTGACGACCCATCCATTGGGGGCACCCAAGCACCGCCCCCTCTATCCACGGCCGCCCCAACCATGCTCTATCCACAGCTGCTATTTTGACATTACACTGGCACCCCCTATTCATGCATCTGTCCCCTTTCAGGAGGCCGGGCGCATGAATTAAAGCAGCGGGGGTGTTTTTTTGAAGCATCTGATTAGAGCCAGAGGCTCTAATAGGCTTCAAAATAGGGTAGGCTCGTGGTGCAGAGAGTATCTACAGTGAATGAATATTTACTATTGAAACACTGATCCCCAATCCGGCCAATCAGAAGCAGGTCTGAGACCCGTTTTCCAATTGGCTGAAAAGAGAAGAGTCCCAATTGGCCGCCGAAGAGGAGGCCACCGAGATGCCCATGGAAAGCATAGGAAGCCGCTGGTGAAGCCTGGGAGAAGCTCTGCCCAACATAGATGGGGTAAGTACACCAGACCCGACCGACCGGGGGGGTGGTACTGTTTGCGGCCCCCCTAAAAAATTACCACCGTCCGCCACTGCCTGCTTGTTAGATCCACAAACTTGACATTGACAGCCCTCGTCTAGGACTGCCCCACTAATGCTTTTCACCCATTAATTTTAGTCATACTTACATCATGATGGATACTGGCACTAAAGCTGAACTCCGGGCATAAAACTTTAATCTAAATGTATTATTCTATAGCCACAAATAATATAAATCTGCTTTTTGTGCACCATATGTCTTTACAAGCCCAGCTATTTCCTTGTAAAAAATCAGTAACATCACCATTGTGCTGCAAGTAACCTGTGCAGAGTGCAGAGCTTTGGGAAGGGCTTACAGAAAACTAAAAGAGGGGGCGGATACAAGACCAGTCACCCTACACAAGGAGGGAGAGCAGTGGTAACCGGTCTTTATTACAGGAACCTCCTGCACAGAGGGTTGCGGGACGTGAGGAAAAGTCCTGCAAGCAGCATCTTTGGGGCAGCTTGAGAGCGCTGCAGGGCCATCTTAATGCATGGGCACCCCTGGGCAATGCCCAGGGGCCCCAAGTACATGGGGGGCCCCATCATAATCTTGCATTACATCATATTTGCCAACTGTCCCGGATTTGCTGGGACAGTCACGGTTTTTACTAAGCTGTCCCGAAATCTGTACTGTGCCGTCCTGATCCCAGTATTGTGCCCTCCTCATCCCCCCCTTTCCTCCCCGTAATGAGCCCTTCTGCCTCCCCCCTCTGTACTGTGCCCTTTGTGTTGATTAGTCTTTGATTAATGGCATGTTCTCTTATAGTTTAAATTTGATTTTATTGAAAGTACAAATAAATATATGTTTAATTCTAGCCACTATTTCTTGAGAGTAGGAGTGTAAATTGGGGCAGGCTGGTGCCCAGGGGCCAATGATGCTATTAAGATGGCCCTGGAGCGCTGTACATAGCGCTCCCAAACCACCCCTGCCCACTGGAATGCATGGGCAGCACTTCGGAAGCACCTGAAAAGTGTTTCGGAAGCGCCGCAATGCGGGAGTTTTTAACCCCTACTTAGGGCTTAACCCCTTCAGATCCGCACTATAGCCGAAAGACGGCTACAGCGTGGATCTCAATTTCCGGGTGGACGTCCCGCCCTTGTGAGCGCTCCCGGCGTGCACACACAGGTGGCAGGGGCGCGTGCGCACAGCCATCGCACGCTGCGTGGGCGTGCCCATGGGCCGGGCAGAATCGATGTGGGCTCGTGACCCGCGATCACCCGACAGAGCTGCAGAACGGGGAACTGCAGATGTAAACACGGCGGTTCTCTATTCTGCGAAAGGGGACATAGCAGATCCACTGATCCATGTCACTGGGATCAGTGAGATCTGTTATGTCCCGGCCAGCCCCGCCCCCACACATTAGAACACATGCAGGGAAAACAGTTAACCCCTTCACTGCTCCCTGCAGGTTAACCCCTTCACTGGCAATGACATTTATACAGTAATCAGTGAACATTTACATTTCTGATAGCTCTATAAATGTCATTGGTCCGCCCCAATATCGCAGTCCCGATAAAAATTGCAGAATGCCGCCATTACTAGTAAAAAAAAAATAATAAAAACACCATAAATGAATTCCCATAGTTTGTAGATGCGATTACTTTTGCGCAAACCAATCAATAAACGCTGATTGCGATTTTTTATTACCAAAAATATGTAGAAGAATATATATCGGCCAAACCCAATGAATATATATATATATTTTTTTGGATATTTATTATAGCAAAAAGTAAAAAATATTGTTCTTTTTTCAAAATCGTCGCTCTTTGTTTATAGCGCAAAAAAATAAAAACCACAGAGGTGATCAAATACCACCAAAAGAAAGCGCTATTTGTGGGGGAAAAATGTTGTTTGGGTACAACGTAGCATGACTGCGCAATTGTCATTCAAAATGCGACAGCGCCGAAAGCCAAAAATTGGTCTGGGCAGGAGGGGGGTTTAAGTGCCCAGTAAGCAAGTGGTTAAAAGCTCCCCATTAGCGGAGGAAAAGCGCCGCTTAAACAGTGGTAAAGTGCCACTAAAACAACCAGCGCTTTAACGCCAATGCGGCCGCGGCCCCAGTGTAAAAGGGGTCTTAGAGAAAAAGTGAATATATTGATATGTTGCCATGTTAGATAAAAAATAGTGCTTGACGGAGTGCTTCTTTTTTAATGCATGCAGTAAGTCAACAGACAGCATGACATCTGAGCAACAGGATGATTATACATTTGCAGCATAGCAGCCAATCAGAAATTTTGCTGCTCACTTAGTAGGTACTGTATTATTAAATAAGTTCAAGAATCATCTGTCAGCATATTTCTTTTTTCTGTACCATGGCCGTCAATAAGGAATTTTTCTGCTTGCTCAGCACCACCAAACAGTTAAACTCCACCATTTTTTACCTAAAATAAAAAAAAATGTTAAACTCACCTTCTCTGAGAAATAGTATTGCACAGAGTGGCCCCTTACCTCGTCTTTTGGAGTCCCCCAAAGGCACTCCCATCTCCCCCTCTTCTGAGCAAGCTGTGTGCTATGGGGGGCATGGGGAAATGTCCTTGCCGGGCTGTGTGCGTCCATAACAAACACAGCCCAGCTTGGCCACACACCCCACTTTTTGCTCACAGGATTTGACTGACAGCAGCAGGAGCCAATGGCTCCCACTGCTGCCTTTATATCCTGTGAGAACAAGGAGAGAGAAGAGCGCCACTGCAGATGCGCACAGTGCTGGAACGAGTGAGGACCCCAGTAAGTGTAAGGGAGTGAGGGGATACAGCTACTGGGACATTTTTTACTTTAATGCAAGGAATGCATTAAGGTAAAGATGATTTGACTTTAGAACCACCATAACTTAATTTAATACCAATAGTGCATATAACAATGTGTTGCTGTAACACATGCCAACCAATTAGAGCTTAGCTTTTGGTGGTGCTGAGTGAGCAGAAAAATATCTGATTGGATGTTACAGCAAAACAATATGTTGACATATGATTCTCTTATTTAATTCTAAAGTGCATACTGAGTGAGCAGCAACATCTTTGATTGTTAATATTAATTAATATGATTGAATAATTTAATGTATATATCTACGAGGGTTCTTCAAAAAGTTTCCACACTTCTAAACTCTTTTAAATATAAAAAAGTGCAGAAGAGAGAGGAACAAGAGTGTCCTATATTTCCGTCGTCAC